>CM073740.1:10921654-11284154 GCA_037127355.1 Schoenoplectus tabernaemontani | reverse complement strand
CAATATATAGCACGAAAATAATATATGCTATACAAAGCACCATAGCTCAACTCTTTCTATGTCTACACCACAAATATGCTTTCTCATACCATGAGAGTAACATTGTTGTTATAAGTTGCACGTGACTCAACATGCATGGCAAACGGAAAAATATCTTTCCATATTAGCGAATAAGTATCTGGACATGATTTGAGGTCAAGTGCTAACCTACCGAGTATTTAACCGTTTGAGATACAAACATATACAATGGTCTTGGAATTATTGTTGGATAATGTTCATATAGCATTGCGTATTCAAACTTATGATTCGTTATGTGGTGTTATGTTTGTATATGGAATTATCAAGTTGCTTATTATGTACCAATTTTCTTATTGACGAGGATATATTTTGGTGCAGCCCCTAAAACCTGATCCCCCCCCCCCCCCCCCCCCCCTATTTCTAATTGGGCCCTTGGGCCACAGCTCAAGGGGCCTGGGTCGTCGAACAATGTTGTTGGATTTTGAGTCAATTTTCAGGACCAAGTTAATATTATGCTAATATTAACATTCTACAAGCCTGGAAACAAGAATAAAATGCATAAAATAAATTGGGCATCTACAAGCCTGGAAACAAGAAATTTTTTTTCTATTTGTTTAGTTTCTGTTGGAGAAACGATAAGGGTAGATTGAAGATGTTATTATTAGAAATTTTCCGGGAGAAGGAAAACTAAAGGTACCAAGTACCAGAAGTTGATTAAATCTTTTTTGTTTTCAGTTTTGAAGTAGTTTATTGGTCAATTGTCCCCTGTCTCTAGCAAACATTAGGTACATTTGGTCTTTACTGTACTGTTGCAATCTTTAGATAACTTCCAATCCTTTCAAAATCTTAATTATTAATAGTAAATAACTAAGTCAGGAGAAAATGATAAAAAGAAATATTATTTTGGGAACTGAATCGGCGCTATTTTGGGGCTATTCTGGTGTAGTGTCTTCGGAACAAAATGTATAGGAATTTCAGGCATAACAATATCCATTCTTAGCTATTATATAATAGCACCTCATCCTGCACAAAATCATTCAAAGTACACATTCCAATTAATTGCAACTTCTCCTAAAGAAATTAGCCATGGACCTCCCTGGATCAAAGAAAGGCAAAAGCTGCCGCTCCTGCAAATGCAGCAAATGTCGTTGTATTGGAATCACAATTTTGGTCATCATTATAGTCATTTTAGCAGTTGGAATTCCTGTTATTTTAAAGGTGGGCAAGGTCAGAAATCCTACCATGAAGATAAACTCGATTTCAGTCGAAGAGCCCTCCTCTGGTGGATCTTTCCTTCCGACTACCATGGTCACGACCACCGATGCATCCGTGACTAACCCAAATATTCTCGCTTTGCATTTCAAGAATCCTAACATCACTGCATTTTACCATGATGAGCAAGTGGGTCAGGCACAGGCCCCATTGGGTGTAGCACCTGCCCGAGGGACTATCAGGATGAAAACTAAGTTCGATTTCAATATTACAAAATTGATGGATAATCAGCAGTTTTTGGATGAATTCATGAAGGGAACGATTGGGTTGAACACTTCAGTGCTCGTAAGCGGTAAGGTTGAGATTCTTGGCGTGATACCGCACCATGTTGATGTAGAGTTTAATTGCACATTGGCAATTGATGTGACGAATTTTTCATTGAAGAACCAGACTTGCTTGCAGCACATGTGGTTTTGGACACGTAAACCTAAAAACTAGGCGGTGTCAGAGATTCGTCGTGATGAGGAAAGGCGGGTTTGGGGGCAGAGGGGCTGGTGCCATGGTGCTATATTTATTTCATTTCTCTTGAAATAAAGTTCGTAATCTTTTTCAATTTAATGATGTTAAGCTTCACATAAAAGTTGTTTTTGAACTTTATTATGATGTCGTTCTTGTAAATTTATGTTCATGTCGCTATGTTAGGTTGATGATAATTCTTTGTCAAGTAATAGAAAAATCAATCAATATTCAAGAAGAAAAATATAGAGGTAGGTTATGCCTAGCCAACTGGTCTTGGTAATTTATGTGAAATGGTAAACTCTTCAAACAAGCAGAATTGTACATGAAAATTGAATGGGAACAAAAATATTGCTTCAAGGCAAATAGGCCAGCATCATATGCCAATTGCGGGATTGGTTTTGTTTGGTTACGTTAACGCGAAATGTTCGTCTGGTTTATCTCAAAAAAAAAATTGTTTATTCGGTTTATGTAGTGCATGTGGACTCTTGTTGTGTGCCACTAAATGTAATAATGCTTTGTAAGATTTTCCTCTAAAATAAGTAAGTATTATTTGTTTAATTCGCCTTATATATATTCCATCAAAATTCTATTTTAACGTATAAATAGCATGCTCAAACAAACTTGGTAAAGCAAAAAAAAAAAGAAAAAACTAATATAAAATAAGATGCAAAAGTATGAAACCCGGAATATATAAGGCCCATGGGCTGATGTGATTGTAGTTTACCCTTCATAAAAGGAGGCGGGTTAAAAGATAGAGGAATATAGAAATTACTTATTAATTACACTTCAATCTAAAGCAACATCAAAGTCTCACTTAGAAAGTTAGTAAAGATTCCGTCTAAATAAAGTTATATCTGCAACTCCCAAGATACTTAAATGATTTTTTCTAATCTCACATGTTAACAACCACATGGTAATGTAAAACTGGACATCTATCCTCTTGAAGATCCTCATGTTTCTGGCCTCAATTCTCAGGTTTTGCACACTGAATTTCCCCTTTCTGGAAAAAACTATATATATTCTTGGAACGTGAAAGGGTGTTGTACTGGCTTTTAAGTTTCCCTTAATGCAGAGAATTTTTGTGAATTAGACATGAGAAGACACAATTTCTGCCATCGCTCAGGTCTGAAAAGGTGTGTTTATGCATTTATCTTTCTCCTCTCTGTTCTTGCAATTCTTATCAGCATAAGCACACTTGACAAGTTTTACACTGAAATCACAAATTTTAACAAAATCAACCTTGGTTTTTACAAAATTAACTATGAATCACGAGAAGATGGTCCAAGCAAGATTTTAAGCACCATCATGAAAAAACTTGTGGAGGAGATAGAAAATCTAAACAAGAAACCAAAAGATTCAAGGAAAGACCAATCTCAGTTGATGAATGAAAGGCTAAAACAAGCTTCCTTTTTAACTGAAATTCTTAGCCTAACAAGCTCTCTAAGGAATCGTCTAAATACCCCTTTTGAGAAAGGCAGCTCAGGTAGTCAGAGTCAAACCAAATTGGTTACTTCAGATTATTTTTTGATAGAAGAGATTCGAAAATATGTCAGAGTAAAGCCAAACAGGCTAGGAAAACAGAATTTCATGGGGGCTAATGGTACATTTACAAGCATTGGTCATGCGTGCTTCTCTATGAAAGAAGAACTCGAAGAATACATGGATTATGATGTAGGTGACATTTGCAAGGATGATTGGAAATTAGCACAAAAGCTGATGGTTCATGGGTGTGACCCGCTACCACGAAGGAGATGCTTCTCTGTAGCACCAAAATTGTACACAAAACCATACCCTATTAATGAATCAATTTGGAAGCTTCCAGATGACCGAAACGTGAGGTGGAGTCAGTATAGATGCAAGAATTTCACCTGCCTGGCAAGGAAAGGTACAGGAAAGGGCTTCTTCAAGTGTACTGATTGCTTTAACTTCACACACCATGAGTTGCCTAGATGGATTGAACCCTTTTATATGGATCCAAATTCAAATTTGACTTCAGATTTTCTTATTCAAGATATTTTGGGGCTTAAACCAGTAGAAATAAGAATTGGTTTGGATTTCAGTGTCGGTACCGGGACATTTGCTGCTAGGATGCGAGAACATAACATAACAATAGTTTCGGCTACTATAAATCTAGGGGCCCCATTTAATGAGATGATTGCCCTGAGAGGTCTCGTACCACTGTATCTAACTGTGAACCAGAGACTACCATTCTTTGACAACACACTCGATATCATACACACTACAAGGTTTCTTGATGGGTGGATTGATATTGTTTTCTTGGATTTTGTTTTGTATGATTGGGACCGGGTTCTCCGGCCAGGGGGATTGTTATGGATTGATAGTTTCTTTTGTTTGAAGGAGGATTTGCATGATTACTTGGAGGTGTTTAATATGCTAAGGTACAAAAAGCACAAATGGGTTGTGGTGCCAAAAATTGATAAAGATGGTAACGAGATTTTCTTCTCAGCTCTACTTGAAAAGCCATCAAGGCCATTCTGATATAATTTTTTATTACTTCGAAACAAAAAGAAAATAATCTGGTTGCTTTGTGTTATATGAGTAGTTCTTTGATAATTGTTTATTTTGAGTTGATCTTTTTTTCATCTATTGCCTTTGGTCCTGTCATCGAACACCTTTCTCTTGTTTATTAATTACAAAAACACTTCTTATGGCGCTTGTCTGCATTAAGCAATTTTTTGTTGGAATGCAACGCTATGCATCACACGTATAAAATTAGGCTCCTAAGGAATTTGTGTATCATCTAGAAGTTCTTGTACTGTTGTACACCCATGAGAATGCGGGCTTACACAATTTTCCAAATATTGTGTTATTTTGTAGCCCTTTGTCTGGGAGATCACAAATTTGAAATCCGGATGAAATTTATTTATAGGCATTCATAAAAATTAAGGGCTTCACTCTCATCTTTCTTATCAAAAAAAAAAAACTTTGTTAGAGCAAAAGGAAAGCATATCCTGATCACGCACTAGATATAAATAGTCAAAAACTTCTCATATTAAGGAAAAATATCAGCAAACAACAGGAACGAAAGATATAAAAAAAAAAATTGGAACATCTGTCTGCTGCCGTTAAAAATGAAACGAAAAAAGAATTTGTGTCAACTGTCAAGTGACATCTTCTATAGTTGGTGTAGACATACTGATCCGGACAGGAAGAACCCAAATTTTTTCTTTATTATTCATCAGACCATATTTTAAATGCTAAGAATTACCTTGCTACTGTTAAATAAAAAAAAAAGTGAGAAAAGTTGTAGAATAAAAACAATCAATTCATCAAGAAGCGGAAATTTCAGAACTTTCGGCTATTATTATTTCAAGCAGAGATGTATAACTCAATAAACAAATTACACATCAGCAACTTCAATCAAAAGAATGAAGAATATAAATACCAGTAGTCTAGAAGCTAGAAGAAGATCGAACATTGTTCATAAAAGAACTTATTCTCTCAGGATCTTTATTAATCCCATCCGGAGCACAAATCCCACTACTTACATCTACCCCATCAGGTCCAAGTAGAGACACAGCTTCACTGACATTGTCAGGATGGAGACCGCCTGCTAGTAGCCACCCATTTTTGCTTTTAACTGGTGGTAATTTAAACTCCTTCCAGTTAAATCCTTTGCCACTGCAAGTAAAATATTGGGAGGAAAAAAGGAAACGATCTCGTAAGTACATAGTTGTTATGAGAAATATCGTCTAATTTTCATCCACTATTGTAAATTAAAAAGCATACTACACAATTGACATTTGCAGAGCTAGGAATTGAGATTCAGGGTGTAGGGTTGAGGGCTTATGACCTAGGGTTTATGGTTTTAAAAGATAGGATTAGTGCTTAAGATTTAATGTTTAGGCAATAACAAGCATAGAAATGATCATCTCCTCTTAAACATTTTACACAAACTAACATAGCATCTAACCTGCCACCCTTTGTGCTGTCGACGAGAAGCCAGTCAACTAGTGAATCATCTTCAGATGGCATGTTGTTCATAAGATTACCACCTTCATCAGCATGAAGTACATATATGATTCTTCTGCTTAATAGGTCTGGAAGTAAGGCACGAGATTCATCTCCATGAAGCTACCTTTGTGGGAAAATATGGCATAAAGAAAACAGACTAGTAAATACTGAAACTGAACATACATAGGAATTCACAAGGATCCTTCTCCATAGAAAATCAGGGTTGAAACCAAAAGTATATTTGTTTCCAATTCTGGCCAATAAATGCTGATACTACACCTTGCCAATAGACAGCTCAAACAATTAAGTTGCAAATCTTCTAATATGCCTCAATTTATTTACAGTGCATGACTGACCCTAACTGTCATCAACATTACAGAAGTCTCATTTCACAATCAGTGTGGATAAATCAGGAACAATATAAAAACAAAAACAAAAAGACACCTGAATAAATTCAATGCCAGAAGCATCTGCGAAGCGCAAAATGGTATCCAAATTATCATCAACAAAAACTCCTACCGGCTCAGCCCCACACTCTCTTGCAACTCTTGATATCTCCTTCGCTACCTCTAAAGAGACAGATCGCTTTGATTTGGGCCAAAGAATCATGCCAATCAGACTTGCCCCAGCTCTTGCAGCAGTTTCTGCATCTCTGGCTGATGTGATACCACACATTTTTACTATCGGTTCTAATATTTTGTCATTGGTTTCTGTTGATAACAAGCGTTGATCAGTCTTGAGACATGAAGTGTTGATTTTCGAAGGCTTTTGTTGTTCCATATAAGAGACTGAGAAGTATAAAATATCAAAAAATAAAATTTTAGACAAAGCACTGTTCAAGAAACATTTCAGAACATACTAGAGATCAGGATGAAGATTTTTGATGTTATATATACTGGTGAAAGTATTTTCACTACTAAATTTCAGGAAAGGGACCAAACCAACCAGTTGCTGAATGGCCTACGTCGTCACTGATAAATTAGAAAAATATTTAGAAAATTGCAGGAAGAAGACATGATTGTAGGATTTATACCTACCCCTATTGCAGAATGCAGGAAGTCTTTGAACCGAAACCAAGCCAGTCGGGACCATCTTCATAACTAAACAACAAAAACAAAGAATTTTATTTGACAACTTCTAGGTCACGGAAGGAACAATTTAGTTCAACTTCACATGAAGTTTAATTCTTTATATGTAATAAGCACCCTTGAAATGAAACACCAAATTGAAGCTTAATGAGGGAGCAATAATGGACCCAATTTGCAGATGTAGAATTGCTTACAAAGTATCAGTAAAAGCAAAAAGAACAGATCCCTCACATTGTTGTAATGTTGTTTAATCTCAGTTTCAGCATACCCTTGCATAATTACGGATTTTGGGAGATTTAGGTTTCATATTTTTGCATTTGTAGCGGACACCAGGTCTTCTATGAATTTTATGACTAATTCCTTTTTGTGAGGAAAAAACATTTGCTGGTATCAGTTATACCGGTAATTCCGCTCCCACCAGCGCACACCTCCCCAGCCAAAAAAAAAAAATCAAGTAATATCGTTTCATATTAGTCACTTCTCTGAGATGAATGAAAAATAGAAGAAAGAAGGCGGTTGTGAGAGGAGAGAAGAGGACGTACCAGTGAAGTGAATCCCCTGACGAGGGAGATTGAGAGGGGTATTCGAATCTGCACAGTATTGAGGGAGATAGAACGAGGCCGTTACGAGAAGGGAAAAAATGGGACGGAAAGAAAAGGAGAATGGGGAAGAAAGCGAGGATTTGGTCATTGGTATTGAGCGAATTGGAGGTTTGAGCTCATGCCCAGCCCGGACGTAAGCCCGTCTCATAATCAGCCTTTTGATTTAGAGGAGGCTCAGGCACTCTCAGCTCCTACTCAGCCCGTTTATTCATTGCTACGTGCCTACGTCTACGTATCAATCAATAATGGATAATAATTTAGAAAAATCCAGCTTGCAAAGATATTAGAGCATCTGCATCGCAGAAGATTTTATTAATTGTCTAATGGCCGCCACGTAAGTTATTTGACAAGTTAATGAAAAAACTCAATCGCGGCATCGCTGAATAGCTATTCAGCCATTCTTAATTGGATGCACGTTAATTTCACTAGTAGTTTTTGCTTACGTTGTTTGTCAAACGGATCGTTAAAATTTGACAATTATCTAATTTTATATATTTTATGCATTTCTGAAAGTAAATTGATAATTACCAAAACAAATTTCACACTACTCCTGCATATGTACCATATTGTTAGAAAAACTCATGGCTCGTGGATTGCTCGTGGCTCATTTGGGATCAGCTCAGAATTTGGTTCGCTCGTTAAATTTGTTAAGTTAATGAATCAAATTTGAGATAGATCTAACTCGGCTCACTAAGCTCGTTCTTCTTGCTAAACTATTAAAAATTATTATTTATATTATTATATTATAAATTTTTAGTGCATTATTTAAGTTATAATTAATTAGATATGCAAATATCATATGAAATATGTACAAAACTTTATTATCATTGATTTTTATTAATTTTTTTAATTTTGATATGACTATTTGTATAAAATATTATTAATTACGAACTATTAACGAATCGGTTCGGCTCACTCATTAACTTAACGAGTCAATCTTAAGCCAATATTTTTGGCTTGTTAAATTAATGAGTTGATTTTAAGTTTGACCTGATTTGTTTTGGCTCGACTCGTTTCATCCCTAGAGATATATGTTGTAGATTTTCCCTGCACAGGAAATGATCCCAACTCGACAAGATGATAAGCAAATTATGAGAAGTTAAATTAAAATAGCATATATGAAAAGAATTGTACATGAACAAATGTTGTAAATCTTGCTGTATTTTACTCTACATCATTTAGAACATTTATTTGTTGAACTGACTTGATCTGCATCTAACCAACATGTACAATAATAACTTTTCACGTCAGATAATTTATTTAAATCAGTTGGATTAATTAGCTCGCACTAATACCTTCAATATTGAGCTAAAGTGAACCATTTTAATTTCCCCTGTTACCTCGTGCGTCTTTCATCTATTGTGATCCATGACGAATTGACGATATTTTGGCGTGTAGGACCATCAAAATGGAAAAGGGAAATATAGAAAAATGGATTGAACCAATTTGTTATCCAACTACTACAATACATCCAGTTCAATTGCTGCTGTGTTATGTATTGCATCATTTATTTCCTGCAATCATCTAATAGACAGGAGCAGAGATGGGGAGGAGCTGATCCTCGTGATTTACGTAAATATATAAAAACATTATAAAAATTATTATATTTATATAAAAAATAAATCTCTATATAATTTATTTCAATTATTTAATATTTTGAATCCATCAATCCGAACCCCTTATATTCAAATTTCGACTCACCATGCTAATAGATAAACTAAAATAATCATCTGATCGACACCCCACATTTATTGACTCCAAATCTGCTGTTTTTCTCGGAGAAGAATAGAATCCAGTTATTAATTCCAAAAAAATAGAAAACAAAGTTATAGATATATTATTTTATTTATAGATTGATAGCTTGTCAAATTTCATATAATTTTATTAATGTTTGATAGTTCGTCAAAAACCGTTACAAATATTAGTAAAAAACCGTTAAATTTGATTATCTTTAATGGACTATCAAACATTAATGAAATTATATAAAATTTGACAGACTATCAATCTATAAATAAAATAACATATCTATAAAAAAATTTATTTTTTTAAAATTGATAACGAAACCCTATTCTTCTCCAAAAATAACAGCAGATTTAGAGCCACATTTATTACTTATTGACAGACCTCACACAAACTTCCATTTACTTACCCCAAAAGTTATAAAAATAAGAACTTCCATTTTTTTCTGTGTAAACAATTACCTCGGCTCCTCCAGCAACAAGTCTATTTTTCACTTCCCAATTTTGTTATGAGATGTTTTTATCTAGAGTATTGAAGACGGTCGGTCTGGGCCGGTCCGGTTCAAACCCGGACGGTCCACGGTCCGGTCCACGGTCCACGGTCCCGCACGGTCCAAACGGTCCGGTCCAAGGCGGTCCAAATTCAAAAAAACCGAACCCATCCCACCGTTGGCCCCGGGGGCCGAACCCCACGGGACGGTCCGGTCCGATCCACGGTCCGGTCCGGTCCAATTTTTTTTTTTATAAATTGAAAAAATAATAATTTAGCATGTTTGTGTACTAATTACATCATAAAAAATATATGTGGTTCTAGCTTAGGACGGATGTAGGATTTCTATGAAGGGGACAGGAATCGGATTGTAATATCTTATCATATTCAAATCCGTTAGCTAATCGGATACTAAATAAAAAAAAATCAACAATTCTACCTATATTCGTACGTAATAAAAAACTATCAAAATAATATTCTTTAATATATTAAAAATAACAACAAATTTAAAATAATAGATAATCATGTCAGCGTAGAAAAATTTTCTTTATGAGACTTCATATTTTAAAATATTTTTATATTTTTTTTGTTATTCATTTTATTAAATATTTTTTCTCAATGAAAGTAATCAAACAATTCAAAGGAGGTCAGAAATTAAAATCAGAGAAGTTCAAATTAGCAAAATTTTAGTCTAAAAAATATTATTTTTTAAATTTTAGAGGATCTAGCTGACCCTGGTAATACTTGATCCGTCTCTGTCAGGGCAGATCTACTAAGGAGCAAGTCCGGGTAGGACTTAAATTTCAAAATTCAGTGAAATATAAATATATTTTTCTTTGAAATTCTAAAATAATACTCATTTCTATAGTTATGTCTAGACTTAAGTATTGTTAGGTTAAAAACTTACATGATATAATTTTCCTCTTGGATCATTGTATCTATTGTGTCCAAACTTATATTTTTTTTTCTGGATCCACGACTGTTCTAGCTCGCACACACATCTGAATTTTCATATTAACATACACAAGTTTGCCCAAAAAGGATCCCTACACTATAAAATGCCGAAATTTAAGCTTGTGAAAATATGGTAGAGTAAAGGTTTTATTGAACACTGCTTTCTTTTTCTTTATTTATTTTTCTCCAGAAACGATATTGTGTAGTAATTATGATTTTTTTGTCTAATCCTATAAAAAATAAGTATTACATATATATCATTAATTTCAAAATTTTGACATGAATATATCTATTTTCTAAACGTTAGTATTCACAACTTAATCCAAACGCCACAGAGAAATAGGCACGTTTAGAAAATAGATATATTGGTGTCAAATATTTGGAACCAGGATATATGTGGGCCGGGTGTGGGGGGGTCCGGTCCGGGACGGTCTGATCCACGGTCCCGCACGGTCCACGGTCCGGTCCGGTCCACGGTCCGGCACAGGACGGGTCGGCACGGTCCATTTTCGGATGAAGGGAGGACCGACCCACCGTTGGACCGGACCGTGGCCGGGTACGGTCGGTCCGGGACGGTTCGGACCGTGCGGTCCATTTCAAATCTCTAGTTTTATCACATCCATCCAGACAAGAAAACAGTAAAAGACTAAGATGTTCTGTCATAACTCATACCCCACAAATTGTCTATTCTACAAATCGTCTGAAAAGATTTTCACTTGGTGGACGAACTGTCAAGCACAAGCATATCAGTGCCACACTGCTGCCACCATCACAAACAAGAGCAAACAAACAAAATAAAACATCACCGACGTCATGCATACCATCCGTGTGTACACTGCCCTGTTTGCCCAAGTAAAAAAAAAAACACAATTAACCAGGCAGGTCTTTACTTCACAAACCAAACTACAATCATCATTAGAACTTAAATCTAAAGTACATGTCCATACTAGATTTTCATCTTTTTATACCACCAGCCCAACATAAAAGCTAAATCCATAACATAGCTAGCATAAATTACTGCAACTTCTTAGACTTTGGAGGGCCTCTGGGAATTTTACTTAGGACTTTAGCATCCAACACCTTATACTGTTTGTCGATTTCAGCCATGCCCCTCTCTGCAAATTCATCAACTTTGTCCTCGTACCTCTCATACAATACTGGCACAGTATGCAACATTATGAATCCTGTCCAAAAATAGGTAAAAGTAAGTTGCAGTGCTGATCTTCAATTGAACAAACATCCCCAAGGGGAAAATGAACACATTCTAGTTTTATTGTACACATATTATTCTCAGTTTGTTCGAGAACGCACAGTGAGCTTTGAGAAACTCATAGTACCCATCGAATTTTCATGACAAGGAGGGTGAGATAGCCGGATTTGATGCATTACCAATATAAGACAATGTTAAGAAGTCGAACCAGCTTCCAACAACAGAAAGAACCCAAAGCCCTGCAATCACCTGTTAAAGAAACCAATAGAAAACATTAGCAATACAAGTATGAAGTCCAACTAACAGGCTAATAACCAAATTTTCTCAATTGGTGCAGGTAAGAGCTTATTTCCACACACAGCTTGCACAAACCTACAGAGAGTCATGGACAAAGGAAGCTATTTGAAATATGAGAAGCTATCATTATAAATAGAAGGTATTTAACACATCAATTATTATGACTTCTGCTACACAATAGTGCAGCTAAAAAAATAATTAATTTGATATCTGCCTCAGCTGACAGCTTAGTGGGTTGTGCCTGGGTGCTGCCTCCCATACTCGATTCATGTCAGAGGTCAGGTTGGTCATGACTCATTTAAGCCGACCAATGACTTTGTATTTTCTTTCTAATTTCAGCTGTTATGAAGCAAGCGAGCAATACTGGACTCTACTGAGCTGGGAAGGAAAGAAAGACTTTGTCAAATATGAAATTCATGCATCCAGAACTTAGCTCCCCATTTTCAGTTTGTATGTGGAGTCCTACCAAACCAAAATAACATCTTTTTTGCACCCACTTAGCAATAAAAATAACATACACAAAAACTAAATTCTATGGCAAGATGTCCAGACATGGATCCCATCCATTCCAACCCGTTAAAGCAAATTGCAAAATATTGGTGAGCAATGAACTAAGGTCAGTTCCACTTTGACACACCAAAGTAAAAGCTACATACCATAAGAAACTTCTTAAGGTCTCGGCCTAATGCAACATCCCTCAGCAAGGAAAGAACCCTGTTGATATCATTTCGCAAAGCATGTGCCATATGTCGAGCTTTATCTTCAGAAATGTCCACTTCTGGTATTCTCAATGGTGCCCTGAAGAAACAATTAAATTGAAAATTCATATTCATGACACAGTGATGCATAATCTTGACCATCACAATCGACAAGCCATGATGTCATATTATAACACAACTCTCCACTTTTCTGTGTGATTCTTCCTTGGCCAATAGTACAAATTTAAAAAGAAAATCAACAATACGCTCATCCACCAATGGGGAAAAAAGGAAACAAAGAGATAGACTCACTTTTAGAAAAAAAAGAACTTTAAGTTGAAGGAGCAATCAAGGACAATTTTAGAAAGTGATAGACTCACTTTTTGATCCAGCTCATAAGCTTGGAAACTATGAAAAGCACACCAAGGGTAATCATAAGGCAGTGAGATAGAAGTGTCAGGAGACGATAATTGAGGAGTTCAAACAAAACCCATATAGCAGTTGCACCAGCAAGGGCTCCTGATGCACTTTTCTTGTCTCTCCACAACAACACATCAGCAGCTGAATAAAGATTACAGATTGGGTCGATATTATATTATAAAAGTAAACATGATTATCATTTTTCTCCCTTGTTTGAACTTTCATGTCCTAGAATATCAAGTCAAACCCTGTTGTCAACCATAGCAACCTTAAAACCCTCCCAGAATAAATAACACATGGTTGACACAAATCGACTGGTCGGATACTCGGATACATACATCAATTAACTTGACAGATACTAGTCTAAAATAATTAAGCTACCATCGTTTTCAGACGACAACCTGAGAACAACAATTACCAACTTATATAAAATAAACACGACAACATAAGATCCAATTCGCCTTTGGCCCTTTGCAAATTTTTTTTTTTTGAAATATAAACTATTTGCCAAAATAAGGGCAAAGGCGTACTTTTACCACCACCAAGGACCTGGTGAACAGGCTTCTCTCTCCCAAAAAGACGGCGGCTTCTCGGCTGGGAAGAGGTAACAGAGGGTATGGATCTCTCTACAACCTCAGGCGCAGAGGGTGGCGATGAGTCCACGTCATCAGATATCTCAGGCGTGCTCTCTTTTACGGTTTCCGTTGGATCGACCGCTACGTTCTTCTCGACCTTCTCCGGCAACAAGCTCGTCTCATCCTCCGTATCAGCCATGAGTAATTTATCCTACTCCGCAGGAGCAGCGTAACACTCTTGGATGCGAGAGATGAGGGAAGTGAAGAGTGTGCTTTTTTGAGTGGGAGTTCAACGAGAGAAGCGATCGGACGTGAATACGGATATATACAAAAGGAGATAAAAACTTGTACGAATAGATAATGAATATAGACCGTTGGATGAGAATCACACGGATAGAAGATTGAGTAAAAATCTGAATTTGACAGCGTCTAACTTGTATAGACCCGTGGTATGCTGAGTCCTTGGGCTGAAAACTGCCAACTCGCTTTGAACTTTTTCAGTTTACCAATTGTTTTTACTTTGGCGCAAATACCCTTACAAAGTGCACTAATTATTCGACAAGATGGAATTCTCATGATTTATGAACGTGCTAACGAATATCGGTTCGGTAATAATCTTTGTACTACAAAATAAAATATTTTTAGATTATACATTTTATAATGAATTCCTCATCTGAAATAATGAAATTGGCTGAGCACCTTAAATACCATGAAAATTCGAAAAGGTAAAGGTTAAAAATGTTAATGCACTTTTCGTTTTATAATTTATCGTGAGTACGCTCCAAAACATCACCATCACATTTCGCCAAAAAAAAAAACTGCGTAACTTACGGTGGCAGAATCCGACCCGACCCGACAAACCTGCCTGACCCATCCGGATCTGAACCCGACCCGACCCGATTTTTTAAAAAAATCAAACTGATCCGACCTGACCCAAACCCGACCTGACCCGACCCGACCCGAAATCAAATGACTTTCAATCCAATCAAAATCTATCAACGATCTGAAAAAACACAACATGTAAATTGACCCGACCCGACCCGACCCGACCCGACTCGACCCGATTTCTTCTAAAAAGTCAAACTGACCCGACCCGCCCGATTGCCACCTCTATGCGTAAGGATGCATATGCCAAACATATCTAATTCCCCCTGAGTAGCTCGGTGAACCGTCTACCTAATGGAAAAAATAAAGATGCCGTGAGCCTGAGATGACGTTTAGCCTGTCCTGTTTAGTGGGTTAGGTCGGTTTCATCCGGTGTCGGATTGCAAGCACCCCACGTTGCAGCAGGAACTGATTGGAGATGCGCTGTTGCTGCACGTGTCGAATTTGTTTGTTTGGGTTTGGATTTATACTTTATTTATACTGCACCAGAATGTGGGTGCGCTGAAGCTGAGCCAGTGACCGCCTAATCACCTTCATAAATTGACTCATGGACACAGGTACAGACGTACAGTACACAGCGCTTGATCAGTCAGATGTTTGTTTTGGGCTTTTGCGGGCCCGATCGAACCGGCACGTGGC
The DNA here is from genome assembly GCA_037127355.1 of Schoenoplectus tabernaemontani. Taxonomy (NCBI): domain Eukaryota; kingdom Viridiplantae; phylum Streptophyta; class Magnoliopsida; order Poales; family Cyperaceae; genus Schoenoplectus; species Schoenoplectus tabernaemontani. Next base: position 11,268,833 of record CM073740.1, on the reverse strand, counting down.
TGTTGGCCTGGCGAGACGCGTTTATACTGTCTGTAAGCATTAAATATTGATCCCTAGGTCTCTACGAATTCAATTCTCCTACAATATTTTTTTTCATAAACATACCGTGGGAAACTATAACTCTGTTGTATTTTTTCTTGCTGGTTCTACAATAATACTTTTCATTTCTTTCTTCTTCGTCAGATGGATTCGAACATCTAGAATTCTGGATACGTCTCACCAATTATTTATTCTGCATTTTTTGTTATTCCAACCTATTCAAACCCATATCTAGTTTCACCCTATAAATCACTCAGCATAAATTTTAATGCTGTCCATTTATTTTTCAATAAATAAAATTTGATCAATTTACTCTCTAAAATGACGCTCCGCATCCAACTTGATAGGACGCCTTTTTTATCGCTGCTTCATGAAAAAACACGACAATTGATTCGTGGCAGTTCACATCCATCTGGTCTATTGTTGTCCGAGCTAAAAAAATTAAAGGAGCTTTATAAATTTAAAAGTTGTCCCTTTTTTCTATCACCGTCTCTCCAATAATTCGAACTATCTACTACTGTATAGAGGATATTGATCCCACTCGGACTAATCTAAGTTAAAATCACAGGACTGATGTACATGGTGCGATTATATTTGTCGCTTTGACTAGCTGTAGAGAATCTCAGCTCCATTGCACATCGCATCAGCATCGCGCCGAAAGAAGAATGTCTACTTCCACAACTGTAAATTACAATCTTGAGTAAGGAATTTAATTATAAATGAAAAGCGGTCATGACACGCACCTCAGAAGTCAGAAATGAGAAAGAAAATTGATTAGACTTAAAATGGCTACTAGTTATTATAATATATTTACATTATTTTTGTTCGTAAGCGCTGAAAATGGGTCAGAGTTCAAGTGAGTTGGATTGAGTTTGAGCAAAAGAAAATATGAGTTCGAGTCTAGCTCATGAAATATTATAAAGTGAAAAATTCAAGCTCAGCTCGTTATATTTTAAAATAGTTTATGAATTAATTTATGTATGTTGACTTAAATATTTAGATTTGATACATTTACAAACTATAAAATTGATATATCTATAAAGTTAATATAAGAATTAGTATAAAATTAATATATCAATAAATTATACTTGTGATGATATTTTTGCTACACTAATTTAAATGGATGAACTAATAAAAACTATCAAAATTAAATATACGAGTCAAATTACGAGCGAGTAAGAGAAACCGCTAAATTACTAAGATGATGAGAGAGAGGTTACCAATTAGAGTATGATAGAAAAAAAATAATATTTAAATTATTATTATTTGAACAGAGTCAAGTCACGAGACAAATCAATTTCAACTCAAACTCAATTCATTTAATTATCAAACTAAATTAGTTCAAGTCAAATTAGATCGAATCCGAACTAATTCTAAATTGAACCACAAATCCAAACTTTCTTGTACAGCCCTACTCAAAGATGCATGAGTTTGTTTATTATTTTCATAAAATTCTATCAGTAAAAACTACCAAAGGGAAACCTACACCGATTTTAATTATAAAGTGACTGGAGCTTGTGCATCCATTTTCAATCAGGTGTTCTTCATGTGTCACCAAATTGTAATTGTCCGAGGAATATTTATTTATTTATTTATATCCAATGACTGACCGCAGCGGTTAAGCCATGCAGTCAAATAAGATTTTTTTTTTAGTTTTTTAAAATGTTGATCGCGTGCGGCCACATTGAATTGTGATCTTGACCATTTGTAATTAGATATAGCTCTGTTTTCATTTGCAAACAGAAATAGTTTTATAATTTTTATTTGTTTAAGATTAAACAAATAAATTCCTAATTCTATTCCATCCACTCATAATTGTGTGCGAATAACAAGCACTGTCATGAAGCATATCATTTGAGCGGCGACTAGAAAAAAGATTAGAGAGCGTCACGACAGGCCTACAATTAGCTCTGGAGAAATCTGGTAGAAAGGTCTAACACTATACAAGTTTCAGATGATGAGTGCATAATTATTGATTATGCACTACTTTCTTTTGAAACTTAAATTATCAAGCAAAATTTAACTGATAATTTTCTAATGACATCGTTGATTTCAAGATTAAATTAGGTCGGATCGGGTCTAATAAAAGAAAAATTAAGAAACTACTTTCTTGGCGAGGCAAATGTCACCTCAACCAGTCAACATTGATCCGTCTTGTACATTGTACAACAGTACAAGAATAAAATTAATAAACAGGAATACCCCAATAAAATTAATAAACTGGAATCACCAAAAAAAAAATCAATAAACAGGACAGAAATTTATTCTAGGCATCTATTATAATTGTTTTACATTTCTCCTACATATATACACCTATCACAGAAAAAAAAATGGCTGAATGGAAACGATCAGCAGACTATACTGCATTTTTTTTGACAACATACATATTTAATCACACATTAAAAATATCAAAAGAACAAAAAATATTATAACAGAAAGAAACACTCAAATTTTCAGTCCCAGATCCTAGCAGTAGCACCTCAACATCTTGTTAAACGTATGCCAATTCCTCCGTTTCCCTTTTAGCCTTCTGTTTCCATGAAATGGAGAAAGCTCAAAAGTATAAGATAATGGATTGATGAAATGGAAAAGGCTCAAAAGTAAATCCTAGAAATTGAGAGACTGCGATTGAAAAGATGTTATCATCAGAATTAGTTTAAAGCACTGTTAATAAAATTCTTTTCCTTAAGATAGATAACTATACAAGTAATTAAATACAATTTCTATTCATCTAGAGTGCAAAATAAAACAACCAGAAACAAACATTGCACATTTTTATGCTGGTACCAGCGAGAAGCATAGTATAACAGTAGCCATTTGTAGCCATGAAGTTGGTGGATTCATTTTAAATTCACATCTATGTATACTCATGATCCCCAAAAAACTAAAAGGACAGAGCTAGTAAATTAGCAATCAAAATACTATCTTCTACTGTTGAAAGACGACTGGTACAAATCTCCAATCTTGTGGTTTTCTTTTTCTTTTCATTCTGTTTTTATGTTGTCGGATTTGTTTCAGACTAAGTTGAAAAACAGAAAAAGAGCAAGCAACATAAGAGGAAATTATCTACACGTCTGGAAGAACTGCTGTTCTCTAAACATTATCAACTACAACCAGTGACCACTATATAATATATATATCCATTGAAATTTTTGTTAGACAAATCTGATGAACTCCTAAAAAGGGTTTAAAGATCATTATTCGACAATTGTTGACAGAATGATGGGAATAAATTGCAGATTGGATATGAAAGTGACATTCTTCAAACCTAGAGAATACTAACCACAGTGAAGCGTCTAGTCTCAGATTTTGGTACCATACACACCATTGACAAGTTTTCACCAGGTGAATACTTCCATAGGCATTGGAAACCTACCATTGAGGCCGCTAGCTTTAAGTCGGGGCTTCAGGTGAAAGCGGCAGCTCCCATCGGCTTTTAAAGCTACAAAATCCTAGAAAACCATCAACACTTTATAATAAAAGAATAACTGAAAACCGATGGCTGTGATAGAAGCCGCCAACAACTAATAAAGTTAACCTAATCAAGTGCAAAAAAGGATTGAGCAGATAAGGAAAGAAATGAAAAGCAATAAATTATCTTAGGTCTCTCAAACAAGGATAGATATTCTGCCAGTGGTTTTTAAATTACCTTTTTATCTATATTTATTTATATCATTTTTGAGATCCTGCCAAAATGCTCATACACAACACAACGTAACTTTCTTTTCTTTTCTTTTTTGATGCCCAGATATCAAGTCCCCTCATAACTTGAATTCTATTTAACGCTATTTATATAAATTAAAACTAAAACACAGGACAAACAAAGCAAAATGAGCAAATGCACAATGATTTATTTACCACCTCATAATTTTTCTGTAATTTATCCAACTAGTACTAAATACATGATCATCTAAGGAGCCAATTTTGATTGAAGCGACTTCCTCTTTTTTCTTCTTCTTTGTTCTTTTGAAATAGGTTCACTCTAATTTGGTCCTCTACTTAAAAAATATCATTAGCAAGAGATCTGTTGCTATATAGGCTAAAACACTTCTAAGCACACATCAGTAACTGCTTTCAATTTTCTTTATTCTCTCATCTTTTGGAAAGAGGGTCCACAAATAGAAAAAAAAAAGGTATTAACCTACTTGCCTGTATGCACCGGAATTAGATCAAAAGGAATACATAAGAATTCTCATCCTCTGCATCACTACTTATTTGGTATACAAAATTTACAGGTTTATATCTGCTGGTGGATTTGATTGAAATGGTCCAAATTTGACTATACAGTGTGCTTTTTTATTTTTATTTTTCTGGGCTCAATTAACCATACAGACAATGTAGCAAGCTGCCATTGCTAACTATGGCAGCAGATGTCAATAAAGAAATTTACTATGAGTCTATTATTTTTCCACCCTTATGTGGAAGAAAGCTATGAACACCATCTTCTCCTAGCCAACTCAAGTTGTTGTAGCATCCCGCTACCAGATCCAATTTCAGCAAGGGCTGATTTACCACTGTAGTCTGTAGACAAGATACAAGATATGCAAACATGGTGCATGTTTGAACAGGATTATAACAAGGGAAAGTACCATTCTTTAATCGGCTTCTTCCAGGTCACTTTTGGTGCTTAAATCATTAGTAATAACTGGAAAGGCAAATCTAAAAGATAATTTAAGCCTGCAATTGCAGAAATTAATGCCATAAAAGTATGAAAGTTAGAATTTACAAGTTGTTTTGAAAAAGAAAGTATTTTGTCTATATACAATGGGCTAGAGGATGCTTATCACATTATTTTCATTTTATTTAGAATGATATGTCATATTTTTAATCGGTATAATACTGGCATTATGCTTGAGTGCCTAAGGACTATTGATAACTAACATAATTAAGAGACCATGAATGGTGTTCTTTTCCTTTGCAGTGTGGATACATAAGTATCCAATTAATAAAGACACGACCTTAATTATCAAATCCTCCGGGCCGGACGGATCGGCCGTTGGGTTGGATGGATCCGGATAGGCCAGATGTACCATAAACTTTATTGTCATCCCTACCTAAGATTGAAAACGGATGAATATAATGCATTTCAAAGAGAGAAGGTGAGAAGGAGAGAAATTTTTTTATCAATCTCAGCCTTTGATTTTCGATCTAACGCTTCCGATCGGAATAATATGATGCAAATTCAGATGTGCAGGGACTGAAATCCTCTGCAGAGAGTTTTTTTCATTAATAATAATGAATATTTCGTACATAAAAAATTACATTTATATTACAATCGTTCAAATTAAATAATACAGTAGAGATTAGGGGTTCGGGTCGGGTCACATTATTTTATTATTTTTTTGATCCGATCCGATTAAATTCGGGTCAAAAATTTTTGATCCATATCCGACCCGACGGGTCACGGGCTGATCTGACCCGACCCGTGTAAAATAATTAAATATTTATTAATTATTTTTATATAATTTAAGTAATAAAATATTAATTTATTTATAATTAATCTTAATTAGTGTATAAAAAATTAAATTATTTCAAAAAATATAATTAATCGGGTTAGATCGGATTGACCTGAACCCGACCCGATCCGATTCGGGTAAAAAAAATTAAACCCATATCCAATTTATTTATCTTCAGATCATGTCGGGTCAGATCGGATTAACCCGTCGGGTCGGATCAAGAATTGATACCCTACTTGAAATTAACGCTGAGTTCTCCACAAAAAAATTTCTCCAGATAATTTTGATCGGGGGAGGAATGACCGAAGGAAAAAAATGGGGAGGAAAAAAGGCAAAGTTGTGTGGAAAAGATAAAATTCTTAATCCTTTTACGAAAAAAATTCTCAAATTCAAAATTTAAAACCCAAAAAGTAAAATAGTATCCATATTTAGAGAAGGGGCTCGTGGGTCACAGATGTCATAAATTTATTTTTAAATTTGATATTGATATTTTGAGTCCAAATCGATGATAATGTTAATATTTAGGTAGTTATGATATGGATCGAAATAATTTTGAGTCGTTGAGTATCGTATGATTAAAGATAAATCTTTTTTTAGTGTGATTAAAAAATAATAAGTTGATAAGTAAAAAAACATTACCATTGATTAATAAATTAACAATATTCCTTCCGATCTATAGTAGAATTAGTCTAATATTTATGATAGAAGCATGCTTATAATGGAGGTTGTTTTATACTAAATCAAATGATAATAATTAAAATTAATTAATCATATTAGCTAGATTCATTCATTTTGTTATCATTTAAATTAGTATGAAATGAGCTCTAAAAATCATAAAAGTTTACGAGCATACATCAATCTGCCACCAAAATCTACCACAGAATTTGAATATTGAAATTACAAATATTAATTTAAAAATAAGTTCATGTCACTTCGAGACACACAATAGTTAGATTTTTTTTTTGGTAAATAAAATAAAAATAGTAAAATAATATGAGCACCTTAGTTTGTTGCACCTCTAAGCTGGACGGTCTTATAATAGACATAATTAGAAGTGATCATATCAATTTTCTTGAAATTATGTATACTTATGCGGCCAAAAGTTTTGAAAAACACAAATAACTTGTTTAAGCATAATTAAGAGTAATTATATTAATTTTTATGATATTATGTGTAGTTATGAGGCCAAAAATGTTGAAAAACTTAACTTTTTTAATGCATCCTACTTATGTCTCATTTTGAAGTGTATTATCAAATATTCATATCGAAGTTTTAATTGGATCTTCTTATGTTTTGTGCAATATTAGCTTTATAATAGGAGTAATTAGGAGTAGTTATATTAATTTTCATGAAATTATGTGTGGTTATGAGGGCGCAAAATGTTGCAAAAACTCAATAAGTTTTTTTTAAATAGGTGCAAAGAGTAATTATTTTAATTTGCAGTTTCTAATGCATCTTACTCATGTTTTATGAGAAATTAGTATCGTAGAATATTCATATCAAAGTGTTAAGTTAAAAAATCATGTTTTATGAATCGTAGAATATTCATATCAAAGTGGTATTAAGAATACTTATATTAATTTATATGAAATTATGTGCGTTATGCGGCCAAAAAATTTGGGAAGATCAAACAACTTGTTTAAACAAATTTGTTTTAATGCATCTTACTTATGTTTTGTGCAAAATTAGTGTTGTAGAATATTCACATCGAAGTTTTATTTAAAGAGTCTTACACTAGGCATATTTAGGAGTAATTATATTAATTTATAAGAAATTATGTGTAGCTATCTTTGCCAAATGTTTTGTAAAACTCAAATAACTTGTTCAAACAATTGTTTTTAATGCATCTTACTTATGTTTTGTGCAAAATTAGTGTCGTAGAATATTCATATCGACGTTTTAATTAGAAGATCATATAATAGGAATGCTTAGGAGTAATAATATTACTTTATAAGAAATTATATGTAATTATGCGACCCAAAATTTCGTAAAACTCGAACAACTTGTTTAAACAGCTATTTTTAAAGCCACCTACTTATGTTTTGTGCAAAACAAGTTTCATAGAATGTTCATATTGAAGTGTTAATTAGATAATATTTTAATAGGCATAATTAGGACTGATTATTTTAATTTTCACTAAATTATGTGCAGTTATGGGGGCCAAAAATTTTGAAACACTCAAATAAATTTTTCAAATAGCTGTTTCTAATGCATCTTACTTATGTTATGGGAGAAAATAGTATCGTAGAATATTCATATCGAAATGTTAATTGAACAATCTAATAATAGGCCTAACTAGGAGTAATTACATTAATTTGCACGAAACTATGCGTATTTATGGGGCCAAAAATTAAAAAAAAAATCAAACAACTTGTTTAATAAACAGTTTTTAATGCATCTTACTTTTATTTTGTGCCGAATTAGCGTTATAAAATATTCAAATCGAAGTTTTAATTAGATAATCCTATAATAGGCATAATTAGGAGTAATTATATTAATTTGCATGAAATTATATGCGGTTATGCGGCAAAAAGTTTGAAAAACTCAATCAACTAGTTTAAAGCTATTGTTTTTAATGCATCTTACTTATGTTTTGTGCAAACTTAGTGTCGTAGAATATTCATATCGGAGTATTAATTGGATAATCTTCTAATTGGCATAATTATGAGTAATTATATTAATTTTCACGAAATAATAAGTAATGAGACAATAAATTTTGAAAATCTTACACGACTTGTTTAAACGGAAGTTTCAGATGTATCTTATTTATTTTTTTATGAAAAAAATACTATTATAGGATATTCATATTGGAGTGTAAAGTGGATAATTATATAATAGGCATAATTAGGAGTAATTATATTAATTTGCGCGATGTTATGTGTAGTTATGCAGCAAACTATTTAAATAAACTCAAACAACTTGTTTAAACAACTGTTTTTAATGCGTCTTACTTATTTCTTATGAAAAATTCATGTTCATATCGAAGTGTTAATTGGATAATGTTCTAATAGGCAAAATTAGGAGTAATTATATTAATTTTCATGAAATTTTGTGTCGTTATGAGGCAATAAATGCTAAAAATCTTAAACAACTTGTTTAAACAGCAATTTCTAATGTATCTTACTTATGTCTTATGAAAAATTAGTGTCCTCTGGATATTCATATCGAAGTGTTAATTTGATAATCTTATAATAGACATAGTTAGGCGTAATTATATTAATTCGCTCGAAATTATGCGCAGTTTTGATTCAAAAAATGTTGAAAATCTTAAACTACTTGGTTAAAAAACAGTTTCGAATGCATCTTAATTATATTTGTGCAAAATTAGCGTTATAGAATATTCATATCTAAGTTTTAATTGGACAATCATATAATAGGCATAATTAGGAGTAATTATATCAATTTTCATGAAATTATATATAGTTAGCGGCCAATAAATTTGAAAAACTCAAACAAATTGTTAAAACAACCGTTTTTAATGCATCTTATTTATGTTTTGTGCAAAATTTGTGTCGTACAATGTTCATATCGAATTGTCGATTGGATAATCTACTAATAGGTATAATTAGGAGTAATTATATTAATTTCACGAAATTATGTATAGTTATGTGTCAAAAAATGTTAAAAATCTTAAACAACTTGTTTAACTCTAATATATCTTACTTATGTTTTATGAAAAATTAGTGTCATAGGATATTCATATCGCAGTGCTAATTGAACAATCTTATAATAGGCATAATTAGGGGTGATTATATCAATTTTCATGAAATTATGTATACTTATGCGACCAAAAGTTTTGAAAAATACAAACAACTTGTTTAAGCATGCCGTTTTTAATGCATCCTACTTATGTCTCGTGCAAAATTAGTGCCATAGAATGTTCATATCGATATGTTAATTGGATAATATTTTAATGGGCATAATTAGGAGTAATTATATTAATTTTTATGAAATTATGTGTAGTTATGAGGCCAAAAATGTTGAAAAACTTAACTTTTTTAAATAGCAGTTTCTAATGCATCTAACTAATGTTTTGGGGAAAATAGTGCCGTAAAATATTCGTTTTGAAGTATTAATCGATCAATCTTATAATAGGCACGATTACGAGAAATTATATTAATTTACACCGAATTATGTGCAGTTATGCGGCCAAAATTTTTTATAAAGGCGAACAACATGTTGAAACAGAAACTTTTAACTCATCTTCTTATGTTTTGTGCAATATTGGCTTTATAGAATATTCATATCGAAGTTTTAGTTGGACAATTTATAATTGGCGTAATTAGGAGTAATTATATTAATTTTCACGAAATTATATGTAGTTATGCGGCCAAAATTTTTAAAAACCTCAATCAACTTGTTTAAACAGCAGTTTTTAATGCATCTTACTTATGTTTTGCGCAAAATTAGCGTAATGGAATATTCATATCGAAGTTTTAATAGGACAATATTATAATAGGTGTAACAAGGAGTAATTATTTTAATTTTCATGAATTTTGTGCAGTTGCGCGACCAAAATTTTCATAAAACCAAACAACTTATTTAAACAACAATTTTTAACGCATCTTACTTATGTTTTGTACAAAATTAGCGTTATCAAATATTCATATAGAAGTTTTAATTGGACAGCTTTATAATAGGAGTAGTTATATTAATTTTCATGAAATTATGTGTGGTTATGAGGGCGAAAATGTTGAAAACTCCAATAAGTTTTTTAAATAGCAGTTTCTAATGCATCTTACTCATGTTTTATGAGAAATTAGTATCGTAGAATATTCATATCAAAGTGTTAAGTGAAAAATCTTATAACAGACGGTATTAAGAATACTTATATTAATTTATATGAAATTATGTGCAGTTATGCGGCCAAAAAATTTGGGAAGATCAAACAACTTGTTTAAACAAATTTGTTTTAATGCATCTTACTTATGTTTTGTGCAAAATTAGTGTTGTAGAATATTCACATCGAAGTTTTATTTAAAGAGTCTTACACTAGGCATATTTAGGAGTAATTATATTAATTTATAAGAAATTATGTGTAGCTATCTTTGCCAAATGTTTTGTAAAACTCAAATAACTTGTTCAAAATTGTTTTTAATGCATCTTACTTATGTTTTGTGCAAAATTAGTGTCGTAGAATATTCATATCGACGTTTTAATTAGAAGATCATATAATAGGAATGCTTAGGAGTAATAATATTACTTTATAAGAAATTATATGTAATTATGCGACCCAAAATTTTGTAAAACTCGAACAACTTGTTTAAACAGTTGTTTTTAAAGCCACCTACTTATGTTTTGTGCAAAACTAGTGTCATAGAATGTTCATATTGAAGTGTTAATCAGATAATATTTTAATAGGCATAATTAGGACTGATTATTTTAATTTTCACTAAATTATGTGCAGTTATGGGGGCCAAAAATTTTGAAACACTCAAATAAATTTTTCAAATAGCTGTTTCTAATGCATCTTGTGCGACCCTTTTTCGCGCGCTCCGCACCGCCGCTGGGCGATGGGTTGCGGAAGAAGGACACGGAGATCCCTCCCGAGCGTGCATCTCTTTGGGTGTCGGCCGATTCTCGCCGTTTAGAGATTATTTGGATGCACATTCGGGGGTTTTTAGTGATTGTGAGTTCTTGTAGATTCGGTGGGCGCAAGCCCCCACCGTTAATTACCCCTGGGCTACGAACCTCGAGGCACCTCTGGATCTTTGAAAGAGAGAAGCAAATAGTATAGTTAAAAGATGGTCAAGTGGTCGTCTAATTTCATGAAAAGGGGTCTACGGAAGATGAACCTACGGACGGATCGGTTCAATCTATGGAAGACAAACCTACAAACAGATCGGTTTTGTCCTATGGAAGACGAACCTACAAACGGATCGGTTCGGTCCATGCCACCTCGAGATGTAACCTTACCTACGGACAGTTAATCTCTTCATGGGGCTTGAGGTGAGTCTACATACGAACGACTCGACCTCCGTTGATCTAGAAGATAAACCTACAAACGGATCGGTTCAATCTTAACTAGTCAACAACCAATCACACAAAATACAACTCGAAGCGTTGAGCCGGTTGATCTTGAGGTTGGTGAATCAGGAGAAGGGTGAATATGGCCCACGTGTTTCTTCTCACTGATCTTCTAGATCATGAATTCGAAGCACTAAGCCGATTCATAAACCTAGGAAACACAATTGCACACAATGTCAAACCTGAAGCGCTGAGCCAGTTCAACATTGAGGCATGTGTTAGTGAAGGAACCTACCTACGGAACGGTTCACATTCATTTGTTTTGTGGATGAATCTACCTACGACCGATTCAATCTCACGGTCCGGGGAAATGAGCCGGAGACGAACTTATCGACGGATGAGTTCGGTCTTGCGGCTCAAATGGTCATGAATTACTTGTTCATGACGCCGAGTCATTAAGATGTCGCTTCGCTCGGACATCTTAATGTTCTTCTTCTTCAAAGTCGACATATCTCTCCATGCGATGTCGTAGCTTTGGTCATTCTTCGACGAGCGTCGAGATGTTCTTGTCTCAACTAATCATTCTACGTGTTGCATTACTTGTGCAAAATTACTATGTTGCCCTACACCCCTTGTGTGAGCGTATTCAATCATGAGTTACTTACTCATGACAGCGAGTCATTAAGATGTCACCTATCTAGGACATCGTAATGTTCTTCTTCTTCGAGTCGACATACATCTCCATGTTAGTATCATAGCTCGGTTATTCTTCATCAAGTGTCAAGATGTTCTTGTCTCGACATGTTCCTTCATGTTGCTATCAAAGCCTTATTCATCTCTCGTCAAGATGTTCTTGTCTCAATGTATCTTGTTATTCTTCATTAAGCGTCAAGATGTTCTTGTCTCGACATATCTTCTTGTATTGCTATTAAAGCCTTAATCATCTCACGTCAAGATGTTCTTGTCTCAACGTATCTTCTCGTATTGCTATTAAAGCCTTAATCATCTCACGTCAAGATGTTCTTGTCTCAACGTATCTTCTCGTGTTGTCATTGCAACCTTATTTATCCTCTCGTCAAGATGTTCTCGTCTTGACTAATCGTTCTAAATGTTATATCATGTGTGCAAATATTCTTATGTGGCTCTACACTCCTTATGTGAGCATGTTTATTCATTTCTAAAATGCACAAAGTCTATTATGTAATATCTTCCATTATTATTTTTATTATGAAGATGTATTTATTTATTATTATTATTATTATTATTATTATTATTATTATTATATTCTTATTACTATTATTATTTTTATTATCATTATTTTTATTTCTTAAACTCTATTTATCTATGTAGAAAATTATATACAAAAATAATAGGAAAAGGGTTTAACTATTTATATTTTTGGGATTTTTATAATGGCTAAAATAGTAGAATTTTTATTTTTATTATTTCTAAACTCTATTTATTTTGTAGAAAATCACTTACAAAAATAATAGAAAATAAAATGGCTATGATTCTTTATTTGTATTTTTAAAATGTTTATAATAGCCAAAGTAATAGAATTTTGTTATTATATTCTATTATGTTGAAACACTATTCATCATGTAAAAATTATTTACAAAATCAAAAGATGGTTAGCTATACTATTTTATTATTATTATTTTTTTATTATTATTATTATTTTTTATTTTTAATATCTATAATAGCTAAAAAGAACTCATTACTAATATTCTATCCTATTTATTATACTATTCATTATTTTTTTATTATTTCTATTTATTATCTATAGAAAAGTATAAGATTTTTTATTATAGCCATAAGAGATGAAATTCATTATGTTTTTATTACAACTATTATCTTTATTGCATTTTATTCATCAAAAGTATTTTTATTGTATATATTTGTATAGAAATAACAAAAGAAATACAATTCATATTATAAAACTATATTATCATTCTTTATTATAAAAGAAAATGTATTTACTATTTATTATTATGGTAGTATATTTTTGTATATTTTGTGCTATTTATATTTTTTTATTATTCTTTTTTTACAGAAAATATCAATATAATATCTATTATTATATTTTTTTTATCAAAGAATATAGCTAATCTCACTATTTATTATAGCATATTACTATCATCATTATTATTTCATGGAAAATCACTTGAAAAATCACTAAAATATATCTAGTTATTATTTATGATTTTTATTTGTATTTTTGGAATTTTTATAGTATTCAAAATGACAAGTCAAAGCTAGGTCAACTATATCAATATATGTAATGTCTTTTGCTTTTAAATTGTTTTATCATGATTATATTTTTAAAACTGGAATATTATTGTATAGAAAAATAGTATGAAGAATAAGAAAATTTTAGAAACAAATTTGAGTCAATTTGGAGTTCAATAGCATTTTCAAATAATTCATTTATTCTATATTATTACTATTCTGTTATTATTTAATTAATGGGCTTAATCTGGGCCGTCAGATATATATTGAGATTAGTGCGCATCTTTCTAACTCTCTTTTTCATTTGGGCCGCTTGATTAGTTTGAGATAGGTGTTTAATGGATCTACGGCCCGATTAGTGCGAGTTATTATTCAAATGTTTAAACATATCTGGGCCGCTTGATTTAATTAAGATGCGTGTTTAATATGTATAAGGCCCAGATCTTCTTCCGTTTAAATTTTCGAACTATCGCCAAATCTCACTCATTAAAGATTCTCCAAGATTAGCGAGCGCTTCAAGAATCGTGCAGAAGATCTCTCTTCAGTCTCTGACTTCCCGTTGCATTGAGATTCGCGTGTAATGGCGTTCCCGACGACCGGAGCTCTCCTTCTCCGATCAGACCCATGCCCTAGCGTCGCCTCAGTGAGTGGAGTCTTTCTATATCGTCCGATCAGGGATCCATACGGTGGTTGATACTCTTATAGCAGTGTCAGTTAGTGCATTAATCAAAACCGGTACCAAGATCCTTTCTTCATCAAATTCATCGAATTCAATTGAAATTCTTGACAATTATACAGTTATTAAGCATCGCCTTGACATGTTACTATGATCTGAGATGAGTATGAAGCTTCTTGTGTGCTATTAACCGGGTTGAAGCAATTATGCATGGCGGGTGTGCGGTACCGATTGGTACCGACTGCAATTCTTCCTTAGTTTGAGATGTTTTTATATTCAATTGACGACTCTCAGGCCTAAAGGCTCACCCAGACATTGCTAGGGCCAGTGGCTCGCTGAGATAGAGATCAATTGAAGCCAATTCACCTCTGGAATTTCATTAGTATATCGATTTGTGCTGGAATCAGTGCATTTCTTCGAATTTGTAAGAATTGGTTCATCTATTCAATCAGAATCATACAACTAGGATACTCAAAGGATAACAAGTCATTATCTTCCATTAGTTGGACAGATATAAGCAAAGAAATCGATTGAAAATGAAAAATCATAAAGGAATATATGCTATGCTATTCAAATTGTAAAATTTTGATAATTGTGACTGGTCCAGGCCTAAAGGCTCACCAATTACTTTGTAATTGGGCCAGTGGCTCACTGGACTCAGTCAATCGCCATTGATTAGGATTATTCAAAGAAAGAACAAAAATGCAGAAAAGAAAATATGAAAGAATGAAACAAATTCTTGAAGCAAGAATAGAAAAGAAATCAATTGGCTACCCAACTAGCCATGTTAAAGCTCTAAATTCATCTACAAAGAGTGAAAGAAAATTGTCAATTGAATGCATGAACAGTTACCTCTTAATCTGAATAGTAATCTAAATCAATCAATTTCCTTGTAATCTCTCTTCCCCTCTGTAATTGATGACTGCTAGTGTATGTGTAAGTGTATAGGCCTTCTCACTTGCTCTGTTAATGGATGTATGTATCTGTCTTGCTACTGCTGCCAATTCTTCAGTTTATATAGGCTAATTAGTTCAATTACTCCAATTGCGATTGGTCAGCTACTTCTGGGTCGGATTGCCACCTTGGATACATCTATGCCCTTCATTCTAATCCAATCAACGGCCAGGATGGAGTTGTGCTTCTTCTTTAACCGCTTTCTGTTATTCTTTGACCGTGCCGCGATTTTGTTTGACTTCACACTCTCAATTACTCATATACTCTAACTGACAAGCGGGCCCAAGGTCATTACTTACTATTTAAACACTCCATGATCACTCTCAATGCCATTTCATTCATTCACCATTTCCAATTTCACCGAGTTCATTTCTGCCCCATTTCTTTCTTTTGATCAATTAGCATCTCATACTTCAAATTGCCTCATCAATCCACCTCCATTGGCGTCGCCTTGCCTCAAAGGATCCACCTTGTAGTGCAATTTGATCTCCAGAGTGTCAATTCATCTCTTCCTATCAATTCAATTTCCGGCAATAAACCGATTCCATCCTTTGTTCATTCCTTTTCATCTGTTGATTCAATAGCACCTATCATTCGGTCGCCTAATCATCACCATCCGTCAGATCATCTTCAATCATGGTGAGGCGTCAAGGGAAGCGGAAGGCGCAAGCTTCGGTTGAATCGGGCAATGGCGAGAAGAAGAGAGAGGGAGAAGGCCCTTCTTGACTTGGATGCGCACGGCACACGTGATCCAAAGGGCGAGGAGAAGCGGAGACGCGGCGGCATAGGGCTCATGCGCCGGGTTTATCTCTCTCTCGCTTTCCTTTTAAATTCGATTACGTTGAAGCGAATGAATAAGCTATATAGGCTTGGTTCATGGCTTAACTATGCGCTCTATCCGAATCTCGACTATTGGGCCCCGTTGTCGGATATAAATGGGCTTAGGAGTAGCCATGTCGGCAATTTAGGATTAATCATGCTAATGTGGCGTGTTTCTATTGTTGCTTCATACGATCGGCAATGTTTATATTAATCACCTTGTTTAATTTCTTGATTGTGCATTAATTCTATGAGTGACACATGGCACATGATAGGGCCCCTTTGTATAGTCTTGGTCCAATAGCACTTTGTTGCCATGTGTATCGATTTGTAATTAATATGGTGAGGTGGCTTTGCTAGAACAATGCCATGTGGCACGTGGTGAGTTGAGATGGCTTCATGTGGGCGTGCCGTGTGGCTTGAGGTTAGGTGAGGTGGCCTCTCCTCTGGTTGTCTTAGTGTGGCACGAGGGAGTGTAATGGACCTTTGGTGTGGTGCCATGTGGCATAGGATAGTATGAGGTGGACTGTCGGATCTTGCCACGTGGCATCTTTGGTGGGGCCCACATGTCGAGTCGGTATGGTGGTGGGGCAGCGTGGGTGAGGTGGACGATGGGGTCGACACGTGTCGTGAGGTGGCCCGGTGAGATGCGACACGTGTCACACCCCTCTCTTCCCGATTCGGTGTAGGTGTGCTTAGGATCCCCGGTTGCACCCGGATGTGTCTCTGTCCCCAAGTTGCACCCGAGATGAACCCTTGATTGAATCTCAGCCTTTGATTAATCCATTTATTCTGTCTTTATTTTCCCTGAATTTATTTTAATAGCTCCACTTATCCAAAAATCATGAAAATTTCACCAAAAATCCCTAAATTCATGATGATCATCCCTGTAATTTTTAATTCCATTTTTACCCCTGCCTCTCTGAATTAAAAATTCTTTTGTCCATAAAACCCTAATATTCCTTATGAATTAATCCACGATCTCAATTGTAGCTCGTGTGTCTGCCAATTATCTCCCTCTTGCAGAAACCACCCTAACTAAATACCAATTAGACTTATATTGATATTCATTAGGGCTTGATTTGATCAAATGCGACTACTTATCGTGATTAATACAAATCTAGACTTGATCGGTGGTTGCTCCCAGCTTTGCTTTGATCAGTCTTGTGAAATTGACTTTCAATCCCTTAACATGAGGGTGACTTGGTCAAAGAAGCCCGACTACTTATCGATAATTGACACAAATCAAAGCATGGTTAGGTGGTTGCTCATGACTTTGGCACCGAGTCGACCTTGAAAGCAAAATCACATTTGAAATTTCTCATGACTAGTTGCATCAAAATGCTAGCTTGGCATTGACATCATTTCATGTAGCATAGGGATTATCTTGCTTGACTCGCTTTCTAGGGTTAGCTCCAAAGGCGATTTTTAGGGTTCAATTCGACTCCTTGATAGGTCGGCTGAGGTGTGGGGTCCGCTGTCGGTGAAAATGGTCACATGGGTGACTCATCGAGATAGGCTATGTTGTTAGATTCATCTACAAGGGGGCCAAGTGGGTCCCACTTGTCGGAGAAAATGTAATCAAATGGTGACCCGTCGGAGATTTTCTCTCTCGAAATCTCAGAGGGTCGACTACCTCGAATGAGTAGGAGGTGGTGGGGTATTTATACTCTTCACTTCATGCTCGGCATTCCATTGTGGGACTAATGAATTCATTCGGGGTTAAGCGACGACCTCTTCGATCGGTGGGCCATCTTTTCATTGCTTTCTCTCCTTCCCTCTTCTTATGATTTGTCATTAATCATCAATTTATTTTCATTTATTCATTTACTCATCCTTGAAATTTTTCAAGGGTAAACAAAGAGCCACCCACCAAGACGAGCCTTGAACACTCGAAAGGCTTGTCTTGGTGCATTATTCCTTATTATTCATCACTTCATTTCTCATGACGTCTTCTCTTCTTCGGGTATTGTAGTTTCATCTCATGACGCCATTTCGCGTCGCCCCTTGGGTCATTATCATTCTTTTTATGAGGATCCTAGCGATTGGACTCCTCTCGTCTCAGCCATCCGAGCGACTCCTGTCTACTCGCGAGGCGGCGGTTTATTTTTCGGGGATGATCGGCCTCATGACATCATGCCCCCTTCGGCCTCTAGGCGTTGCCTCTACGGCTCCTTTGACACATCTCCAGGCAAGGAGATTATCGACGGGGAGGCTCGCGGATGGACCTTTGCTCCTTCATCACTCCCTTGGAGTGCCATGGATATCGGCTAGAGTGGACCGGTATGTGCTCATGCGGGAGGGACTCGCTCGGGCGGCCGGGATATACGACTCGGTTTTCTTGTCGATGTTTCATTATTATATCGACACACCACGGCTACGGGCCTTTTGTGAGAGGTGGAACTATTCCACCAACACTCTGTTCATCGACGATCGGGGGCGACTCAGACCCTTCTAGAGATACGGCGGTTGGCGAGTGAGGCTGCCGATCTTCGGCCATTTCTATGATGAGTTCATGGTCTCACCCGGCCGACTCGGGGGACTTCACTCGATTCCCGCCTTCTTTGCATAGGATTTATGAGATTTATCATCATTTACGGAGGGGGCATCCCGGAGTTCCGTTCAGACATTGGATCGCCTATTTCACCGATCGGGTCCACACTCGCCCTACGGGTCTGGCTTCCACCAGAGATCCATTTGGTACAGGTCGGCTCGAGATTCATCACGACGGTCCTATCCCATCTCAGGATACCCTGTGTTCACATGACGTGGATCGGGAGACTTATTTGTTGCCTTCATTTCTTGGTGGATCTGCTATTTCTTATTACCTAGCTCCCCCGCATACACCATTCGGCCTTCGGTGTTCATTATGGCGAGCACGATCGCGCGTGGCGACGGGATTTCTTTGGCGTGCACTGTGCGCCAACATTTACGATGCCTTCGCGGTCGACTTCATCTCGTAGTCCTTCACGGTGCCGGGGCGATCCGTGGCATCGATTAGCGGATGGCTCCATTTACACTGGTCTGGCTCATATGATCCCGGCATGGCGGTCACGCTACGAGATCGTCTACCCTTATTGAGTGACTTAGCTGGGGTGCGGCCGGCTTCATTGACTCCGGAGGCTGCTCGGTATAGATTCTTCGGGAGTCGAGACCATCTGCGCTTTTCTCGAGATAGATCGGTGGCCCGTGGGACATCTAGGGTTGCTGACAGGATGGTGATTGACAGCAGGGTCCCCTCTTCTGACTCTTCTAGCATTCGAGCCAGGCCTATTGACTTGGAGCACCTGATCAGTATTCGTCAGGGCTTTCTTCCTCTCAGATTGGGCGATTATATGTTCATCGAGCCCTATTCGCCACATCGATGCGCACATCAGTTTGGCTTGGATCAGGATATTCCAGCGCCTCTTCTCGCCCTACATCCTTTGGCGGCCGATTTGGAGGGTATCGGATGGTGCTACACTCACCTCTTCCGACTAGGTACAGGCACTCGCTATCAGATGGTATCCACCTCTAGGACTTCCACCTTCACGAGGCGTTATCAGCAGTGGTATTACGAGACCATTCGCTCCTACCGTCGTATACTCCTCCGGTGGTCGTCGGAGTACATGTCCGCGAGATGGCCGCCTTTATTAGATGGCACCGTTTCGCGTGATCGCGCCCTTTCCGGCCCTTGCCGCGAGCTGTCGACTTTCGGGGTTTAGGACAGGCCGATTTTCTCGTGTTCTGTTAGGACCATTCTTACGGTACACTTCATTATCCCTTTAGGTTATTTTCTTTTGATAAGCCCTATCTCATTTCGACCAATTCTCTTTTGATTCGAGTTGGCTTACGAGTATGATCACGCGGAACTGGGTTCTCGGTCCCTCGCCCACGAGTAGTTGGCGTTCATTCTCGACCACATGTCGAGCCACCGGCTCCGGTACCATGGGGAGAGATCGAGACGGCGCCTCTCGGCCGTCTTCCCCATCTTCTTTTCCTTCTCCCACTCCGGGTGATTTTCTTTCTTGACTCGCCTATCCTTATTCGGGCGCACTTCATTTACATCTACGATTAGGGTTTATTTTTCAGCTCGTGGGACATCTCTGTGGAGGCGCCGAGATGACATCATAGTAGATTTATCGGCGCTGCGAGCACTACCATTCCGGGGTTTTGCACCGACCTTGCGTCGCGGGTTCATGTGCTTCATTTAATACCTAGTTGCCGGCATGCACTAGTATTTTCATTCTTACATGTATATTTTACGGACCACGAGGCGATGACATGGCATCTCCACACCGCTCGGAGCCTTTCTTTCATGACGGCCCCGCTTCTCCGTCGATCTTCTTGGTACCCGCTGGAGACGGTGACTCATTTGATGTGGTTACGGGACCGGTGCTCACTCTTGTACGATCGAGAGGAGGCTTCTTTAGAGCGGGGAGTCCATTGGGCGTGTCGAGCCGCGAGCGACGAGCCATTGCGATCGAGGAGGGCCATCTCATGCTTCTTCATCTCCCGACGGGCGGCCTCTCATGGCCACGAGATGGCGAGTCTCGGCGAGCGGGTTGCGGTCGATTACGACTCGAGTTGGATGAGAGTTGGTGGTGGGCGGCTATTCCTGACCCGAGAGACGGGGTTTCGGCTAGCGAGGGTCTCGCCAGGAGCCTCATGCTTCTCCCGGTACCTTATATTTCCTTTATCATTTGCCGTATTTTATTTTTCATGTATTTATGCTTTCCATTTTATTTTGTAGCGGAGTACGGTACACTGCGGGTCCTCACGAGGCGGCCAGACATCCCCTGCCCCCGATTCGGTCACTTTGTCTCGGGTGACGAGGCGATAGGTTAGATCTTCCCTTCCTTCTATTTCTTCTTTGGTTATAACAATTTGTCTAACCCATTTATTTTACTTGCGGATGTTTCATCGAGGGATGTGCGGCTCGCCTTGGCGCGCGGCGGATGCACTCGAGATACCTTCTTCGGGGGCTATCCACTAGATTTCGACATCCTGGACTCTGCCCGGTGGATTCTCTTTCGATTGGTATAGGGCGATGCGGGATACCATCGCGCCGGCTCACTCATTGCACCTCGTCTCGAGAGCACTTTCATTTCCGGGGAGGTGTGAGGAGGCTGCTCGGGGTTTACCGGGATGCGAGCTCTCTCGTATATCGGCACGAGTTAGAGATTCATGAGCTACGCGGGCATTTGGAGGTGCTCGACTCCTTATCTTCAGCGGCTCTCTTCTTGTGCCACTCTCGCTCCATGGGAGTTAGTGGTGGGCCCGCTCGGTTGCTCGTGCGGGAGCTAGAGGACCATAGATCATCGGTGGAGGGCTTTTCCGTCATCTAGCGGGACGTCTCCCAGAGCTGCAGATTCACACGAGCGTCCGGGATAGTGCCTTCGCTCAGTTCTTGGACTTCGAGGCAGCTTCCGAGGAGGACGGGCACTCCCTCCATGTTCATCTGGAGACCATCAGCACTGTGCTATTAGAGTTGGAGTCCCGCTTTTTGGGCCGTAGGTTGCACTTTTCATTTCTTCTTTTCTCCTTTTCTTTTGCTATACTTGATATAGGATGCATTGACATTTATCATTTTGATCTCTTGTTGTGGATGATGCTTGCCTCTATTATTATTCTTTCATCGCTTCCTCTGCGGTAGCGAGGAAATATTTTATTGATTTCATGCTATGCACCTCCAATCTTATTTGCAAAAGCGCCCTATTACAAGCGCTTCATTTTTTTCGCGCATTAGCGTCTAAACATAATAATAAAGAAAAATCTTACAACATCCTATTACATTCATTCTATACATGTTTCTCTTTATTTATGGCAATACAAAACTCAAGTAAGTGGTATTTTACGGATCCGAACTGTCTGTATTGACCTCTAGGTAGGAGTCTGAGAATAAACCCGTTTATCCCTTTATTGCGATGGATAAACTTACCGGTATCAATTGGATTATGGATGCAAGCGATAACACCATTTTGTGGATGCTCCTTGTATATTTAGTTGACATTTATTTGTGGAAGCTCACCCACTCTCCCCTCATTTGTGCCGTTGCGTGCGAAGTGGAAACTCACCTTCACTCATCTCCACTCAATTTGTTTTGTGGGGGTACTACCCTCAAACATCCATCACGCATCCTGCGAGACGGGCTTTCATCGGGTAGGTCCGCTCTCCATGACTGAGTCACTTCTTTAAGCGAATTACTTTATTTGACCTTGAATGTCGGGTAAAAGCATAAACCCTTAGTCGACCCCTCCATGATCTATTTTGGGATTAGAAACAGATCACCTCCTTGGGCGTGTGGTACTTTTGCGGATGAATGTACCCAACCTGGTTTTTTATTTTGGCTACCCTCAAACATCCATCACGCATCCCTGCGAGACGAGGCTTTCATCGGGTAGGTCCGCTCTCCATGACTCGAGTCACTTCTTTAAGCGAGCGCTTTGTTTAACATGAAATGTCGGGTACAAGCGTAAACCCTTAATCTGACCCCTCCATGATCTATTTTGGGATTAGAAACAGACCACCTCCTTGGGCGTGTGGTGCTTTTACGGATGAATGCACCCAACCTGGCTTTGTATAACACTCATGGTGTCGGGGACAAAGGTGGCAACCCCTTATTGAAAAGATTTTATTATTTTTTATTATCATTTTCATTTTTTTTTTTTTTTTTTTTGAGTAGGGAAAATAGGTTTTTATTATTTTACTTATATATCCTTTTATTTTATTTAGAAGAAAGCGATTTTTGGTTATTAGTGATACATGTTACTAATAGTACGAGAGTTATTTATTTATATGCCCTCGGAAGCGACTATTTACTAGCCACCAATTTGCTCGACCTATCCGTTGGCTTGCGCGCGGCGACTAATATGAGCAACTTTCGTCATTGGGGCGAGATGGTTTGAGGGACAAGCGCAAACCCCGCCCATTTTTGTGTTTATTACGTATCAAATGGACAAACCCAGTGGTATTTGTATTGTGAGCCCAAACACCAAGGCTCTCGCCTTACATTCTCGCGTGGTTTTGGCTTTGAATTCTCTTATTCTATATATTTTTTTATTTTTATAGGGCTATACGTGTTTGTGTGGTTTTGGATTTTTGGATGCATTCTATTTACAGATGCATAAGTAGGGTTTTTGGGATTTTATGCAAAAGTGGAGGTTAGACATGGGTTTATGTTTCGTGCACGTGTGTGTGTAAGCGAACACTTATTCCCTCCTTATTTATTTACAATAGATACTACTCGGTTGGCCCCGCTCTGGGCTAGGTGTAGTACTTCTTCGAGATATCGCCCATTAATCGGTGGCATGGGCCTTTCACCTTCATGGTCTATGAGTTGGTATGCGCGCCCCGTATACCTTCTCAATTACGTATGGCCCTTCCCGATTCGGAGAGAATTTCGGGCCGATGTCGGCCGATGATCGGCCTCTTGAGGACAAGAACAAGCTCCCCTTGTTGAAATGCACGACTCGCGCCATCTTATCATATGCCCTTGCCATTTTTGCACGATATATTTCAAGGTTCTGCTGGGCTATCGGTCTCTTCTCGTCCATGGCATCCAACTCGTCCGATCTAAGTTGTTGGCATTCGTCCATGGTCATATCATTTTGCATAGCCACCGCATGATGACGGTAGTTCCACCTCGAGAGGGAGAACGGCTTCAACCCCAAAAGCCGAGAGAATACGGAGTAGCTTGCGTAGGCGTTCGGTATGTGGTCGATAAGCCCATAATGCCTCCTGTAGACGATTGTCCCGGTCTCGTTGGTTGCGTCGTACGGTCTTCTTCATGATATTGATTAGGGTTTTGTTAAAGGCTTCGGCCGGGCCGTTGGCTCTCGGGTTATAAATGGACGAGAATCTCAATCAATGTTAAATTGCTCCGCCAGGGCATAGACTTTAGAGTTCTTGAAGGCGTTCCATTATCGGATATTATCCGTTGTGGGGTCCGAATCGGTAGAGGATGTGCGTCTTGAAGAACTTAACCACATCGGATGCTTTAACTTCTTTAAGTGGGACGGCTTCGCCCATTTTGTAAAGTAATGTCGCCGCCGGGATGAAGCCGGTGACCTCTCGACGTCGGAGGGTCTATGGGCCCCACTATGTACGTGCCCCACATATTAAATGGCCGGGATGCTACCGTGGGGTGCAATGGGTTTGGCGCTTGATGTATAAAAGGGCCATGTATACGGCACATGCGGCATTTCTTCGCGTGCTCTTCACGATCGGCCACCATCGTGGGCCGATAATACCCCATTCGCTTGATCTTTAGCTTCATTTTTGGCCCCGGCCCGATGCGCTCGCATAGCCGGAATGAACTTCTTTCATAACTGCCGGCTTCAGGCCTTGATACACACCTTAACCATAGCGATCATAAGACCTACGGTATAGCGTATTGCCCACATATGCATGCGTAGTACCCGTTTTCTTAGTTGATCGGCAATCCTTTTATCTTTGGGGAGGGTGCCATGCGAAAATATTCGATGAACAGTTTGTCTCCAATCATCATCTTCTTCGGTTATCATTGTTTCTTGGCATTCTACTTTTTACGACGACATTTTCATTATTCGCCTCATACGTTGTTTGACACAATGATAATGGCCTCCTATTGCGGACGGTGATGTGGATTTCGGCCTGTTGGTTCACCCAAGCTCCTTGGCGAGTTTGACAACGCATACGCTTCACCATTCACGGCCCTTGTGACCTTCTCGATGGACACGTACGGGATTTTCTTCATTAATTCCATGGCCTTACGGTGATATTGTATTAGTTCGGCTTTAAGACCTTGTATTCGCCAATTATTTGATTTATTATCAAGTTGTGAGTCCCCAAAGATGCGCATAGCTTTGATTTTCGGCTCCGGTGATAGCTCTAGTCGGCGATAAGTGCCTCATACTACTGCTTCATTATTTGTACATGGTTCGGTTAAAGCTAGAGAATGTCGTATTATCCCGCCTTCGGGGTTACGAAGACTAATCTGTGGCCGGCTCGCACAGTTGGAACTCCCGGGCCCGCGATCGGCTTGATTGAAGAAGCACCATCAAAGTACATCTCCCATATAGGACTTCCTTCTTCAATATGTAGAGTTTCCTCGTCAGGAAAGTCGCATTTTAATGGGGAGTCATCTTGAATCGGGTGTGCAGCCAGGAAATCTGCTAGCGCCTGCCCCTTGATCGCCTTTTGCGGTGTATAGGTGATGTCGAACTCGGTGAGGATGATAGCCCACTTGGCCAGCCTCCCCGTTAGCATTGGCCGAGTCATCAGGTATTTGAGAGGATCTACCTTGGATATTAAAATGATTTTATGGGCTAGCATGTAGTGCCTCAATTTCTTCGCGCGAAGATTAGGGCAAACAATGCTTCTCGATCGGTGAATACCGTGTTCGCCCCTACCATCATGCGACTTAGGTAATATAGCGCGTTTTGATTACCATCCGATTTTCTTGGGCCAATAGGGCTCCCAAGGATCCATCTAGGGCGGTCGTATACGGGATAAGTTCCTTCCGGGTATGGGCGCGCCCTTGTTTGGAGGGTTGAGTAGATAGGCCTTGATTTCTTCAAAGGCTCGGCGGCACTCGCCATCCCACTTAAACGGGATATTCTTCTTAGTCGGTAGGGTGAAGGGTTGGATTTTACCGATAAGTTGGCTATGAACCGCCTAATGTACGCCAACTGCCCTTGCAAAGATCGCAATTGTTTTAAATTCTTTGGCGGGGATAGTTCGGTTATTGCTTTGATCTTGCCCGGGTCTATCTCAATTCCCCATGGCGTACTACAAATCCCGAGAAATTTACCGAGATGATACCATGAATGCGCATTTCAACGGGTTTAATTTGAGCGCATGTTCTCTCGGGCGGTGAAAATGACCTCGAGGTATTGGAGGTGTTCTTCATATGACATGGCCTTGATGACTAGGTCGTCCACATAACATTCTACTATCTTGTGGATCGGATCGTCGAATATCTTCGTCATCGCCGTTGGTAGGTGGCACTGCATTTTTCGGCCCAAACGGCATGACTTTGTAACAATATATGCCGATCGGCGTGCGGAATGCGTGTGCCTCTCATCTTACGGCGCCATTTTAATTTGATTATAGCCGCATAACCGTCCATGAAGGAGAAGACTTCATAGGAGGATGTATGATCAATTATGATTTCGATTCTTGGGAGCGGAAATCATCCTTAGGGCACGCCTTGTTTAAGTCCCGAAAGTCCACGCAAATGCGGATGCCCATTTTCTTTTTAAGCGGGACAATGCTAGCCACCCATTACGGTGTCTCTTCTTCCGTATGAAGCACTGCGTCGATGAGTTTCTTCGTTTCCTCCACGACCTTCTCTTCGAGTTCTATTCTCATTCGCCTCGGCGCTTGTTTAATTGGCTTGAAGGTTGGATCAATTTTTAAGTAATGGACCGCCACATTGGGATCTAATCCGGGCATTTCTTTATAACTCCAAGCGAAGCGATCCATGTAGCTTTTAAGGAACGTCTTCAACTGTCGGCCACCTCTTACGGCAACGACGCGCTTATGAAAGTTGGTCGTGGGTCTTCTTTCGTCCCCAATTGATTTCAGCTAACTCATCGGCCGTGTTAGGCTCCTTTTCTATTTGCTTCAAAGCATTTTTCGGGGCCAGGGGGTATTGTCCTCTTGTTTCATTATACGGCATCTCAACGAAGTCATGCAACGACTTCCTTTCATACGGTACTCGTTGAGAGACCCTTGAAAACATCTTTGCGTCATCGCGGTTATACCCTAACCCTCGGGTATATTTTATTTTGCCATCCGGGCCCGGGACCCTATTCGCAGCGCCATTCGAAGTTCATCGAAGCGCTTGGCCTCGGCCTTGGATATGTCTCTCGGACATTTCGCCCTTTTTGCTAGTTTATACGGCTCCTTTCCAAAGGGATGAGATGCGGCGTCATCGCTCGTTGCATTCTCCGATTCTTGTTCTATCACCCACTTCTTCCAAGTGTTGTGATCGGGGTTCTTCGAGAGGCGGGTTGAATCGCTACGATAGAAAATTATAGCCTTGTGGATGATAGTTTTCCCTTTAATACGCTCTACCTTTCTTAGGCACAACAAAGGTCTTTAGGGTTTGAATGTGGTTCACCTCCCTTGGTATGAGGTCTTTAAAATGCCTTTCGGGAACCACGGTAATCTCTAGTATTTGCCATCTCTTCTTCTATCTCAATGTTCATGGCGAGTTGGAGCGGTAGATTTCTTTGATCGGCTTTCGTCTCGCAACCTTAGGTTTGCTAGGTACGGGAGTATGCGAGATCGTATAAGCCACCCCTTTGCCCTTGTTATTCAAGTCATGCGGAGGTTTGGGTCTTGTTGAAAGCTCTTCGGGAGTTGGATTGTCCGTTTCTATGCCCTTCTTCTATGAGGTCTTTGAATACCCGGCATTCTTCAATAGTATGTCCCAATATGCGATGATAATGGCGAGAATTCACCTTCCGGCTCTTTCTATGTACTGCGGGTCTTTTACGGGCGGGAAGTGTCAATCCGCTCTTTAGGGCCTGCTCAAATATCAGAAATTTGTTTTATTTTTCGGGAAAGAGTATGGTTTACTCTTCTTGACCTTGAGGGTTTGCATGACGGTCGGTTGCTTAGCTTTTATTTCTTCCCCCTTTGATTCATCTACTATGACAATTACCGTTTGCCGCATTTATCGGGTGTTTGCCTTTCGGGGTCCGGAACGGGGTTCGCTCGTCACTTCTTTGAGTAGCTCGGAGTTATAGATCGCGGTTTGCGGGTTTTCAATCATTATCATGATTTCATTGTGTTGCACTTTAATATCTGCATCACTTCCCATTGTTCGAGACACCTCCCTCCTATTATTTTCAACTTGGTGTCTTATTTCGTCGATCGCATTCCGGACACGACCTTCGAAATTTTCCCGCCATGGCGTTCTTCATTTATAGGCCTCGGCCTAGCAGGGTTATCCCTTCCGCTACGGGTCCGTGTTGATCATGTATGACTCCTCGCTTTCATTATCTGTTTCGGGCCCTTTGTATGGCTTTTTGAGGATGTGATAGATGATCTCTTCGTCGATTCTTCTTCCCGGGGTTGACGATCATGGCAGATTCTTCTCCCGAGATAATATCGCCGAGTAGTTGGAATATTCATAGTCTTCTCTGAAGTTGCTTCGTAATCGAATTTGAGGGGTGTTGGTAGGTTTAAAGTTGAAAATGACCTCCTCTTCGAGAATCACTTGCATTGATTTCGCTCGGTTTTATTTGGGCCTTATACGCGACCCTTTGTTTGAAGCGGAAGGTTGCTTCTTCACCTGACTTTCTTCGGGTCTTTGGGCTCGAGCACCTCGGGGTTTAATATTAAATTTGACCTCTTCTTCTTCTCCGGATGAGGTATCAAATTTAGGGCCTTTGTTGAAGGGTTTCGACTGCTTTTGTCATTGGCGGCTCGGTGCCACGGCGGACTTAGGCGAGAAAGTATTGGGCGTCATTGAATTTAATCTCATGCACCCGAATGGTTTGACATCTCCGTCGATTCTCTTTTGCTTACCATTCTCGATGTATTTCGGGCATTGGTGCGAGTAGAGGGTATGACACGATTACTATGAAGCCACGGGCGACCAATGACGCCTTAGATAAGAAGTTTCGGCGTCGATGACATAGAATTTAGTAGGCGCTCTTAGGCTTCCGCATTGCGGGTTCGAGTTATAGCTCCCGGGGCCTTTTGGGAGTTTTGATTGAAGCCATGAATGATCACCTTTTCGTCGGATAGGTTCTTCACGTCTAAGGTGATGGTCTTCGAGTTTTAAGCGGCATGATATTGATTGAAGACCACTGCGTCAACCGGGATGCGACCAACCTTTTGCCCTCCGAGTTTCCGGTGATGTATAGCGGGCGGTTATGGTCGACGGTGCCTATTAAGAGGTCGTCGTACGTAAAATTTATGCGGGCGGCCCGCTTGGCGGTGAATAGGGCTTCTGCATATTTTGCTCGATGAAATATGACTTGTACTTCTCGGGATCTTGCAAGGCTGGATTAGCACCTCCCTTAGGTCTTGTGACATCATCAACGCGTCAAATATGCTTAATAGCGGCTGGAATCTTACGCGAGATGTGCCAACACGTTATATTCTTCGCCGTCGGCCGGGTCTTTTACAGGTTCTTGCTTAGGTTCTCGACCTCTTTGCCTTTATTCGGGGCCTTATCTTTTCCCTTATCGGAATCCTTGGGAGCCTGTCTCTCGGGTATATAAGTCCCGGACTGGAGCACGGCTTTACATTCTTCGTTCTTGGTCCCAGAGGTGCTTGCTTCTCCTTCATCATTTAGGAAGAATATCTCCTCTAATGTTGGCATATCTTCGTCGTGAGAAGAATATACCATGTTACACGAAGCACCCCAGATCTCTTCGCTTTCTTCTTTATTTATTTCTTCATCTACATCTTCTTTCTTTTGACCTAGGGTTAGCTTCTCCCAGTCTTCTTTGGAGATGAAGTGTTGAAGGGTAATCGCCTCGGGATGCCTGCTCGCATTCTTCAATTTTATTCTTTACGGACTTGTTGCTTCTATGCTTCTTTCTCTTCTTAAGAACCTGGTCTTGGCTCTGGTCTACCTTATAATATACCCTGGGCTTTGGTGGGACCATGCTGGCGTGATATCGTCTCTCCATCTCATGCCGAGTTCTTTCTTAAGGGCTTTAAGCATTTTAATCGATTTCTTCGATAAGTGCGTAGTCCATTGCTCCTCTTGATCTTCGCTTAGTGGCCGGGACTTTCTCTTCCTCGTGAGAGATCGTGTTGGCTTTGTTCATGGGGTGATGGGCTTTGCAAGAACCCTTTTGG
This sequence comes from Schoenoplectus tabernaemontani, assembly GCA_037127355.1. Lineage (NCBI taxonomy): Eukaryota > Viridiplantae > Streptophyta > Magnoliopsida > Poales > Cyperaceae > Schoenoplectus > Schoenoplectus tabernaemontani. The sequence goes on along the minus strand of CM073740.1, from coordinate 11,238,905 downwards.
TAAAGTAATTTCACCATTTTTATACGCCTTCTCGACCCAATCTTTGAAGACCCGGACAATCTTCAATTGAGTGCCCTAGTACTCTATGGTATGGGCGAGAAGTTGGGTTCGTCGATTTATCGGCATCTTCGGACGTTCTTGGCGGCGAGGGGTTAGGCCATTCTTTAGTGCTCCCCGAAGATTTGAGCAACTTTATCTTTCTGAAGGAGTACGGTTTAGTCTTCTTTGTGTACGAGGGACTCAAAACTCCGTGAACTCCCTCCGGATTGGGCTGGGTCCCTTGTTGTAATTATTGCCATTTGTGCCACTTCTGCTGCGCCTTGGGTGTCTGCGTTGGCAACCATCTTATCTTTTAACGAGGTGAATGCCACTTTGGTTTCGGCTCGGGCTCCTCGTTGCGGCCTATTATTCATAAAGCCTGGCACGGTGTGCGGTGACATCCTTTCCATATTGGATACCGTCGAGCAAGTCTTTGAATGTGTTGACCTTTGTCACACCAAGAAGCATGCCCATCCACCCGTCAATGTTTTTCATGATTAGGTTGACGGCCTCATCTTCGGTTAATGTGCGGTCGCATTTGATCTTTGAGGTTCGCCATCGTTGATAAAATCTGTCATTGACTCCCCTTTCTTGGGTTTAGTGCTTGCCGGATCGGCTATGTTTATTTTGTCGGACACCATAACAAAACGTGCCCTGAGCGAGTGCCATCTCGTCCCGGGTCCCGATCTTTGTTGTTTTCTAACGAATAATACCATTGAAAAGCGGTTCCCACTAGGCTTTGAGGGAATTGTCTTAACAACGAGTGCATCATTGCGCCGTGTTGCCGCACGAGGCTACTGAAGTGGGCGGGTGTTGCTCGGGATTTAGGTCTTTGTTGCCTTCCCAGGAGAAGGTCTGAAGCGGGGATCACATACCCTTTAGGATATTCTTCTAAACCGTATATGGCGGGGTATGGATGTCCACGGTTTTTAACGGGAGGGATAGCGTATCCACCTCCAAATTTATCTGCATTCTTTGAGCAATCATGGCTTTGAATCTCTTTCGGGATATTCCGTTGGTTCGACCTCCACTTCTATGGTTCTATGTGGATGAGGTTTAGAATTGACGGGTTGTTTTTCCTTATGATTGCTTTTGGTACTGTGGACCCCTTCTTGACGGGAACTACCAGCTTTGAAATTGGCGTCTTGTGATTCTTGCAATGACTTGACCGCCTTAATCAGTTCTTCGTTTTGTTTCAGCATGGTAGCAATTAGCTCCCGTTGCCTAATCAGTTCTTCGTCTCGTGCCTCGATGTGGCCTTTTAATATTTCAATTTCATCGATAGGCACTTCGGGACGTGTTTCAACGTCATCTTCATTATCGAAGAAGTCAGGGTTTTCGTTGTGGTCTTCCCCTTCCCTGCTGTTGCCTTCGGGGTTGACTCTCTTAGGAGGTCTCCCTTTTCTACCATTATTTTTGTTGGTGTTGGTGACGTGAGCTTGATTAGGCGGGGACTGGTCATCCTGGGTCATATTCACCTCAGCATCAGTGTCCGGATCAGTATCGTAGCTTATGCTGATGGTGTTGACTGAGAAGTGCTCTTCATAACGAGCGGTTCTTCTCTTCTTCTTTGCTTGGTCAGGGGCAGTTACTTTCAGACTGTTGAGTGGTATTCTTGAGCCTAATCGGCTGAACACACTCTTCTGACCTAGGCGGCTGAATACGCTCTCGGACGGAGCATTAGACTTGCCGGCCCTCCTGGGTTGAGCTTGAGACTGGGGTTTTGTTGGCTGGAAACCCTTCGGGACCCATACCTGCTGGGTGCTAGGTGTTACCTTTGGTATAGACCTCCTTGTGTTCGGAGTGGAGGCAATGGCTTGCGGTGAGCCATGCCTTGAGATTGATTTGGAGCGGGAGACGTATTGTCTCGACCTAGCGTTTCTCACGCTCTTCCTGCGCGAGGGCCACGTGAGCCTTGTAGATGGCCTGCGGGGGCTTGAGACTTGTCTGGCGGCGGCGAGGCCTTTGAGTTGGGCGAGGTGTGGGCTTAGGCACCTCCCATGCACAGCGGAGGCGGCACGTGGCGAGTTCTTGGCCACTATGCGGAGAGGCGTGAATTTGTTAGAGGCCGGGATGGGCGGCCTAGCCACCCGGTGGTTTTGGTATGCGTCCAGGGCCCTCTTCCTGGACGTTTGAGAGTTACGGGCAGTTTGGGCTGCTGCCTTTGGGGCTGTCCTCTTGGACGGTCGCCTTCTCCTCTTTGGGGAGGTAGTAGGAGAGGCCATTACGTTGTTGGAGATGCCCTTGGGAGTCAGGGTAATCGAGTCTTCCTCCTCGTCCGGGATGGAGATCCGGACGGTTGCGGGAGTGAAGGCGGCCACTGGAGCTGGGCCATAGACAGTCAGTTCTTGTGGGATGGTCCCGAAGAACATGAACAATTTGCCCTCTGGGCTCTTTGCAGGAGTGACAGTGTAGGGAGCGAGGTTGAAGTTGCCAAAGAATGCCATTTCCTGCAAAAACAAAAATACTTGAAAATTATTAGTCATTTTAGCACATAGAAGACCACTTGTATCTCTTAACTATTCTATTTGCCTCTCTCTTTCAGAGATAAGAGGAGAATCTAGGTCCCACTGGGCGTGCCAGATCCTGTGCGACCCTTTTTCGCGCGCTCCGCACCGCCGCCGTGGGCGATGGGTTGCGGAAGAAGGACACGGAGATCCCTCCCGAGCGTGCATCTGTTTGGGTGTCGGCCGATTCTGCCGTTTAGAGATTATTTGGATGCACATTCGGGGGTTTTTAGTGATTGTGAGTTCTTGTAGATTCGGTGGGCGCAAGCCCCCACCGTTAATTACCCGGGCTACGAACCTCGAGGCACCTCTCGGATCTTTGAAAGAGAGAAGCAAATAGTATAGTTAAAAGATGGTCAAGTGGTCGTCTAATTTCATGAAAAGGGGTCTACGGAAGATGAACCTACGGACGGATCGGTTCAATCTATGGAAGACAAACCTACAAACAGATCGGTTTTGTCCTATGGAAGACGAACCTACAAACGGATCGGTTCGGTCCATGCCACCTCGAGATGTAACCTTACCTACGGACCGAGTTAATCTCTTCATAGGGGCTTGAGGTGAGTCTACATACGAACGACTCGACCTCCGTTGATCTAGAAGATAAACCTACAAACGGATCGGTTCAATCTTAACTAGTCAACAACCAATCACACAAAATACAACTCGAAGCGCGAGCGGTTGATCTTGAGGTTGGTGAATCGGGAGAAGGGTGAATATGGCCCACGTGTTTCTTCTCTTTGATCTTCTAGATCATGAATTCGAAGCACTAAGCGATTCATAAACCTAGGAAACACAATTGCACACAATGTCAAACCTGAAGCGGCGAGCCGGTTCAACATTGAGGCATGTGTTAGTGAAGGAACCTACCTACGAACGGTTCACATTCACTGTTTTGTGGATGAATCTACCTACGGACCGATTCAATCTCACGGTCCGGGAAATGAGCCGGAGACGAACTTATCGACGGATGAGTTCGGTCTTGCCGGCTCAAATGGTCATGAATTACTTGTTCATGACGCAGGAGTCATTAAGATGTCGCTTCGCTCGGACATCTTAATGTTCTTCTTCTTCAAAGTCGACATATCTCTCCATGCGATGTCGTAGCTTTGGTCATTCTTCGGCGAGCGTCGAGATGTTCTTGTCTCGACTAATCATTCTACGTGTTGCATTACTTGTGCAAAATTACTATGTTGCCCTACACCCCTTGTGTGAGCGTATTCAATCATGAGTTACTTACTCATGACAGCGAGTCATTAAGATGTCACCTATCTAGGACATCGTAATGTTCTTCTTCTTCAGAGTCGACATACATCTCCATGTTAGTATCATAGCTCTGGTTATTCTTCATCAAGTGTCAAGATGTTCTTGTCTCGACATGTTCCTTCATGTTGCTATCAAAGCCTTATTCATCTCTCGTCAAGATGTTCTTGTCTCAATGTATCTTGTTATTCTTCATTAAGCGTCAAGATGTTCTTGTCTCGACATATCTTCTTGTATTGCTATTAAAGCCTTAATCATCTCACGTCAAGATGTTCTTGTCTCAACGTATCTTCTCGTATTGCTATTAAAGCCTTAATCATCTCACGTCAAGATGTTCTTGTCTCAACGTATCTTCTCGTGTTGTCATTGCAACCTTATTTATCCTCTGTCAAGATGTTCTCGTCTTGACTAATCGTTCTAAATGTTATATCATGTGTGCAAATATTCTTATGTGGCTCTACACTCCTTATGTGAGCATGTTTATTCATTTCTAAAATGCACAAAGTCTATTATGTAATATCTTCCATTATTATTTTTATTATGAAGATGTATTTATTTATTATTATTATTATTATTATTATTATTATTATTATTATATTCTTATTACTATTATTATTTTTATTATCATTATTTTTATTTCTTAAACTCTATTTATCTATGTAGAAAATTATTTACAAAAATAATAGGAAAAGGGTTTAACTATTTATATTTTTGGGATTTTTATAATGGCTAAAATAGTAGAATTTTTATTTTTATTATTTCTAAACTCTATTTATTTTGTAGAAAATCACTTACAAAAATAATAGAAAATAAAATGGCTATGATTCTTTATTTGTATTTTTAAAATGTTTATAATAGCCAAAGTAATAGAATTTTGTTATTATATTCTATTATGTTGAAACACTATTCATCATGTAAAAATTATTTACAAAATCAAAAGATGGTTAGCTATACTATTTTATTATTATTATTTTTTTATTATTATTATTATTTTTTATTTTTAATATCTATAATAGCTAAAAAGAACTCATTACTAATATTCTATCCTATTTATTATACTATTCATTATTTTTTTATTATTTCTATTTATTATCTATAGAAAAGTATAAGATTTTTTATTATAGCCATAAGAGATGAAATTCATTATGTTTTTATTACAACTATTATCTTTATTGCATTTTATTCATCAAAAGTATTTTTATTGTATATATTTGTATAGAAATAACAAAAGAAATACAATTCATATTATAAAACTATATTATCATTCTTTATTATAAAAGAAAATGTATTTACTATTTATTATTATGGTAGTATATTTTTGTATATTTTGTGCTATTTATATTTTTTTATTATTCTTTTTTTACAGAAAATATCAATATAATATCTATTATTATATTTTTTTTATCAAAGAATATAGCTAATCTCACTATTTATTATAGCATATTACTATCATCATTATTATTTCATGGAAAATCACTTGAAAAATCACTAAAATATATCTAGTTATTATTTATGATTTTTATTTGTATTTTGGAATTTTTATAGTATTCAAAATGACAAGTCAAAGCTAGGTCAACTATATCAATATATGTAATGTCTTTTGCTTTTAAATTGTTTTATCATGATTATATTTTTAAAACTGGAATATTATTGTATAGAAAAATAGTATGAAGAATAAGAAAATTTTAGAAACAAATTTGAGTCAATTTGGAGTTCAATAGCATTTTCAAATAATTCATTTATTCTATATTATTACTATTCTGTTATTATTTAATTAATGGGCTTAATGCAGGGGCCGTCGGATATATATTGAGATTAGTGCGCATCTTTCTAACTCTCTTTTTCATTTGGGCCGCAGATTAGTTTGAGATAGGTGTTTAATGGATCTACGGCCCGAGATTAGTGCGAGTTATTATTCAAATGTTTAAACATATACGGGCGCTTGATTTAATTAAGATGCGTGTTTAATATGTATAAGGCCCGGATCTTCTTCCGTTTAAATTTTCGAACTATCGCCAAATCTCACTCATTAAAGATTCTCCAAGATTAGCGAGCGCTTGAGAATCGTGCGGAAGATCTCTCTTCGGTCTCGACTTCCGTTGCATTGAGATTCGCGTGTAATGGCGTTCCCGAGCAAGGAGCTCTCCTTCTCCGTCGGACCCATGCCCTAGCGTCGCCTCGGTGAGTGGAGTCTTTCTATATCGTCCGATCGGGGATCCATACGGTGGTTGATACTCTTATAGCGGTGTCGGTTAGTGCATTAATCAAAGCCGGTGCAGATCCTTTCTTCATCAAATTCATCGAATTCAATTGAAATTCTTGACAATTATACGGTTATTAAGCATCGCCTTGACATGTTACTATGATCGAGATGAGTATGAAGCTTCTTGTGTGCTATTAAGGGTTGAAGCAATTATGCATGGCGGGTGTGCGGTCGATTGTAGTAGCTGCAATTCTTCCTTAGTTTGAGATGTTTTTATATTCAATTGACGACTCTCGGGCCTAAAGGCTCACCCGGACATTGCTAGGGCCGGTGGCTGTTGAGATAGAGATCAATTGAAGCCGATTCACCTCGGAATTTCATTAGTATATCGATTTGTCTTTGGAATCGGTGCATTTCTTCGAATTTGTAAGAATTGGTTCATCTATTCAATCGAGAATCATACAACTAGGATACTCGAAAGGATAACAAGTCATTATCTTCCATTAGTTGGACAGATATAAGCAAAGAAATCGATTGAAAATGAAAAATCATAAAGGAATATATGCTATGCTATTCAAATTGTAAAATTTTGATAATTGTGACTGGTCCAGGCCTAAAGGCTCACCAATTACTTTGTAATTGGGCCAGTGGCTCACTGGACTCAGTCAATCGCCATTGATTAGGATTATTCAAAGAAAGAACAAAAATGCAGAAAAGAAAATATGAAAGAATGAAACAAATTCTTGAAGCAAGAATAGAAAAGAAATCAATTGGCTACCATGACTAGCCATGTTAAAGCTCTAAATTCATCTACAAAGAGTGAAAGAAAATTGTCAATTGAATGCATGAACGGTTACCTCTTAATCGAATAGTAATCTAAATCAATCAATTTCCTTGTAATCTCTCTTCCCCTCGTAATTGATGTATTTGCTAGTGTATGTGTAAGTGTATAGGCCTTCTCGCTTGCTCTGTTAATGGATGTATGTATCTGTCTTGCTACTTCTGCCGATTCTTCGGTTTATATAGGCTAATTAGTTCAATTACTCCAATTGCGATTGGTCGGCTATACAGGTCGGATTGCCACCTTGGATACATCTATGCCCTTCATTCTAATCCAATCAACGGCCGGGATGGAGTTGTGCTTCTTCTTTAACGCTTTACGTTATTCTTTGGCCGTGCGCGATTTTGTTTGACTTCACACTCTCGATTACTCATATACTCTAGCGACAAGCGGGCCCAAGGTCATTACTTACTATTTAAACACTCCATGATCACTCTCAATGCCATTTCATTCATTCACCATTTCAATTTCACCGAGTTCATTTCTGCCCCATTTCTTTCTTTTGATCAATTAGCATCTCATACTTCAAATTGCCTCATCAATCCACCTCCATTGGCGTCGCCTTGCCTCAAAGGATCCACCTTGTAGTGCAATTTGATCTCCAGTGTCAATTCATCTCTTCTATCAATTCGATTTCCGTGATAAACCGATTCCATCCTTTGTTCATTCCTTTTCATCTGTTGATTCAATAGCACCTATCATTCGGTCGCCTAATCATCACCATCGTCGGATCATCTTCAATCATGGTGAGGCGTCAAGGGAAGCGGAAGGCGCAAGCTTCGGTTGAATCGGGCAATGGCGAGAAGAAGAGAGAGAGGAGAAGGCCCTTCCGCCGACTTGGATGCGCACGGCACACGTGATCGAAGGGCGAGAGGAGAAGCGGAGAGAGCGGCATAGGGCTCATGCGCCGGGTTTATCTCTCTCTCGCTTTCCTTTTAAATTCGATTACGTTGGCCCGAATGAATAAGCTATATAGGCTTGGTTCATGGCTTAACTATGCGCCTCTATCTGAATCTCGACTATTGGGCCCCGTTGTCGGATATAAATGGGCTTAGGAGTAGCCATGTCGGCAATTTAGGATTAATCATGCTAATGTGGCGTGTTTCTATTGGTTGCTTCATACGATCGGCAATGTTTATATTAATCACCTTGTTTAATTTTCTTGTTGTGCATTAATTCTATGAGTGACACATGGCGCATGATAGGGCCCTTTGTATAGTCTTGGTCCAATAGCTTTGTTGCCATGTGTATCGATTTGTAATTAATATGGTGAGGTGGCTGCTAGAACAATGCCATGTGGCACAGTGAGTTGAGATGGCTTCATGTGGGTGTGCCGTGTGGCTTGAGGTTAGGTGAGGTGGCTCACTCTGGTTGTCTTGAGTGTGGCACGAGAGGGAGTGTAATGGACCCTTTGGTGTGGTGCCATGTGGCATAGGATAGTATGAGGTGGACTGTCGGATCTTGCCACGTGGCATGCTTTGGTGGGGCCCGCATGTCGGTCGGTATGGTGGTGGGGCCGCGTAGGTGAGGTGGACCGATGGGGTCGACACGTGTCGTGAGGTGGCCCGGTGAGATGCGACACGTGTCACACCCTCTCTCTTCCACGATTCGGTGTAGGTGTGCTTAGGATCCCCGGTTGCACCCGGATGTGTCTCTGTCCCCAAGTTGCACCCGGATGAACCCTTGATTGAATCTCGGCCTTTGATTAATCCATTTATTACTGTCTTTATTTTCCCTGAATTTATTTTAATAGCTCCACTTATCCAAAAATCATGAAAATTTCACCAAAAATCCCTAAATTCATGATGATCATCCCTGTAATTTTTAATTCCATTTTTACCCCTGCCTCTCTGAATTAAAAATTCTTTTGTCCATAAAACCCTAATATTCCTTATGAATTAATCCACGATCTCAATTGTAGCTACGTGTCTCGCAATTATCTCCTCTTGCAGAAACCACCCTAACTAAATACCAATTAGACTTATATTGATATTCATTAGGGCTTGATTTGATCAAATGCGACTACTTATCGGCAATTAATACAAATCTAGACTTGATCGGTGGTTGCTCCCGGCTTTGGCTTTGATCGGTCTTGTGAAATTGACTTTCAATCCCTTAACATGAGGGTGACTTGGTCAAAGAGCGACTACTTATCGATAATTGACACAAATCAAAGCATGGTTAGGTGGTTGCTCGCGACTTTGGCACGGAGTCGGCCTTGAAAGCAAAATCACATTTGAAATTTCTCATGACTAGTTGCATCAAAATGCTAGCTTGGCATTGACATCATTTCATGTAGCATAGGGATTATCTTGCTTGACTCCTTTCTAGGGTTAGCTCCAAAGGCGGATTTTAGGGTTCAATTCGACTCCTTGATAGGTCATTTGAGGTGTGGGGTCCACTGTCGGTGAAAATGGTCACATGGGTGACTCATCGGATAGGCTATGTTGTTAGATTCATCTACAAGGAATTTGCCAGTGGGTCCCACTTGTCGAGAAAATGTAATCAAATGGTGACCCGTCGGGAGATTTTCTCTCGAAATCTCCCAGGGTCGGCTACCTCGAATGAGTAGGAGGTGGTGGGGTATTTATACTCTTCACTTCATGCTCGAGCATTCCATTGTGGGACTAATGAATTCATTCGGGGTTAGCGGCGACCTCTTCGATCGGTGGGCCATCTTTTCATTGCTTTCTCTCCTTCCCTCTTCTTATGATTTGTCATTAATCATCAATTTATTTTCATTTATTCATTTACTCATCCTTGAAATTTTTCAAGGGTAAACACATCTTACTTATGTTCTGGGAGAAAATAGTATCGTAGAATATTCATATCGAAATGTTAACTGAACAATCCAATAATAGGACTAACTAGGAGTAATTACATTAATTTGCACGAAACTATGCGTATTTATGGGGCCAAAAATTAAAAAAAAAATCAAACAACTTGTTTAATAAGCAGTTTTTAATGCATCTTACTTTTATTTTGTGCCGAATTAGCGTTATAAAATATTCAAATCGAAGTTTTAATTAGATAATCCTATAATAGGCATAATTAGGAGTAATTATATTAATTTGCATGAAATTATATGCGGTTATGCGGCAAAAAGTTTGAAAAACTCAATCAACTAGTTTAAGCTGCTGTTTTTTAATGCATCTTACTTATGTTTTGTGCAAACTTAGTGTCGTAGAATATTCATATCGGAGTATTAATTGGATAATCTTCTAATTGGCATAATTATGAGTAATTATATTAATTTTCACGAAATAATAAGTAATGAGACAATAAATTTTGAAAATCTTACACGACTTGTTTAAACGGAAGTTTCGGATGTATCTTATTTATTTTTTTATGAAAAAAATACTATTATAGGATATTCATATTGGAGTGTAAAGTGGATAATTATATAATAGGCATAATTAGGAGTAATTATATTAATTTGCGCGATGTTACGTGTAGTTATGCGACAAACTATTTAAATAAACTCAAACAACTTGTTTAAACAAATTTGTTTTTAATGCGTCTTACTTATTTCTTATGAAAAATTCTTGTTGCGAGAATGTTCATATCGAAGTGTTAATTGGATAATGTTCTAATAGGCAAAATTAGGAGTAATTATATTAATTTCCATGAAATTTTGTGTCGTTTTGAGGCAATAAATGCTAAAAATCTTAAACAACTTGTTTAAACGGCAATTTCTAATGTATCTTACTTATGTCTTATGAAAAATTAGTGTCCTCGGTATTCATATCGAAGTGTTAATTTGATAATCTTATAATAGACATAGTTAGGCGCAATTATATTAATTCGCTCGAAATTATCTTGTGATTTTGATTCAAAAAATGTTGAAAATCTTAAACTACTTGGTTAAAAAACGAGTTTCGAATGCATCTTACTTATATTTGTGCAAAATTAGCGTTACGGAATATTCATATCTAAGTTTTAATTGGACAATCATATAATAGGCATAATTAGGAGTAATTATATCAATTTTTATGAAATTATATGTAGTTATGCGGCCAACAAATTTGAAAAACTCAAACAAATTGTTAAAACAACCGTTTTTAATGCATCTTATTTATGTTTTGTGCAAAATTTGTGTCGTACAATGTTCATATCGAATTGTCGATTGGATAATCTACTAATAGGTATAATTAGGAGTAATTATATTAATTTCACGAAATTATGTATAGTTATGTGTCAAAAAATGTTAAAAATCTTAAACAACTTGTTTAAATAGCAGTCTCTAATATATCTTACTTATGTTTTATGAAAAATTAGTGCGTAGAATATTCATATCACGGTGCTAATTGAACAATCTTATAATAGGCATAATTAGGGGTGATTATATCAATTTTCATGAAATTATGTATACTTTAAGACCAAAAGTTTTGAAAAATACAAACAACTTGTTTAAGCGATCGTTTTTAATGCATCCTACTTATGTCTCGTGCAAAATTAGTGCCATAGAATGTTCATATCGATATGTTAATTGGATAATATTTTAATGGGCATAATTAGGAGTAATTATATTAATTTTTATGAAATTATGTGTAGTTATGAGGCCAAAAATGTTGAAAAACTTAACTTTTTTAAATAGCAGTTTCTAATGCATCTAACTAATGTTTTGGGGAAAAATAGTGCCGAAGTAAAATATTCGTTTTGAAGTATTAATCGATCAATCTTATAATAGGCACGATTACGAGTAATTATATTAATTTACACCGAATTATGTGCGGTTATGCGGCCAAAAAATTTTATAAAGGCAAACAACATGTTGAAACGAAACTTTTAACTCATCTTACTTATGTTTTGTGCAATATTGGCTTTATAGAATATTCATATCGAAGTTTTAGTTGGACAATTTATAATTGGCGTAATTAGGAGTAATTATATTAATTTTCACGAAATTATGTAGTTATGCGGCCAAAAATTTTGAAAACCTCAATCAACTTGTTTAAAACGAGTTTTCAATGCATCTTACTTATGTTTTGCGCAAAATTAGCGTAATGGAATATTCATATCGAAGTTTTAATAGGACAATCTTATAATAGGTGTAACAAGGAGTAATTATTTTAATTTTCATGAATTTTGTGCGATTGCGCGGCCAAAATTTTCATAAAGCCAAACAACTTATTTAAACAACAGTTTTTAACGCATCTTACTTATGTTTTGTACAAAATTAGCGTTATCAAATATTCATATAGAAGTTTTAATTGGACAGACTTTATAATAGGAGTAGTTATATTAATTTTCACGAAATTATGTGTGGTTATGAGGGCGAAAATGTTGAAAACTCCAATAAGTTTTTTAAATAGCGTTTCTAATGCATCTTACTCATGTTTTATGAGAAATTAGTATCGTAGAATATTCATATCAAAGTGTTAAGTGAAAAATCTTATAACAGACGGTATTAAGAATACTTATATTAATTTATATGAAATTATGTGCGGTTATGCGGCCAAAAAAATTGGGAAGATCAAACAACTTGTTTAAGCATTTGTTTTAATGCATCTTACTTATGTTTTGTGCAAAATTAGTGTTGTAGAATATTCACATCGAAGTTTTATTTAAAGAGTCTTACACTAGGCATATTTAGGAGTAATTATATTAATTTATAAGAAATTATGTGTAGCTATCTTTGCCAAATGTTTTGTAAAACTCAAATAACTTGTTCAAGCAATTTGTTTTTAATGCATCTTACTTATGTTTTGTGCAAAATTAGTGTCGTAGAATATTCATATCGACGTTTTAATTAGAAGATCATATAATAGGAATGCTTAGGAGTAATAATATTACTTTATAAGAAATTATATGTAATTATGCGACCCAAAATTTTGTAAAACTCGAACAACTTGTTTAAACGAGTTGTTTTTAAAGCCACCTACTTATGTTTTGTGCAAAACTAGTGTCATAGAATGTTCATATTGAAGTGTTAATCAGATAATATTTTAATAGGCATAATTAGGACTGATTATTTTAATTTTCACTAAATTATGTGCAGTTATGGGGGCCAAAAATTTTGAAACACTCAAATAAATTTTTCAAATATTTGTTTCTAATGCATCTTACTTATGTTACGGGAGAAAATAGTATCGTAGAATATTCATATCGAAATGTTAACTGAACAATCCAATAATAGGACTAACTAGGAGTAATTACATTAATTTGCACGAAACTATGCGTATTTATGGGGCCAAAAATTAAAAAAAAAAAAAATCAAACAACTTGTTTAATAAGCGAGTTTTTAATGCATCTTACTTTTATTTTGTGCCGAATTAGCGTTATAAAATATTCAAATCGAAGTTTTAATTAGATAATCCTATAATAGGCATAATTAGGAGTAATTATATTAATTTGCATGAAATTATATGCAGTTATGCGGCAAAAAGTTTGAAAAACTCAATCAACTAGTTTAAGCTGCTGTTTTTTAATGCATCTTACTTATGTTTTGTGCAAACTTAGTGTCGTAGAATATTCATATCGGAGTATTAATTGGATAATCTTCTAATTGGCATAATTATGAGTAATTATATTAATTTTCACGAAATAATAAGTAATGAGACAATAAATTTTGAAAATCTTACACGACTTGTTTAAACGGAAGTTTCAGATGTATCTTATTTATTTTTTTATGAAAAAAATACTGTTATAGGATATTCATATTGGAGTGTAAAGTGGATAATTATATAATAGGCATAATTAGGAGTAATTATATTAATTTGCGCGATGTTACGTGTAGTTATGCAGCAAACTATTTAAATAAACTCAAACAACTTGTTTAAACAAGCAATTTGTTTTTAATGCGTCTTACTTATTTCTTATGAAAAATTCTTGTTGCAGAATGTTCATATCGAAGTGTTAATTGGATAATGTTCTAATAGGCAAAATTAGGAGTAATTATATTAATTTCCATGAAATTTTGTGTCGTTTTGAGGCAATAAATGCTAAAAATCTTAAACAACTTGTTTAAACAGCAATTTCTAATGTATCTTACTTATGTCTTATGAAAAATTAGTGTCCTCTGGTATTCATATCGAAGTGTTAATTTGATAATCTTATAATAGACATAGTTAGGCGCAATTATATTAATTCGCTCGAAATTATGCGCAGTTTTGATTCAAAAAATGTTGAAAATCTTAAACTACTTGGTTAAAAAACAGTTTCGAATGCATCTTACTTATATTTGTGCAAAATTAGCGTTACAGAATATTCATATCTAAGTTTTAATTGGACAATCATATAATAGGCATAATTAGGAGTAATTATATCAATTTTTATGAAATTATATGTAGTTATGCGGCCAACAAATTTGAAAAACTCAAACAAATTGTTAAAACAACCGTTTTTAATGCATCTTATTTATGTTTTGTGCAAAATTTGTGTCGTACAATGTTCATATCGAATTGTCGATTGGATAATCTACTAATAGGTATAATTAGGAGTAATTATATTAATTTCACGAAATTATGTATAGTTATGTGTCAAAAAATGTTAAAAATCTTAAACAACTTGTTTAAATAGCAGTCTCTAATATATCTTACTTATGTTTTATGAAAAATTAGTGCCGTAGAATATTCATATCACGGTGCTAATTGAAAAATCTTATAATAGGCATAATTAGGGGTGATTATATCAATTTTCATGAAATTATGTATACTTCTGCAGCCAAAAGTTTTGAAAAATACAAACAACTTGTTTAAGCGATCGTTTTTAATGCATCCTACTTATGTCTCGTGCAAAATTAGTGCCATAGAATGTTCATATCGATATGTTAATTGGATAATATTTTAATGGGCATAATTAGGAGTAATTATATTAATTTTTATGAAATTATGTGTAGTTATGAGGCCAAAAATGTTGAAAAACTTAACTTTTTTAAATAGCAGTTTCTAATGCATCTAACTAATGTTTTGGGGGAAAATAGTGCCGTAAAATATTCGTTTTGAAGTATTAATCGATCAATCTTATAATAGGCACGATTACGAGTAATTATATTAATTTACACCGAATTATGTGCAGTTATGCGGCCAAAAAATTTTATAAAGGCAAACAACATGTTGAAACAGAAACTTTTAACTCATCTTACTTATGTTTTGTGCAATATTGGCTTTATAGAATATTCATATCGAAGTTTTAGTTGGACAATTTATAATTGGCGTAATTAGGAGTAATTATATTAATTTTCACGAAATTATGTAGTTATGCGGCCAAAAATTTTGAAAACCTCAATCAACTTGTTTAAACAGCAGTTTTCAATGCATCTTACTTATGTTTTGCGCAAAATTAGCGTAATGGAATATTCATATCGAAGTTTTAATAGGACAATCTTATAATAGGTGTAACAAGGAGTAATTATTTTAATTTTCATGAATTTTGTGCAGTTGCGCGGCCAAAATTTTCATAAAGCCAAACAACTTATTTAAACAACAGTTTTTAACGCATCTTACTTATGTTTTGTACAAAATTAGCGTTATCAAATATTCATATAGAAGTTTTAATTGGACAGCTTTATAATAGGAGTAGTTATATTAATTTTCACGAAATTATGTGTGGTTATGAGGGCGAAAATGTTGAAAACTCCAATAAGTTTTTTAAATAGCAGTTTCTAATGCATCTTACTCATGTTTTATGAGAAATTAGTATCGTAGAATATTCATATCAAAGTGTTAAGTGAAAAATCTTATAACAGACGGTATTAAGAATACTTATATTAATTTATATGAAATTATGTGCAGTTATGCGGCCAAAAAATTTGGGAAGATCAAACAACTTGTTTAAACAGCTGTTTTAATGCATCTTACTTATGTTTTGTGCAAAATTAGTGTTGTAGAATATTCACATCGAAGTTTTATTTAAAGAGTCTTACACTAGGCATATTTAGGAGTAATTATATTAATTTATAAGAAATTATGTGTAGCTATGCTGCCAAATGTTTTGTAAAACTCAAATAACTTGTTCAAACAGCTGTTTTTAATGCATCTTACTTATGTTTTGTGCAAAATTAGTGTCGTAGAATATTCATATCGACGTTTTAATTAGAAGATCATATAATAGGAATGCTTAGGAGTAATAATATTACTTTATAAGAAATTATATGTAATTATGCGACCCAAAATTTTGTAAAACTCGAACAACTTGTTTAAACAGTTGTTTTTAAAGCCACCTACTTATGTTTTGTGCAAAACTAGTGTCATAGAATGTTCATATTGAAGTGTTAATCAGATAATATTTTAATAGGCATAATTAGGACTGATTATTTTAATTTTCACTAAATTATGTGCAGTTATGGGGGCCAAAAATTTTGAAACACTCAAATAAATTTTTCAAATAGCTGTTTCTAATGCATCTTACTTATGTTCGGGAGAAAATAGTATCGTAGAATATTCATATCGAAATGTTAACTGAACAATCCAATAATAGGACTAACTAGGAGTAATTACATTAATTTGCACGAAACTATGCGTATTTATGGGGCCAAAAATTAAAAAAAAAAAATCAAACAACTTGTTTAATAAGCAGTTTTTAATGCATCTTACTTTTATTTTGTGCCGAATTAGCGTTATAAAATATTCAAATCGAAGTTTTAATTAGATAATCCTATAATAGGCATAATTAGGAGTAATTATATTAATTTGCATGAAATTATATGCAGTTATGCGGCAAAAAGTTTGAAAAACTCAATCAACTAGTTTAAACTGCTGTTTTTTAATGCATCTTACTTATGTTTTGTGCAAACTTAGTGTCGTAGAATATTCATATCGGAGTATTAATTGGATAATCTTCTAATTGGCATAATTATGAGTAATTATATTAATTTTCACGAAATAATAAGTAATGAGACAATAAATTTTGAAAATCTTACACGACTTGTTTAAACGGAAGTTTCAGATGTATCTTATTTATTTTTTTATGAAAAAAATACTGTTATAGGATATTCATATTGGAGTGTAAAGTGGATAATTATATAATAGGCATAATTAGGAGTAATTATATTAATTTGCGCGATGTTACGTGTAGTTATGCAGCAAACTATTTAAATAAACTCAAACAACTTGTTTAAACAACTGTTTTTAATGCGTCTTACTTATTTCTTATGAAAAATTCTTGTTGCAGAATGTTCATATCGAAGTGTTAATTGGATAATGTTCTAATAGGCAAAATTAGGAGTAATTATATTAATTTCCATGAAATTTTGTGTCGTTTTGAGGCAATAAATGCTAAAAATCTTAAACAACTTGTTTAAACAGCAATTTCTAATGTATCTTACTTATGTCTTATGAAAAATTAGTGTCCTCTGGTATTCATATCGAAGTGTTAATTTGATAATCTTATAATAGACATAGTTAGGCGCAATTATATTAATTCGCTCGAAATTATGCGCAGTTTTGATTCAAAAAATGTTGAAAATCTTAAACTACTTGGTTAAAAAACAGTTTCGAATGCATCTTACTTATATTTGTGCAAAATTAGCGTTACAGAATATTCATATCTAAGTTTTAATTGGACAATCATATAATAGGCATAATTAGGAGTAATTATATCAATTTTTATGAAATTATATGTAGTTATGCGGCCAACAAATTTGAAAAACTCAAACAAATTGTTAAAACAACCGTTTTTAATGCATCTTATTTATGTTTTGTGCAAAATTTGTGTCGTACAATGTTCATATCGAATTGTCGATTGGATAATCTACTAATAGGTATAATTAGGAGTAATTATATTAATTTCACGAAATTATGTATAGTTATGTGTCAAAAAATGTTAAAAATCTTAAACAACTTGTTTAAATAGCAGTCTCTAATATATCTTACTTATGTTTTATGAAAAATTAGTGCCGTAGAATATTCATATCACAGTGCTAATTGAACAATCTTATAATAGGCATAATTAGGGGTGATTATATCAATTTTCATGAAATTATGTATACTTCTGCAGCCAAAAGTTTTGAAAAATACAAACAACTTGTTTAAGCAGTCGTTTTTAATGCATCCTACTTATGTCTCGTGCAAAATTAGTGCCATAGAATGTTCATATCGATATGTTAATTGGATAATATTTTAATGGGCATAATTAGGAGTAATTATATTAATTTTTATGAAATTATGTGTAGTTATGAGGCCAAAAATGTTGAAAAACTTAACTTTTTTAAATAGCAGTTTCTAATGCATCTAACTAATGTTTTGGGGAAAAATAGTGCCGTAAAATATTCGTTTTGAAGTATTAATCGATCAATCTTATAATAGGCACGATTACGAGTAATTATATTAATTTACACCGAATTATGTGCAGTTATGCGGCCAAAAAATTTTATAAAGGCAAACAACATGTTGAAACAGAAACTTTTAACTCATCTTACTTATGTTTTGTGCAATATTGGCTTTATAGAATATTCATATCGAAGTTTTAGTTGGACAATTTATAATTGGCGTAATTAGGAGTAATTATATTAATTTTCACGAAATTATGTAGTTATGCGGCCAAAAATTTTGAAAACCTCAATCAACTTGTTTAAACAGCAGTTTTCAATGCATCTTACTTATGTTTTGCGCAAAATTAGCGTAATGGAATATTCATATCGAAGTTTTAATAGGACAATCTTATAATAGGTGTAACAAGGAGTAATTATTTTAATTTTCATGAATTTTGTGCAGTTGCGCGGCCAAAATTTTCATAAAGCCAAACAACTTATTTAAACAACAGTTTTTAACGCATCTTACTTATGTTTTGTACAAAATTAGCGTTATCAAATATTCATATAGAAGTTTTAATTGGACAGCTTTATAATAGGAGTAGTTATATTAATTTTCACGAAATTATGTGTGGTTATGAGGGCGAAAATGTTGAAAACTCCAATAAGTTTTTTAAATAGCAGTTTCTAATGCATCTTACTCATGTTTTATGAGAAATTAGTATCGTAGAATATTCATATCAAAGTGTTAAGTGAAAAATCTTATAACAGACGGTATTAAGAATACTTATATTAATTTATATGAAATTATGTGCAGTTATGCGGCCAAAAAATTTGGGAAGATCAAACAACTTGTTTAAACAGCTGTTTTAATGCATCTTACTTATGTTTTGTGCAAAATTAGTGTTGTAGAATATTCACATCGAAGTTTTATTTAAAGAGTCTTACACTAGGCATATTTAGGAGTAATTATATTAATTTATAAGAAATTATGTGTAGCTATGCTGCCAAATGTTTTGTAAAACTCAAATAACTTGTTCAAACAGCTGTTTTTAATGCATCTTACTTATGTTTTGTGCAAAATTAGTGTCGTAGAATATTCATATCGACGTTTTAATTAGAAGATCATATAATAGGAATGCTTAGGAGTAATAATATTACTTTATAAGAAATTATATGTAATTATGCGACCCAAAATTTTGTAAAACTCGAACAACTTGTTTAAACAGTTGTTTTTAAAGCCACCTACTTATGTTTTGTGCAAAACTAGTGTCATAGAATGTCCATATTGAAGTGTTAATCAGATAATATTTTAATAGGCATAATTAGGACTGATTATTTTAATTTTCACTAAATTATGTGCAGTTATGGGGGCCAAAAATTTTGAAACACTCAAATAAATTTTTCAAATAGCTGTTTCTAATGCATCTTACTTATGTTCTGGGAGAAAATAGTATCGTAGAATATTCATATCGAAATGTTAACTGAACAATCCAATAATAGGACTAACTAGGAGTAATTACATTAATTTGCACGAAACTATGCGTATTTATGGGGCCAAAAATTAAAAAAAAAAATCAAACAACTTGTTTAATAAGCAGTTTTTAATGCATCTTACTTTTATTTTGTGCCGAATTAGCGTTATAAAATATTCAAATCGAAGTTTTAATTAGATAATCCTATAATAGGCATAATTAGGAGTAATTATATTAATTTGCATGAAATTATATGCAGTTATGCGGCAAAAAGTTTGAAAAACTCAATCAACTAGTTTAAACTGCTGTTTTTTAATGCATCTTACTTATGTTTTGTGCAAACTTAGTGTCGTAGAATATTCATATCGGAGTATTAATTGGATAATCTTCTAATTGGCATAATTATGAGTAATTATATTAATTTTCACGAAATAATAAGTAATGAGACAATAAATTTTGAAAATCTTACACGACTTGTTTAAACGGAAGTTTCAGATGTATCTTATTTATTTTTTTATGAAAAAAATACTGTTATAGGATATTCATATTGGAGTGTAAAGTGGATAATTATATAATAGGCATAATTAGGAGTAATTATATTAATTTGCGCGATGTTACGTGTAGTTATGCAGCAAACTATTTAAATAAACTCAAACAACTTGTTTAAACAACTGTTTTTAATGCGTCTTACTTATTTCTTATGAAAAATTCTTGTTGCAGAATGTTCATATCGAAGTGTTAATTGGATAATGTTCTAATAGGCAAAATTAGGAGTAATTATATTAATTTCCATGAAATTTTGTGTCGTTTTGAGGCAATAAATGCTAAAAATCTTAAACAACTTGTTTAAACAGCAATTTCTAATGTATCTTACTTATGTCTTATGAAAAATTAGTGTCCTCTGGTATTCATATCGAAGTGTTAATTTGATAATCTTATAATAGACATAGTTAGGCGCAATTATATTAATTCGCTCGAAATTATGCGCAGTTTTGATTCAAAAAATGTTGAAAATCTTAAACTACTTGGTTAAAAAACAGTTTCGAATGCATCTTACTTATATTTGTGCAAAATTAGCGTTACAGAATATTCATATCTAAGTTTTAATTGGACAATCATATAATAGGCATAATTAGGAGTAATTATATCAATTTTTATGAAATTATATGTAGTTATGCGGCCAACAAATTTGAAAAACTCAAACAAATTGTTAAAACAACCGTTTTTAATGCATCTTATTTATGTTTTGTGCAAAATTTGTGTCGTACAATGTTCATATCGAATTGTCGATTGGATAATCTACTAATAGGTATAATTAGGAGTAATTATATTAATTTCACGAAATTATGTATAGTTATGTGTCAAAAAATGTTAAAAATCTTAAACAACTTGTTTAAATAGCAGTCTCTAATATATCTTACTTATGTTTTATGAAAAATTAGTGCCGTAGAATATTCATATCACAGTGCTAATTGAACAATCTTATAATAGGCATAATTAGGGGTGATTATATCAATTTTCATGAAATTATGTATACTTCTGCAGCCAAAAGTTTTGAAAAATACAAACAACTTGTTTAAGCATCGTTTTTAATGCATCCTACTTATGTCTCGTGCAAAATTAGTGCCATAGAATGTTCATATCGATATGTTAATTGGATAATATTTTAATGGGCATAATTAGGAGTAATTATATTAATTTTTATGAAATTATGTGTAGTTATGAGGCCAAAAATGTTGAAAAACTTAACTTTTTTAAATAGCAGTTTCTAATGCATCTAACTAATGTTTTGGGGAAAAATAGTGCCGTAAAATATTCGTTTTGAAGTATTAATCGATCAATCTTATAATAGGCACGATTACGAGTAATTATATTAATTTACACCGAATTATGTGCAGTTATGCGGCCAAAAAATTTTATAAAGGCAAACAACATGTTGAAACAGAAACTTTTAACTCATCTTACTTATGTTTTGTGCAATATTGGCTTTATAGAATATTCATATCGAAGTTTTAGTTGGACAATTTATAATTGGCGTAATTAGGAGTAATTATATTAATTTTCACGAAATTATGTAGTTATGCGGCCAAAAATTTTGAAAACCTCAATCAACTTGTTTAAACAGCAGTTTTCAATGCATCTTACTTATGTTTTGCGCAAAATTAGCGTAATGGAATATTCATATCGAAGTTTTAATAGGACAATCTTATAATAGGTGTAACAAGGAGTAATTATTTTAATTTTCATGAATTTTGTGCAGTTGCGCGGCCAAAATTTTCATAAAGCCAAACAACTTATTTAAACAACAGTTTTTAACGCATCTTACTTATGTTTTGTACAAAATTAGCGTTATCAAATATTCATATAGAAGTTTTAATTGGACAGCTTTATAATAGGAGTAGTTATATTAATTTTCACGAAATTATGTGTGGTTATGAGGGCGAAAATGTTGAAAACTCCAATAAGTTTTTAAATAGCAGTTTCTAATGCATCTTACTCATGTTTTATGAGAAATTAGTATCGTAGAATATTCATATCAAAGTGTTAAGTGAAAAATCTTATAACAGACGGTATTAAGAATACTTATATTAATTTATATGAAATTATGTGCAGTTATGCGGCCAAAAAATTTGGGAAGATCAAACAACTTGTTTAAACAGCTGTTTTAATGCATCTTACTTATGTTTTGTGCAAAATTAGTGTTGTAGAATATTCACATCGAAGTTTTATTTAAAGAGTCTTACACTAGGCATATTTAGGAGTAATTATATTAATTTATAAGAAATTATGTGTAGCTATGCTGCCAAATGTTTTGTAAAACTCAAATAACTTGTTCAAACAGCTGTTTTTAATGCATCTTACTTATGTTTTGTGCAAAATTAGTGTCGTAGAATATTCATATCGACGTTTTAATTAGAAGATCATATAATAGGAATGCTTAGGAGTAATAATATTACTTTATAAGAAATTATATGTAATTATGCGACCCAAAATTTTGTAAAACTCGAACAACTTGTTTAAACAGTTGTTTTTAAAGCCACCTACTTATGTTTTGTGCAAAACTAGTGTCATAGAATGTTCATATTGAAGTGTTAATCAGATAATATTTTAATAGGCATAATTAGGACTGATTATTTTAATTTTCACTAAATTATGTGCAGTTATGGGGGCCAAAAATTTTGAAACACTCAAATAAATTTTTCAAATAGCTGTTTCTAATGCATCTTACTTATGTTCTGGGAGAAAATAGTATCGTAGAATATTCATATCGAAATGTTAACTGAATAATCCAATAATAGGACTAACTAGGAGTAATTACATTAATTTGCACGAAACTATGCGTATTTATGGGGCCAAAAATTAAAAAAAAAAATCAAACAACTTGTTTAATAAGCAGTTTTTAATGCATCTTACTTTTATTTTGTGCCGAATTAGCGTTATAAAATATTCAAATCGAAGTTTTAATTAGATAATCCTATAATAGGCATAATTAGGAGTAATTATATTAATTTGCATGAAATTATATGCAGTTATGCGGCAAAAAGTTTGAAAAACTCAATCAACTAGTTTAAACTGCTGTTTTTTAATGCATCTTACTTATGTTTTGTGCAAACTTAGTGTCGTAGAATATTCATATCGGAGTATTAATTGGATAATCTTCTAATTGGCATAATTATGAGTAATTATATTAATTTTCACGAAATAATAAGTAATGAGACAATAAATTTTGAAAATCTTACACGACTTGTTTAAACGGAAGTTTCAGATGTATCTTATTTATTTTTTTATGAAAAAAATACTGTTATAGGATATTCATATTGGAGTGTAAAGTGGATAATTATATAATAGGCATAATTAGGAGTAATTATATTAATTTGCGCGATGTTACGTGTAGTTATGCAGCAAACTATTTAAATAAACTCAAACAACTTGTTTAAACAACTGTTTTTAATGCGTCTTACTTATTTCTTATGAAAAATTCTTGTTGCAGAATGTTCATATCGAAGTGTTAATTGGATAATGTTCTAATAGGCAAAATTAGGAGTAATTATATTAATTTCCATGAAATTTTGTGTCGTTTTGAGGCAATAAATGCTAAAAATCTTAAACAACTTGTTTAAACAGCAATTTCTAATGTATCTTACTTATGTCTTATGAAAAATTAGTGTCCTCTGGTATTCATATCGAAGTGTTAATTTGATAATCTTATAATAGACATAGTTAGGCGCAATTATATTAATTCGCTCGAAATTATGCGCAGTTTTGATTCAAAAAATGTTGAAAATCTTAAACTACTTGGTTAAAAAACAGTTTCGAATGCATCTTACTTATATTTGTGCAAAATTAGCGTTACAGAATATTCATATCTAAGTTTTAATTGGACAATCATATAATAGGCATAATTAGGAGTAATTATATCAATTTTTATGAAATTATATGTAGTTATGCGGCCAACAAATTTGAAAAACTCAAACAAATTGTTAAAACAACCGTTTTTAATGCATCTTATTTATGATTTGTGCAAAATTTGTGTCGTACAATGTTCATATCGAATTGTCGATTGGATAATCTACTAATAGGTATAATTAGGAGTAATTATATTAATTTCACGAAATTATGTATAGTTATGTGTCAAAAAATGTTAAAAATCTTAAACAACTTGTTTAAATAGCAGTCTCTAATATATCTTACTTATGTTTTATGAAAAATTAGTGCCGTAGAATATTCATATCACAGTGCTAATTGAAAAATCTTATAATAGGCATAATTAGGGGTGATTATATCAATTTTCATGAAATTATGTATACTTCTGCAGCCAAAAGTTTTGAAAAATACAAACAACTTGTTTAAGCAGTCGTTTTTAATGCATCCTACTTATGTCTCGTGCAAAATTAGTGCCATAGAATGTTCATATCGATATGTTAATTGGATAATATTTTAATGGGCATAATTAGGAGTAATTATATTAATTTTTATGAAATTATGTGTAGTTATGAGGCCAAAAATGTTGAAAAACTTAACTTTTTTAAATAGCAGTTTCTAATGCATCTAACTAATGTTTTGGGGAAAAATAGTGCCGTAAAATATTCGTTTTGAAGTATTAATCGATCAATCTTATAATAGGCACGATTACGAGTAATTATATTAATTTACACCGAATTATGTGCAGTTATGCGGCCAAAAAATTTTATAAAGGCAAACAACATGTTGAAACAGAAACTTTTAACTCATCTTACTTATGTTTTGTGCAATATTGGCTTTATAGAATATTCATATCGAAGTTTTAGTTGGACAATTTATAATTGGCGTAATTAGGAGTAATTATATTAATTTTCACGAAATTATGTAGTTATGCGGCCAAAAATTTTGAAAACCTCAATCAACTTGTTTAAACAGCAGTTTTCAATGCATCTTACTTATGTTTTGCGCAAAATTAGCGTAATGGAATATTCATATCGAAGTTTTAATAGGACAATCTTATAATAGGTGTAACAAGGAGTAATTATTTTAATTTTCATGAATTTTGTGCAGTTGCGCGGCCAAAATTTTCATAAAGCCAAACAACTTATTTAAACAACAGTTTTTAACGCATCTTACTTATGTTTTGTACAAAATTAGCGTTATCAAATATTCATATAGAAGTTTTAATTGGACAGCTTTATAATAGGAGTAGTTATATTAATTTTCACGAAATTATGTGTGGTTATGAGGGCGAAAATGTTGAAAACTCCAATAAGTTTTTTAAATAGCAGTTTCTAATGCATCTTACTCATGTTTTATGAGAAATTAGTATCGTAGAATATTCATATCAAAGTGTTAAGTGAAAAATCTTATAACAGACGGTATTAAGAATACTTATATTAATTTATATGAAATTATGTGCAGTTATGCGGCCAAAAAATTTGGGAAGATCAAACAACTTGTTTAAACAGCTGTTTTAATGCATCTTACTTATGTTTTGTGCAAAATTAGTGTTGTAGAATATTCACATCGAAGTTTTATTTAAAGAGTCTTACACTAGGCATATTTAGGAGTAATTATATTAATTTATAAGAAATTATGTGTAGCTATGCTGCCAAATGTTTTGTAAAACTCAAATAACTTGTTCAAACAGCTGTTTTTAATGCATCTTACTTATGTTTTGTGCAAAATTAGTGTCGTAGAATATTCATATCGACGTTTTAATTAGAAGATCATATAATAGGAATGCTTAGGAGTAATAATATTACTTTATAAGAAATTATATGTAATTATGCGACCCAAAATTTTGTAAAACTCGAACAACTTGTTTAAACAGTTGTTTTTAAAGCCACCTACTTATGTTTTGTGCAAAACTAGTGTCATAGAATGTTCATATTGAAGTGTTAATCAGATAATATTTTAATAGGCATAATTAGGACTGATTATTTTAATTTTCACTAAATTATGTGCAGTTATGGGGGCCAAAAATTTTGAAACACTCAAATAAATTTTTCAAATAGCTGTTTCTAATGCATCTTACTTATGTTCTGGGAGAAAATAGTATCGTAGAATATTCATATCGAAATGTTAACTGAACAATCCAATAATAGGACTAACTAGGAGTAATTACATTAATTTGCACGAAACTATGCGTATTTATGGGGCCAAAAATTAAAAAAAAAATCAAACAACTTGTTTAATAAGCAGTTTTTAATGCATCTTACTTTTATTTTGTGCCGAATTAGCGTTATAAAATATTCAAATCGAAGTTTTAATTAGATAATCCTATAATAGGCATAATTAGGAGTAATTATATTAATTTGCATGAAATTATATGCAGTTATGCGGCAAAAAGTTTGAAAAACTCAATCAACTAGTTTAAACTGCTGTTTTTTAATGCATCTTACTTATGTTTTGTGCAAACTTAGTGTCGTAGAATATTCATATCGGAGTATTAATTGGATAATCTTCTAATTGGCATAATTATGAGTAATTATATTAATTTTCACGAAATAATAAGTAATGAGACAATAAATTTTGAAAATCTTACACGACTTGTTTAAACGGAAGTTTCAGATGTATCTTATTTATTTTTTTATGAAAAAAATACTGTTATAGGATATTCATATTGGAGTGTAAAGTGGATAATTATATAATAGGCATAATTAGGAGTAATTATATTAATTTGCGCGATGTTACGTGTAGTTATGCAGCAAACTATTTAAATAAACTCAAACAACTTGTTTAAACAACTGTTTTTAATGCGTCTTACTTATTTCTTATGAAAAATTCTTGTTGCAGAATGTTCATATCGAAGTGTTAATTGGATAATGTTCTAATAGGCAAAATTAGGAGTAATTATATTAATTTCCATGAAATTTTGTGTCGTTTTGAGGCAATAAATGCTAAAAATCTTAAACAACTTGTTTAAACAGCAATTTCTAATGTATCTTACTTATGTCTTATGAAAAATTAGTGTCCTCTGGTATTCATATCGAAGTGTTAATTTGATAATCTTATAATAGACATAGTTAGGCGCAATTATATTAATTCGCTCGAAATTATGCGCAGTTTTGATTCAAAAAATGTTGAAAATCTTAAACTACTTGGTTAAAAAACAGTTTCGAATGCATCTTACTTATATTTGTGCAAAATTAGCGTTACAGAATATTCATATCTAAGTTTTAATTGGACAATCATATAATAGGCATAATTAGGAGTAATTATATCAATTTTTATGAAATTATATGTAGTTATGCGGCCAACAAATTTGAAAAACTCAAACAAATTGTTAAAACAACCGTTTTTAATGCATCTTATTTATGTTTTGTGCAAAATTTGTGTCGTACAATGTTCATATCGAATTGTCGATTGGATAATCTACTAATAGGTATAATTAGGAGTAATTATATTAATTTCACGAAATTATGTATAGTTATGTGTCAAAAAATGTTAAAAATCTTAAACAACTTGTTTAAATAGCAGTCTCTAATATATCTTACTTATGTTTTATGAAAAATTAGTGCCGTAGAATATTCATATCACAGTGCTAATTGAACAATCTTATAATAGGCATAATTAGGGGTGATTATATCAATTTTCATGAAATTATGTATACTTATGCAGCCAAAAGTTTTGAAAAATACAAACAACTTGTTTAAGCAGTCGTTTTTAATGCATCCTACTTATGTCTCGTGCAAAATTAGTGCCATAGAATGTTCATATCGATATGTTAATTGGATAATATTTTAATGGGCATAATTAGGAGTAATTATATTAATTTTTATGAAATTATGTGTAGTTATGAGGCCAAAAATGTTGAAAAACTTAACTTTTTTAAATAGCAGTTTCTAATGCATCTAACTAATGTTTTGGGGAAAAATAGTGCCGTAAAATATTCGTTTTGAAGTATTAATCGATCAATCTTATAATAGGCACGATTACGAGTAATTATATTAATTTACACCGAATTATGTGCAGTTATGCGGCCAAAAAATTTTATAAAGGCAAACAACATGTTGAAACAGAAACTTTTAACTCATCTTACTTATGTTTTGTGCAATATTGGCTTTATAGAATATTCATATCGAAGTTTTAGTTGGACAATTTATAATTGGCGTAATTAGGAGTAATTATATTAATTTTCACGAAATTATGTAGTTATGCGGCCAAAAATTTTGAAAACCTCAATCAACTTGTTTAAACAGCAGTTTTCAATGCATCTTACTTATGTTTTGCGCAAAATTAGCGTAATGGAATATTCATATCGAAGTTTTAATAGGACAATATTATAATAGGTGTAACAAGGAGTAATTATTTTAATTTTCATGAATTTTGTGCAGTTGCGCGGCCAAAATTTTCATAAAGCCAAACAACTTATTTAAACAACAGTTTTTAACGCATCTTACTTATGTTTTGTACAAAATTAGCGTTATCAAATATTCATATAGAAGTTTTAATTGGACAGCTTTATAATAGGAGTAGTTATATTAATTTTCACGAAATTATGTGTGGTTATGAGGGCGAAAATGTTGAAAACTCCAATAAGTTTTTTAAATAGCAGTTTCTAATGCATCTTACTCATGTTTTATGAGAAATTAGTATCGTAGAATATTCATATCAAAGTGTTAAGTGAAAAATCTTATAACAGACGGTATTAAGAATACTTATATTAATTTATATGAAATTATGTGCAGTTATGCGGCCAAAAAATTTGGGAAGATCAAACAACTTGTTTAAACAGCTGTTTTAATGCATCTTACTTATGTTTTGTGCAAAATTAGTGTTGTAGAATATTCACATCGAAGTTTTATTTAAAGAGTCTTACACTAGGCATATTTAGGAGTAATTATATTAATTTATAAGAAATTATGTGTAGCTATGCTGCCAAATGTTTTGTAAAACTCAAATAACTTGTTCAAACAGCTGTTTTTAATGCATCTTACTTATGTTTTGTGCAAAATTAGTGTCGTAGAATATTCATATCGACGTTTTAATTAGAAGATCATATAATAGGAATGCTTAGGAGTAATAATATTACTTTATAAGAAATTATATGTAATTATGCGACCCAAAATTTTGTAAAACTCGAACAACTTGTTTAAACAGTTGTTTTTAAAGCCACCTACTTATGTTTTGTGCAAAACTAGTGTCATAGAATGTTCATATTGAAGTGTTAATCAGATAATATTTTAATAGGCATAATTAGGACTGATTATTTTAATTTTCACTAAATTATGTGCAGTTATGGGGGCCAAAAATTTTGAAACACTCAAATAAATTTTTCAAATAGCTGTTTCTAATGCATCTTACTTATGTTTTGGGAGAAAATAGTATCGTAGAATATTCATATCGAAATGTTAACTGAACAATCCAATAATAGGCCTAACTAGGAGTAATTACATTAATTTGCACGAAACTATGCGTATTTATGGGGCCAAAAATAAAAAAAAATCAAACAACTTGTTTAATTCATCTTACTTTTATTTTGTGCCGAATTAGCGTTATAAAATATTCAAATCAAAGTTTTAATTAGATAATCCTATAATAGGCATAATTAGGAGTAATTATATTAATTTGCATGAAATTATATGCAGTTATGCGGCAAAAAGTTTGAAAAACTCAATCAACTAGTTTAAACTGCTGTTTTTTAATGCATCTTACTTATGTTTTGTGCAAACTTAGTGTCGTAGAATATTCATATCGGAGTATTAATTGGATAATCTTCTAATTGGCATAATTATGAGTAATTATATTAATTTTCACGAAATAATAAGTAATGAGACAATAAATTTTGAAAATCTTACACGACTTGTTTAAACGGAAGTTTCAGATGTATCTTATTTATTTTTTTATGAAAAAAATACTGTTATAGGATATTCATATTGGAGTGTAAAGTGGATAATTATATAATAGGCATAATTAGGAGTAATTATATTAATTTGCGCGATGTTACGTGTAGTTATGCAGCAAACTATTTAAATAAACTCAAACAACTTGTTTAAACAACTGTTTTTAATGCGTCTTACTTATTTCTTATGAAAAATTCTTGTTGCAGAATGTTCATATCGAAGTGTTAATTGGATAATGTTCTAATAGGCAAAATTAGGAGTAATTATATTAATTTCCATGAAATTTTGTGTCGTTTTGAGGCAATAAATGCTAAAAATCTTAAACAACTTGTTTAAACAGCAATTTCTAATGTATCTTACTTATGTCTTATGAAAAATTAGTGTCCTCTGGTATTCATATCGAAGTGTTAATTTGATAATCTTATAATAGACATAGTTAGGCGCAATTATATTAATTCGCTCGAAATTATGCGCAGTTTTGATTCAAAAAATGTTGAAAATCTTAAACTACTTGGTTAAAAAACAGTTTCGAATGCATCTTACTTATATTTGTGCAAAATTAGCGTTACAGAATATTCATATCTAAGTTTTAATTGGACAATCATATAATAGGCATAATTAGGAGTAATTATATCAATTTTTATGAAATTATATGTAGTTATGCGGCCAACAAATTTGAAAAACTCAAACAAATTGTTAAAACAACCGTTTTTAATGCATCTTATTTATGTTTTGTGCAAAATTTGTGTCGTACAATGTTCATATCGAATTGTCGATTGGATAATCTACTAATAGGTATAATTAGGAGTAATTATATTAATTTCACGAAATTATGTATAGTTATGTGTCAAAAAATGTTAAAAATCTTAAACAACTTGTTTAAATAGCAGTCTCTAATATATCTTACTTATGTTTTATGAAAAATTAGTGCCGTAGAATATTCATATCACAGTGCTAATTGAACAATCTTATAATAGGCATAATTAGGGGTGATTATATCAATTTTCATGAAATTATGTATACTTATGCAGCCAAAAGTTTTGAAAAATACAAACAACTTGTTTAAGCAGTCGTTTTTAATGCATCCTACTTATGTCTCGTGCAAAATTAGTGCCATAGAATGTTCATATCGATATGTTAATTGGATAATATTTTAATGGGCATAATTAGGAGTAATTATATTAATTTTTATGAAATTATGTGTAGTTATGAGGCCAAAAATGTTGAAAAACTTAACTTTTTTAAATAGCAGTTTCTAATGCATCTAACTAATGTTTTGGGGAAAAATAGTGCCGTAAAATATTCGTTTTGAAGTATTAATCGATCAATCTTATAATAGGCACGATTACGAGTAATTATATTAATTTACACCGAATTATGTGCAGTTATGCGGCCAAAAATTTTATAAAGGCAAACAACATGTTGAAACAGAAACTTTTAACTCATCTTACTTATGTTTTGTGCAATATTGGCTTTATAGAATATTCATATCGAAGTTTTAGTTGGACAATTTATAATTGGCGTAATTAGGAGTAATTATATTAATTTTCACGAAATTATGTAGTTATGCGGCCAAAAATTTTGAAAACCTCAATCAACTTGTTTAAACAGCAGTTTTCAATGCATCTTACTTATGTTTTGCGCAAAATTAGCGTAATGGAATATTCATATCGAAGTTTTAATAGGACAATATTATAATAGGTGTAACAAGGAGTAATTATTTTAATTTTCATGAATTTTGTGCAGTTGCGCGGCCAAAATTTTCATAAAGCCAAACAACTTATTTAAACAACAGTTTTTAACGCATCTTACTTATGTTTTGTACAAAATTAGCGTTATCAAATATTCATATAGAAGTTTTAATTGGACAGCTTTATAATAGGAGTAGTTATATTAATTTTCACGAAATTATGTGTGGTTATGAGGGCGAAAATGTTGAAAACTCCAATAAGTTTTTTAAATAGCAGTTTCTAATGCATCTTACTCATGTTTTATGAGAAATTAGTATCGTAGAATATTCATATCAAAGTGTTAAGTGAAAAATCTTATAACAGACGGTATTAAGAATACTTATATTAATTTATATGAAATTATGTGCAGTTATGCGGCCAAAAAATTTGGGAAGATCAAACAACTTGTTTAAACAGCTGTTTTAATGCATCTTACTTATGTTTTGTGCAAAATTAGTGTTGTAGAATATTCACATCGAAGTTTTATTTAAAGAGTCTTACACTAGGCATATTTAGGAGTAATTATATTAATTTATAAGAAATTATGTGTAGCTATGTTGCCAAATGTTTTGTAAAACTCAAATAACTTGTTCAAACAGCTGTTTTTAATGCATCTTACTTATGTTTTGTGCAAAATTAGTGTCGTAGAATATTCATATCGACGGTTTAATTAGAAGATCATATAATAGGAATGCTTAGGAGTAATAATATTACTTTATAAGAAATTATATGTAATTATGCGACCCAAAATTTTGTAAAACTCGAACAACTTGTTTAAACAGTTGTTTTTAAAGCCACCTACTTATGTTTTGTGCAAAACTAGTGTCATAGAATGTTCATATTGAAGTGTTAATCAGATAATATTTTAATAGGCATAATTAGGACTGATTATTTTAATTTTCACTAAATTATGTGCAGTTATGGGGGCCAAAAATTTTGAAACACTCAAATAAATTTTTCAAATAGCTGTTTCTAATGCATCTTACTTATGTTTTGGGAGAAAATAGTATTGTAGAATATTCATATCGAAATGTTAATTGAACAATCCAATAATAGGCCTAACTAGGAGTAATTACATTAATTTGCACGAAACTATGCGTATTTATGGGGCCAAAAATTAAAAAAAATCAAACAACTTGTTTAATAAGCAGTTTTTAATGCATCTTACTTTTGTTTTGTGCCGAATTAGCGTTATAAAATATTCAAATCGAAGTTTTAATTAGATAATCTTATAATAGGCATAATTAGGAGTAATTATATTAATTTGCATGAAATTATATGCAGTTATGCGGCAAAAGTTTGAAAAACTCAATCAACTAGTTTAAACTGCTGTTTTTTAATGCATCTTACTTATGTTTTGTGCAAACTTAGTGTCGTAGAATATTCATATCGGAGTATTAATTGGATAATCTTCTAATTGGCATAATTATGAGTAATTATATTAATTTTCACGAAATAATAAGTAATGAGACAATAAATTTTGAAAATCTTACACGACTTGTTTAAACGGCAGTTTCAGATGTATCTTATTTATTTTTTTATGAAAAAAATACTATTATAGGATATTCATATTGGAGTGTAAAGTGGATAATTATATAATAGGCATAATTAGGAGTAATTATATTAATTTGCGCGATGTTATGTGTAGTTATGCAGCAAACTATTTAAATAAACTCAAACAACTTGTTTAAACAACTGTTTTTAATGCGTCTTACTTATTTCTTATGAAAAATTCATGTTCATATCGAAGTGTTAATTGGATAATGTTCTAATAGGAAAAATTAGGAGTAATTATATTAATTTTCATGAAATTTTGTGCCGTTATGAGGCAATAAATGCTAAAAATCTTAAACAACTTGTTTAAACAGCAATTTCTAATGTATCTTACTTATGTCTTATGAAAAATTAGTGTGCTCTGGTATTCATATCGAATTGTTAATTTGATAATCTTATAATAGACATAGTTAGGCGCAATTATATTAATTCGCTCGAAATTATGCGCAGTTTTGATTCAAAAAATGTTGAAAATCTTAAACTACTTGGTTAAAAAACAGTTTCGAATGCATCTTACTTATATTTGTGCAAAATTAGCGTTACAGAATATTCATATCTAAGTTTTAATTGGACAATCATATAATAGGCATAATTAGGAGTAATTATATTAATTTTTATGAAATTATATGTAGTTATGCGGCCAACAAATTTGAAAAACTCAAACAAATTGTTAAAACAACCGTTTTTAATGCATCTTATTTATGTTTTGTGCAAAATTTGTGTCGTACAATGTTCATATCAAATTGTCGATTGGATAATCTACTAATAGGTATAATTAGGAGTAATTATATTAATTTTCACGAAATTATGTATAGTTATGTGTCAAAAAATGTTGAAAATCTTAATCAACTTGTTTAAATAGCAGTCTCTAATATATCTTACTTATGTTTTATGAAATATTAGTGCCGTAGAATATTCATATCGCAGTGCTAATTGAACAATCTTATAATAGGCATAATTAGGGGTGATTATATCAATTTTCATGAAATTATGTATACTTATGCAGCCAAAAGTTTTGAAAAACACAAACAACTTGTTTAAGCAGCCGTTTTTAATGCATCCTACTTATGTCTCGTGCAAAATTAGTGCCGTAGAATGTTCATATCGACATGTTAATTGGATAATATTTTAATGGGCATAATTAGGAGTAATTATAATAATTTTTATGAAATTATGTGTAGTTATGTGGCCAAAAATGTTGAAAAACTTAACTTTTTTAAATAGCAGTTTCTAATGCATCTAACTAATGTTTTGGGGAAAAATAGTGCCGTAAAATATTCGTTTTGAAGTATTAATCGATCAATCTTATAATAGGCACGATTACGAGTAATTATATTAATTTACACCGAATTATGTGCAGTTATGCGGCCAAAAAATTTTATAAAGGCAAACAACATGTTGAAACAGAAGCTTTTAACTCATCTTACTTATGTTTTGTGCAATATTGGCTTTATAGAATATTCATATCGAAGTTTTAGTTGGACAATTTATAATTGGCATAATTAGGAGTAATTATATTAATTTTCACGAAATTATGTAGTTATGCGGCCAAAAATTTTGAAAACCTCAATCAACTTGTTTAAACAGCAGTTTTCAATGCATCTTACTTATGTTTTGCGCAAAATTAGCGTCATGGAATATTCATATCGAAGTTTTAATAGGACAATCTTATAATAGGTGTAACAAGGAGTAATTATTTTAATTTGCACGAATTTTGTGCAGTTGCGCGGCCAAAATTTTCATAAAGCCAGACAACTTATTTAAACAACAGTTTTTAACGCATCTTACTTATGTTTTGCGCAAAATTAGCGTTATCAAATATTCATATAGAAGTTTTAATTGGACAGCTTTATAATAGGAGTAGTTATATTAATTTTCACGAAATTATGTGTGGTTATGAGGGCAAAAATGTTGAAAACTCCAATAAGTTTTTTAAATAACAGTTTCTAATGCATCTTACTCATGTTTTTTGAGAAATTAGTATCGTAGAATATTCATATCAAAGTGTTAAGTGAAAAATCTTATAACAGACGTAATTAAGAGTACTTATATTAATTTATATGAAATTATGTGCAGTTATGCGGCCAAAAAATTTGGGAAGATCAAACAACTTGTTTAAACAGCTGTTTTAATGCATCTTACTTATGTTTTGTGCAAAATTAGTCTTGTAG
The DNA here is from genome assembly GCA_037127355.1 of Schoenoplectus tabernaemontani. Taxonomy (NCBI): domain Eukaryota; kingdom Viridiplantae; phylum Streptophyta; class Magnoliopsida; order Poales; family Cyperaceae; genus Schoenoplectus; species Schoenoplectus tabernaemontani. Next base: position 11,203,618 of record CM073740.1, on the reverse strand, counting down.
AATATTCACATCGAAGTTTTATTTAAAGAGTCTTACATTAGGCATATTTAGGAGTAATTATATTAATTTAAAAGAAATTATGTGTAGCTACGCAGCCAAATGTTTTGAAAAACTCAAATAACTTGTTCAAACAGCTGTTTTTAATGCATCTTACTTATGTTTTGTGCAAAATTAGTGTCGTAGAATATTCATATCGACATTTTAATTAGAAGATCATATAATAGGAATGCTTAGGAGTAATAATATTACTTTATAAGAAATTATATGTAATTATGCGACCCAAAATTTGGTAAAACTCGAACAACTTGTTTAAACAGTTGTTTTTAAAGCCACCAACTTTTGTTTTGTGCAAAACTAGTGTCATAGAATGTTCATATTGAAGTGTTAATCAGATAATATTTAATAGGCATAATTAGGACTGATTATTTTAATTTTCACTAAATTATGTGCAGTTATGGGGGCCAAAAATTTTGAAACACTCAAATAAATTTTTCAAATAGCTGTTTCTAAAGCATCTTACTTATGTTTTGGGAGAAAATAGTATTGTAGAATATTCATATCGAAATGTTAATTGAACAATCTTATAATAAGCCTAACTATGAGTAATTACATTAATTTGCATGAAACTATTCGTATTTATGGGGCCAAAAATTAAAAAAATCAAACAACTTGTTTAATAAGCAGTTTTTAATGCATCTTACTTTTGTTTTGTGCCGAATTAGCGTCATAGAATATTCAAATCGAAGTTTTAATTAGATAATCTTATAATAGGCATAATTAGGAGTAATTATATTAATTTGCATGAAATTATATGCAGTTATGCGGCAATAAGTTTGAAAAACTCAATCAACTAGTTTAAACTGCTGTTTTTTAATGCATCTTACTTATGTTTTGTGCAAACTTAGTGTCGTAGAATATTCATATCGGAGTATTAATTGGATAATCTTCTAAACAGCATAATTAGGAGTAATTATATTAATTTTCACGAAATTATAAGTAATGAGACAATAAATTTTGAAAATCTTACACGACTTGTTTAAACGGCAGTTTCAGATGTATCTTATTTTTTTTTTATGAAAAAAATACTGTTATAGGAGTAATTATATAATAGGCACAACTAGGAGTAATTATATTAATTTGCGCGATGTTATGTGTAGTTATGCAGCAAACTATTTAAAAAAACTCAATCAACTTGTTTAAACATCTGTTTTTAATGCGTCTTACATATTTCTTATGAAAAATTCGTCTTGCAGAATGTTCATATCGAAGTGTTAATTGGATAATATTTTAATAGGCAAAATTAGGAGTAATTATATTAATTTTCATGAAATTTTGTGTTGTTATGAGGCAATAAATGCTAAAAATCTTAAACAACTTTTTTAAACAGCATTTTCTAATGTATCTTACGAAAAATTAGTGTCCTCTGATATTCATATCGAATTGTTAATTTGATAATCTTATAATAGACATAATTAGGCGCAATTATATAAATTCGCTCGAAATTATGCGCAGTTTTGATTCAAAAAATGTTGAAAATCTTAAACTACTTGGTTAAAAAACAGTTTCGAATGCATCTTACTTATATTTGTGCAAAATTAGCGTTACAGAATATTCATATCTAAGTTTTAATTGGACAATCATATAATAGGCATAATTAGGAGTAATTATATTAATTTTTATGAAATTATATGTAGTTATGCGGCCAACAAATTTGACAAACTCAAAAAAATTGTTAAAACAACCGTTTTTAATGCATCTTATTTATGTTTTGTGCAAAATTTGTGTCGTACAATGTTCATATCGAATTGTCGATTGTTTAAATAGCAGTCTCTAATATATCTTACTTATGTTTTATGAAAAATTAGTGCCGTAGAATATTCATATCGCAGTGCTAATTGAACAATCTTATAATAGGCATAATTAGGAGTGATTATATCAATTTTCATGAAATTATGTATACTTATGCGGCCAAAAGTTTTGAAAAACACAAACAACTTGTTTAAGCAGCCGTTTTTAATGCATCCTACTTATGTCTCGTGCAAAATTAGTGCCGTAGAATGTTCATATCGACATGTTAATAGGCTAATATTTAAATGGGCATAATTAGGAGTAATTATATTAATGTTGAAAACTTAACTTTTTTAAATAGCAGTTTCTAATGCATCTAACTAATGTTTTGGGGAAAAATAGTGCCGTAAAATATTCGTTTTGAAGTATTAATCGATCAATCTTATAATAGGCACGATTACGAGTAATTATATTAATTTACACTGAATTATGTGCAGTTATGCGGCCAAAAAATTTTATAAAGGCAAACAACATGTTGAAACAGAAGCTTTTAACTCATCTTACTTATGTTTTGTGCAATATTGGCTTTATAGAATATTCATATCGAAGTTTTAGTTGGACAATTTATAATTGGCATAATTAGGAGTAATTATATTAATTTTCACGAAATTATGTAGTTATGCGGCCAAAAATTTTGAAAACCTCAATCAACTTGTTTAAACAGCAGTTTTCAATGCATCTTACTTATGTTTTGCGCAAAATTAGCGTCATGGAATATTCATATCGAAGTTTTAATAGGACAATCTTATAATAGGTGTAACAAGGAGTAATTATTTTAATTTGCACGAATTTTGTGCAGTTGCGTGCCAAAATTTTCATAAAGCCAGACAACTTATTTAAACAACAGTTTTTAACGCATCTTACTTATGTTTTGCGCAAAATTAGCGTTATCAAATATTCATATAGAAGTTTTAATTGGACAGCTTTATAATAGGAGTAGTTATATTAATTTTCACGAAATTATGTGTGGTTATGAGGGCAAAAATGTTGAAAACTCCAATAAGTTTTTTAAATAACAGTTTCTAATGCATCTTACTCATGTTTTTGAGAAATTAGTATCGTAGAATATTCATATCAAAGTGTTAAGTGAAAAATCTTATAACAGACGTAATTAAGAGTACTTATATTAATTTATATGAAATTATGTGCAGTTATGCGGCCAAAAAATTTGGGAAGATCAAACAACTTGTTTAAACAGCTGTTTTAATGCATCTTACTTATGTTTTGTGCAAAATTAGTCTTGTAGAATATTCACATCGAAGTTTTATTTAAAGAGTCTTACATTAGGCATATTTAGGAGTAATTATATTAATTTAAAAGAAATTATGTGTAGCTACGCAGCCAAATGTTTTGAAAAACTCAAATAACTTGTTCAAACAGCTGTTTTTAATGCATCTTACTTATGTTTTGTGCAAAATTAGTGTCGTAGAATATTCATATCGACATTTTAATTAGAAGATCATATAATAGGAATGCTTAGGAGTAATAATATTACTTTATAAGAAATTATATGTAATTATGCGACCCAAAATTTGGTAAAACTCGAACAACTTGTTTAAACAGCTGTTTTTAAAGCCACCAACTTTTGTTTTGTGCAAAACTAGTGTCATAGAATGTTCATATTGAAGTGTTAATCAGATAATATTTTAATAGGCATAATTAGGACTGATTATTTTAATTTTCACTAAATTATGTGCAGTTATGGGGGCCAAAAATTTTGAAACACTCAAATAAATTTTTCAAATAGCTGTTTCTAAAGCATCTTACTTATGTTTTGGGAGAAAATAGTATTGTAGAATATTCATATCGAAATGTTAATTGAACAATCTTATAATAAGCCTAACTATGAGTAATTACATTAATTTGCACGAAACTATGCGTATTTATGGGGCCAAAAATTAAAAAAAAAAATCAAACAACTTGTTTAATAAACAGTTTTTAATGCATCTTACTTTTGCTTTGTGCCGAATTAGCGTCATAGAATATTCAAATCGAATTTTTAATTAGATAATCTTATAATAGGCATAATTAGGAGTAATTATATTAATTCGCATGAAATTATATGCAGTTATGCGGCAATAAGTTTGAAAAACTCAATCAACTAGTTTAAACTGCTGTTTTTTAATGCATCTTACTTATGTTTTGTGCAAACTTAGTGTCGTAGAATATTCATATCGGAGTATTAATTGGATAATCTTCTAAACAGCATAATTAGGAGTAATTATATTAATTTTCACGAAATTATAAGTAATGAGACAATAAATTTTGAAAATCTTACACGACTTGTTTAAACGGCAGTTTCAGATGTATCTTATTTTTTTTTTATGAAAAAAATACTGTTATAGGAGTAATTATATAATAGGCACAACTAGGAGTAATTATATTAATTTGCGCGATGTTATGTGTAGTTATGCAGCAAACTATTTAAAAAAACTCAATCAACTTGTTTAAACATCTGTTTTTAATGCGTCTTACATATTTCTTATGAAAAAAATTGTCTTGCAGAATGTTCATATCGAAGTGTTAATTGGATAATATTTTAATAGGCAAAATTAGGAGTAATTATATTAATTTTCATGAAATTTTGTGTTGTTATGAGGCAATAAATGCTAAAAATCTTAAACAACTTTTTTAAACAGCATTTTCTAATGTATCTTACTTATGAAAAATTAGTGTCCTCTGATATTCATATCGAATTGTTAATTTGATAATCTTATAATAGACATAATTAGGCGCAATTATATAAATTCGCTCGAAATTATGCGCAGTTTTGATTCAAAAAATGTTGAAAATCTTAAACTACTTGGTTAAAAAACAGTTTCGAATGCATCTTACTTATATTTGTGCAAAATTAGCGTTACAGAATATTCATATCTAAGTTTTAATTGGACAATCATATAATAGGCATAATTAGGAGTAATTATATTAATTTTTATGAAATTATATGTAGTTATGCGGCCAACAAATTTGACAAACTCAAAAAATTGTTAAAACAACCGTTTTTAATGCATCTTATTTATGTTTTGTGCAAAATTTGTGTCGTACAATGTTCATATCGAAATTGTCGATTGTTTAAATAGCAGTCTCTAATATATCTTACTTATGTTTTATGAAAAATTAGTGCCGTAGAATATTCATATCGCAGTGCTAATTGAACAATCTTATAATAGGCATAATTAGGAGTGATTATATCAATTTTCATGAAATTATGTATACTTATGCGGCCAAAAGTTTTGAAAAACACAAACAACTTGTTTAAGCAGCCGTTTTTAATGCATCCTACTTATGTCTCGTGCAAAATTAGTGCCGTAGAATGTTCATATCGACATGTTAATAGGCTAATATTTAAATGGGCATAATTAGGAGTAATTATATTAATGTTGAAAACTTAACTTTTTTAAATAGCAGTTTCTAATGCATCTAACTAATGTTTTGGGGAAAAATAGTGCCGTAAAATATTCGTTTTGAAGTATTAATCGATCAATCTTATAATAGGCACGATTACGAGTAATTATATTAATTTACACCGAATTATGTGCAGTTATGCGGCCAAAAAATTTTATAAAGGCAAACAACATGTTGAAACAGAAGCTTTTAACTCATCTTACTTATGTTTTGTGCAATATTGGCTTTATAGAATATTCATATCGAAGTTTTAGTTGGACAATTTATAATTGGCATAATTAGGAGTAATTATATTAATTTTCACGAAATTATGTAGTTATGCGGCCAAAAATTTTGAAAACCTCAATCAACTTGTTTAAACAGCAGTTTTCAATGCATCTTACTTATGTTTTGCGCAAAATTAGCGTCATGGAATATTCATATCGAAGTTTTAATAGGACAATCTTATAATAGGTGTAACAAGGAGTAATTATTTTAATTTGCACGAATTTTGTGCAGTTGCGCGGCCAAAATTTTCATAAAGCCAGACAACTTATTTAAACAACAGTTTTTAACGCATCTTACTTATGTTTTGCGCAAAATTAGCGTTATCAAATATTCATATAGAAGTTTTAATTGGACAGCTTTATAATAGGAGTAGTTATATTAATTTTCATGAAATTATGTGTGGTTATGAGGGCAAAAATGTTGAAAACTCCAATAAGTTTTTTAAATAACAGTTTCTAATGCATCTTACTCATGTTTTTTGAGAAATTAGTATCGTAGAATATTCATATCAAAGTGTTAAGTGAAAAATCTTATAACAGACGTAATTAAGAGTACTTATATTAATTTATATGAAATTATGTGCAGTTATGCGGCCAAAAAATTTGGGAAGATCAAACAACTTGTTTAAACAGCTGTTTTAATGCATCTTACTTATGTTTTGTGCAAAATTAGTCTTGTAGAATATTCACATCGAAGTTTTATTTAAAGAGTCTTACATTAGGCATATTTAGGAGTAATTATATTAATTTAAAAGAAATTATGTGTAGCTACGCAGCCAAATGTTTTGAAAAACTCAAATAACTTGTTCAAACAGCTGTTTTTAATGCATCTTACTTATGTTTTGTGCAAAATTAGTGTCGTAGAATATTCATATCGACATTTTAATTAGAAGATCATATAATAGGAATGCTTAGGAGTAATAATATTACTTTATAAGAAATTATATGTAATTATGCGACCCAAAATTTGGTAAAACTCGAACAACTTGTTTAAACAGTTGTTTTTAAAGCCACCAACTTTTGTTTTGTGCAAAACTAGTGTCATAGAATGTTCATATTGAAGTGTTAATCAGATAATATTTTAATAGGCATAATTAGGACTGATTATTTTAATTTTCACTAAATTATGTGCAGTTATGGGGGCCAAAAATTTTGAAACACTCAAATAAATTTTTCAAATAGCTGTTTCTAAAGCATCTTACTTATGTTTTGGGAGAAAATAGTATTGTAGAATATTCATATCGAAATGTTAATTGAACAATCTTATAATAAGCCTAACTATGAGTAATTACATTAATTTGCACGAAACTATTCGTATTTATGGGGCCAAAAATTAAAAAAAATCAAACAACTTGTTTAATAAGCAGTTTTTAATGCATCTTACTTTTGTTTTGTGCCGAATTAGCGTCATAGAATATTCAAATCGAAGTTTTAATTAGATAATCTTATAATAGGCATAATTAGGAGTAATTATATTAATTTGCATGAAATTATATGCAGTTATGCGGCAATAAGTTTGAAAAACTCAATCAACTAGTTTAAACTGCTGTTTTTTAATGCATCTTACTTATGTTTTGTGCAAACTTAGTGTCGTAGAATATTCATATCGGAGTATTAATTGGATAATCTTCTAAACAGCATAATTAGGAGTAATTATATTAATTTTCACGAAATTATAAGTAATGAGACAATAAATTTTGAAAATCTTACACGACTTGTTTAAACGGCAGTTTCAGATGTATCTTATTTTTTTTTTATGAAAAAAATACTGTTATAGGAGTAATTATATAATAGGCACAACTAGGAGTAATTATATTAATTTGCGCGATGTTATGTGTAGTTATGCAGCAAACTATTTAAAAAAACTCAATCAACTTGTTTAAACATCTGTTTTTAATGCGTCTTACATATTTCTTATGAAAAATTCTTGTCTTGCAGAATGTTCATATCGAAGTGTTAATTGGATAATATTTTAATAGGCAAAATTAGGAGTAATTATATTAATTTTCATGAAATTTTGTGTTGTTATGAGGCAATAAATGCTAAAAATCTTAAACAACTTTTTTAAACAGCATTTTCTAATGTATCTTACGAAAAATTAGTGTCCTCTGATATTCATATCGAATTGTTAATTTGATAATCTTATAATAGACATAATTAGGCGCAATTATATAAATTCGCTCGAAATTATGCGCAGTTTTGATTCAAAAAATGTTGAAAATCTTAAACTACTTGGTTAAAAAACAGTTTCGAATGCATCTTACTTATATTTGTGCAAAATTAGCGTTACAGAATATTCATATCTAAGTTTTAATTGGACAATCATATAATAGGCATAATTAGGAGTAATTATATTAATTTTTATGAAATTATATGTAGTTATGCGGCCAACAAATTTGACAAACTCAAAAAAATTGTTAAAACAACCGTTTTTAATGCATCTTATTTATGTTTTGTGCAAAATTTGTGTCGTACAATGTTCATATCGAATTGTCGATTGTTTAAATAGCAGTCTCTAATATATCTTACTTATGTTTTATGAAAAATTAGTGCCGTAGAATATTCATATCGCAGTGCTAATTGAACAATCTTATAATAGGCATAATTAGGAGTGATTATATCAATTTTCATGAAATTATGTATACTTATGCGGCCAAAAGTTTTGAAAAACACAAACAACTTGTTTAAGCAGCCGTTTTTAATGCATCCTACTTATGTCTCGTGCAAAATTAGTGCCGTAGAATGTTCATATCGACATGTTAATAGGCTAATATTTAAATGGGCATAATTAGGAGTAATTATATTAATGTTGAAAACTTAACTTTTTTAAATAGCAGTTTCTAATGCATCTAACTAATGTTTTGGGGAAAAATAGTGCCGTAAAATATTCGTTTTTGAAGTATTAATTGATCAATCTTATAATAGGCACGATTACGAGTAATTATATTAATTTACACCGAATTATGTGCAGTTATGCGAACAAATTTTTTTATAAAGGCGAACAACATGTTGAAACAGCAGCTTTTAACTCATATTACTTATGTTTTGTGCAATATTGTCTTTATAGAATATTCATATCGAAGTTTTAGTTGGACAATTTATAATTGGCGTAATTAGGAGTAATTATATTCATTTTCACGAAATTATATGTAGTTATGCGGCCAAAAATTTTGAAAACCTCAAACAACTTATTTAAACAGCAGTTTTTAATGCATCTGACTTATGTTTTGCGCAAAATTAGTGTCATGGAATATTCATATCGAAGTTTTAATAGGACAATCTTATAATAGGTGTAACAAGGAGTAATTATTTTAATTTGCACGAATTTTGTGCAGTTGCGCGGCCAAAATTTTCATAAAGCCAAACAACTTATTTAAACAACAGTTTTTATCGCATCTTATGTTTTGTGCAAAATTAACGTTATAAAATATTCATATCGAAGTTTTAATTGGACAGCTTTATAATAGGAGTAATTAGGAGTAGTTATATTAATTTTCACGAAATTATGTGTGGTTATGAGGGTGAAAATGTTGAAAACTCCAATAAGTTTTTTAAATAGCAGTTTCTAATGCATCTTACTTATGTTTTATGAGAAATTTGTATCGTAGAATATTCATATCAAAGTGTTAAGTGAAAAATCTTATAACATACGTAATTAAGAGTACTTATATTAATTTATATGAAATTATGTGCAGTTATGCGGCCAAAAAAATTGGGAAGATCAAACAAATTGTTTAAACAACTATTTTAATGCATCTTACTTATGTTTTGTGCAAAACTAGTGTCATAGAATGTTCATATTGAAGTGTTAATTAGATAATATTTTAATAGACATAATTAGGACTGATTATTTTAATTTTCACTAAATTATTTTATGGGGGGGCAAAATTTTTGAAACACTCAAATAACTTTTTCAAATAGCTGTTTCTAATGCATCTTACTTATGTTTTGGGAGAAAATAGTATTGTAGAATATTCATATCGAAATATTAATTGAACAATCTTATAATAGGCCTAACTCGAAGTAATTATATTAATTTTCACGAAACTATGCTTTTTTATGGGGCCAAAATTAAAAAAAAATCAAACAATTTGTTTAAACATTACTTTTTAATGCATCTTACTTTTGTTTTGTGCAAACTTAGTGTCGTAGAATATTCATATCGGAGTATTAATTGGATAATCTTCTAATAGGCATTATTAGGAGTAATTATATTAATTTTCATGAAATTATAAGTAATGAGACAATAAATTTGAAAATATTAAACAAATTGTTTAAACGGCAGTTTCAGATGTATCTTATTTATGTTTTATTGAAAATATACTATTATAGGATATTCATATTGGTGTGTAAAGTGGATAATTATATGATAGGTATAATTAGAAGTAATTATATTAATTTGCGAGATGTTATATATAGTTATGCAGCTAAAAATTAAAAAAAAAATCAAATAACTTGTTTAAACAGCTGTTTTTAATGCGTCTTACTTATTTCTTATGCAAAATTCGTGTTGCAGAATGTTTATATCGAAGTGTTAATTAGATAATGTTCTAATAGGCAAAATTAGGAGTAATTATAATTATTTTCATGAAATTTTGTGTCGTTATGAGGCAATAAGTGTTAAAAATCTTAAACAACTTGTTTAAACAGCAATTTCTAATGTATCTTACTTATGTCTTATGAAAAATTAGTGTCCTCGATATTCATATCGAAGTGTTAATTTGACAATCTTATAATAGACATAGTTAGGCGCAATTATATTAATTCGCTCGAAATTATGCGCAGTTTTGATTCAAAAAATATTGAAAATCTTAAACTACTTGGATGAAAAATCAGTTTCGAATGCATCTTACTTATATTTGTGCAAAATTAGTGTTACAGAATATTCATATCTAAGTTTTAATTGGACAATCATATAATAGGCATAATTAGGAGTAATTATATCAATTTTCATGAAATTATATGTAGTTAAAACAAATTTGAAAAACTCAAATAAATTATTAAAACAACCGTTTTTAATTCATCTTTTATGTTTTGTGCAAAATTTGTGTTGTACAATGTTCATATCGAAGTGTCGAGTGGATAATCTACTAATAGGTATAATTAGGAGTAATTATATTAATTTTCATGAAATTATGTATAGTTATGTGTCAAAAAATGTTAAAAATGTTAAACAACTTGTTTAAACTGCAGTATCTAATATATCTTACTTATGTTTTATGAAAAATTAGTGTCGTAGGATATTCATATCGCAGCGCTAATTGAACAATCTTATAATAGTCATAATTAGGTGTAATCATGGCCAATTTTTTTGAAAAACAAAAACAACTTGTTTAAACAACCATTTTTAATGCATCCTACTTATGTCTCGTGCAAAATTAGTGCCGTAGAATGTTCATATTGACATGTTAATTGGCTAATATTTTAATGGTCAAACTCGCTCCAAGATTTTTTTCTTCTTCTGTTTGTTTATTTATTATTTTTAATAAGTTTTAATAGTTTATTAGTATATTTATTATGTTTAAATATTTATTTTTTTAATTTAGCTTATTTTAAAATATTTATTTAATTATCTTGTTATGTGTAATTATGTAATTATATTCATTAAGGGACTAAATTTATTTTTAATAAGTTTTATTAGTTTGTTTATTATGTTTAAAATATTTATTTTTTGTTTTATTTTTTTAAATATTTATCTAATTATTTTGTTATGTAAAATAATAATAAAATATTAACACCGAGTACGTTAATCCATATTATCACTACAACAAAAATGATCTTAAATAACACCCAATCCAACGATCCAAAAAATTAAAATTTAAAAACTAAAATCTCACGAATTATGAACCAATTTTCATCTGTTTTCATATATAAAAAGAGAGAAAAAAAAGGAAAAAAGAGAGACAAAAGAAATAAAAACTAAAATTCGATCATCTCAACTTCAAACAACCATAACTTTTGATAGAAAACTCTGATTGAGGCGTGCTACGAGGCCATAGAAAGCTTACAACGAATAATTACATGAACATGATGTATATATGTATTATTAAATAAATATTTTTTATTGGATGAATAATTATATTTTTATATTAATTATTGAATGAATGAATAATATATAAAAACATTTGTTCTTATCTAATTAATTTGATTTTATTCATTGTTGACTCCATATATCAATCTGATTTCATAAAGAACGTTATAGCTATTTTTTAAAAATAAAAATTACCTTTAACAACAGTTTTTAACTAATAACCGTCATTAAAGGGTTCTTTAGCAATAATTATTAGTTAAAAATCATTGCTATATTAAAAAAATAAGCTAAATTATAAAATAAATATCTAAACATAATAAACAAACTAAATAAACTATTAAAACCTATTAAAAATAATAAATAAACAAACAAAAGAAGAAGAAAAATAACTTTGGACCGAGTTTCAAACTCGGTCCAGGCTAGAGGTGCAACAAACTAAGGTGCTCTCATACCATTTCTCTATTTTTTTATTTTATTTATCAAAAAAATATGCACAATAGTTGTGGTGTTGGAACCTTCTCCATTCTTTAATATATTATTGAATTAATTTCTAATTTTGCATAAGTAAATAGCTTACACTCTACTATTTATATTGAAAGCACTGTAAATTGCATAAAATTTGATGGTTTCGATGGATTATCAAACATTAACGAAATTACATGAAATTTGAATCATTACCAATCTGTAAGTAAAATAACATAATTATATTTTTTTAAAATATTTATATATATTGAAAAAATCATTTTCAATATTATTAATATAATCCATTATCAAGGATTCCTCCCCTTAATATTGGTGAAAATTTTAAAAAGTTATGTTTATTTACAAAATATGATCAGCATTTTAATATCTATATATACTATAAAATCACAATTTTTTTTAAATTATATTCATGTTCTATTCGAATATATGAATTTTACACACTGCCAAATTAATAAATTATATTCATGTTTTATTCGAATATATAAATTTTACACACTGTCAAATTAAAAACTAATATTTGTACACGTAGATGGAAGCTTTTTTAGTTAGCTCAACCGATGCCAAAGTTATAATGCCGATGTGAATGACTAGTGGTGCTTACTGCGTCGGATCTTTAGCGTCGGATGCAACAAATATATAGCATCGGCAAAGCCGATGTTAATGGCTTTTTTAGGCCGATACTAAAAGCGTTTTTTTTCCCTGTAGTGCCTCAATCACGTGTAAAGCACAACGTGCATGTTCAGCTGAGGTGGATTAAGCCTTCTTAAGGCCTTAATCATCGTTAATCCATCCGAACAACAACTCCTTAGAAGAGATTAACCGGTGCTTCTTTTATCCGAATTTTTAATCCGGATCATTTCTTGCCCCATTTCTTAAGACATACCCCTTAGTATTAGGACTAATCTAATTAAGGCTCCTTCAAAAGCTACTTTGTTCCTCTCTTCTTATTTTATATGCCCGAGCACAGTCTCCTTAACGTGGATTAAATTTTTAATCCCTCATTTTTTGTAATCCATGCTGTCGAGCTGCTGTCGAACAGCCCAATTATTATATGTAATATTCACTCCTCTACTAATTACTATTCTGTAGAATATTCAGTCCTCTACTATGCTGCGGGCACAGGGAAAAACAATATGCGGCTATATGTATATTGAATTTCTAAACTTTTTACAACAAACTATTTTGATAAAAAAAAATCATGTAACTCTAAATTTAGTGAATAACAGACGAGTTCTATAATATGAAAATTTTTATTTTATTTTAAAAATAAGTACAGTTGTGTGTATAGCTGGGCAGGCTATAAACTAATTAGATAGAGAAAATATTCTCGGCTTTGCACATCTTATTGCAAACCATTAAGTATAAACATTTTTTTTCAAAAGTACATGTTTTATAACTTAAGTTAGAAACTATATATTTAAAAAAAATACTTATATCACATATTTGGTGCAAATGAAATGTGCAGATAATTAATGAAATTATCACTCCTAAGAGATAATATTATCATTGGACTGAAATGAACTAATGAAGTGAAGTATATAAAGCACCCCAGCTGTACTTAAAGATGCATCAATCAAGTGGTAATTAATCTCCTCGAAAGTGCGGAAACCTATTAAGAAAATTTAAGTTCTTTCTTTTTTTCTTTTTTTTTTAATAATTCTGACGGTTGCTGCCAAGTTGAAATTCAAGTTCATAGTTCGCCAAGAAAATTAAAGTACCTCAACAAGGCTACGAACGCTACTATGGGTTTACTTGGGCTCATATGGGCCGATGCAAGCCACAGTCACATTGCCCATTTGAGACCAAGTGCGAGCCAATCCAATTTTTATATGCTTTATTTTCTCAAAATGAATAAAAGACTATAAGTAATTCTTGCATTCTTGTTTCAAAATCTTAGATAATATTTTCTTAAACAATAATATGGAAACATTTTCTTGAATTTCTTAAACAACGGAAGCTGAAGTAAAAAGTAAAAAGGCAGTTTCTCATTTACTCATTTCATTCTCTGCAAATAATATATCATATTTGGTTCTAGATAACTATATAATAAACTAACTAACTATGGTTGTTACTGTCTCTTTGGCATCTTTGCAAAGCTGCTTGAGCCCTTTCGCCAAGTCTTCCATGGTGATAGTAACAATAGCATCTACATCATCACAGTCAAGATCCAACCTTGCATCCAAATTTTCTCGAGCATTCTGAAGCAGCAAAGTGATCAAGCCGCCATTTCTCTTGCTCCTAAATTCCTTAGTCGTCTCTCTGCTAACCAGCTTTGCGATTTTCACTGGAGTACAAGATGGGTGTAATTTGTAACCCTTTATCATATCATTGCTGCCCGCCATTCTAATTTTGGATTGCAACATTTCAGCTAGCTCTAGAGGGCTGTAGTCATCAAAGTAGAAAAATTTCGTGACCCTCCTCCGAAAACCCTCATTTGTGTTGATCACCTTTTTCATGGATTCAGTGTATCCTGCGAAGATGACGACAACTTCACCTTTATCCATGAACGACATAATTTCCTCGAGCGCCTCTCGTCCGAAATCAATGGAGGATGTTGGTATGACAAGCCTATATGCTTCATCCACAAACAAGACCCCACCACGGGCCTCTTCTATCTACATATCAGAATAGAAGCAATGATGTGTACTGATCGATGAAAGCATATACAAAAGGTTAATTTATTCAAGATGTTTAGTTATCTATATAGGGTCATTTTCATAATATATAGATATATAGATAATTGAACAAAATAACAAAAAATTTGGTTACCTTTTTTCGTGTCTTTGGTCGAGTGTGACCTATGTAGGAAGCAACAAGATCGGTTCTCTGCACAACTGTTACTTTCTCTGTTATTAGCAGTCCTATCTGATAAAGAATTTTGCCAATCATATTTGCGACCATGGTTTTACCTAAAAGCACAATAAAAGAAAATCATCCTAATTCCTAACCTTTTAATATATTATGCATGATTCTGGATTTTACTCTTCTGGTAAAACTGGTTCGAAACTCTTATACTAGAAATTAAGAAAATCAATAATTGCAATCACCTTATGCATTTAAGCAGCATCATCTATCTACTGATAAATGAATTTCAGAGTAAAACTAGAACTAACCAGTCCCAGGGTTGCCCATCAACGCCATATGTGGAACTATTCTCTCTCTTATAGATATGCACATTGCACGACGCTTTTCATCGAGCAACATTCCCTTTTCCCAATTTCGCAGTTGACTTTTCAATTATTTTAGCCCCACAAGCTGTGATATGGACTTCTCAAACTCTTCCATGAAATTCACAACACGTCTCGAATCGATGGCCTTCTTCTTCTTTGTTGCGCGTTCATCTTCTATGCGAATTGCCAGTTCCTGCATTTCGTTTCTCTTAGAAGGATTGTCTCGTCTGTGTACCAATGGTCATCCTACAACGCTTATCACTTTATATATCAGTATACCCAAAAAAAGTAGGCGGCATGAAGTGCCCCCCATGTAGACGGGCTTGATTAAATTAAAAAGTTTAGGAAACATCTGCTTCCTAATAATATTATATAAAAGGTAGTGATTGGCGCTACTTTGAGGTCTCAATTTCGTACATTCAGCGATCGTGAGAATTTTGTTTCCTTGTACGTACCAATTTTGCTACTTTTGCCTTTATTATAAATTCTTTGCTTCTTTTCTAAAATCTGGGGGTAATCAATGCATTATTATAAGATCACTTGAGTATAGTAATTATTCTATCTTTTCTATTAAATAAAATCTTTCTTTCCAGATTTGAGTTCCTTCTTTATCTTTGCAAAAAGTAATTTGTTAAAAAAAAGAATACGCATATAAAAAAAATTGCACAAATTGATACATCGAATCTTTCCTTTTTTCGGGGGAAAAAAGAAGAAGAGTTGAACATGAAATCCTGGAACAAATGATTTTGACTGTACAGTAGCAAGTAACGCAAAAAAATTTCATTTATTTATTGTTTAGTATTTTCAGCAAGACCAATGGTATCTTGAGACTATAAAATATAGATTTCAATATGCATATGGACGATCATTGCATAACGCATATATGGATATTTATGCCGATTGAGCCGCAGATTTTAGAAAAATAATATTCCTAAGGCTAGCGCCGTTTGTTCTCATTTGAATTGAGCAGCTTCTAAGGACCATGCTTCGATGAACAACGTTGGAGAGGTATATGGGTTTGAATTATAAAGAAGAGACCATGCTTCGATGAACAAAGCTGGGGAGGTATATGGGTTTGAATTATAAAGAAGAGACCATGCTTCGATGAACAAAGCTGGGGAGGTATATGGATTTGAATTATAAAGAATTTGGGTTTTATACTATCAATTGGATACCAATCAAAATGTAGCTCCTAATGAGTTAAGTGTGTTGTCATGGTACACGTTCAGTGAAATTATCCCCGGCTGCTCAGCACCGTATGTTGCAACACGTGATCCATTAGATCCCTTATTCACGTCATACGAATTTCAAAGTGATCCAATGATTCATGTGCTACGCTGCACGATATTACGAAGTAGAAGATCAGAATCTGGTCCAGTGGTATAGCGCTGGAGACCTATTCCACCCCATGCAGGGATCGAAGTTCCTCAGTCGTCTCTCTGCTCCTAAGTTCCTTGGTCGTCATTTCTCTTGCTCCTAAGCAGCGAAGCGATCAAGCCACCATTGCTCTTGCTCCTAAGTTTCTCAGTCGTCTCTCTGCTAATATAAGCTCTGCGATGTTCACTGGAGTACAAGATGGGTGTAATTTGTAACCCTTCATCATGCCATTCTTGCTCCCCATCTTAATTTTCGATTGCAACATTTCGGCTAGCTCTAGAGGGCTGTACTCATCAAAGTAGAAAAATTTCATGACCCTCCTCCGAAAACCCTCATTTGCGCCGATCACCTTTTTCATGGATTCAGTGTATTCTGCGAAGATGATGACAACTTCACCTTCATTCATAAACGACATAATTTCCTCGAGCGCCTCTCGTCCAAAATTAGTGGAGGATGTTGGTATGACAATCATATAGTCTTCATCCACAAACGGAACCCCACCACGGGCCTCTTGTATTACATATCAAAAAATAGAAATAATTATATATATGTGTGTACTAGTGAAAGCATATGTATATGTAATTAAACAAAAGGCTTGATTTATTGAAGATGTTTAACTATCTATGAATTGCGATTTTAGTAATTTATAGACGGAGTTGAATAATTTAGTCTACCAAACATTAAATCATTGATGCAGTAAAAAAGGAAATGCTATTTTGAGGTCTCAATTTCATGTACAGGGCTCAAATTTTTTTTCTTCATACCAGTACTGCATTTGCCCTTATTTTAGTTTCATTTT
The DNA here is from genome assembly GCA_037127355.1 of Schoenoplectus tabernaemontani. NCBI lineage: Eukaryota > Viridiplantae > Streptophyta > Magnoliopsida > Poales > Cyperaceae > Schoenoplectus > Schoenoplectus tabernaemontani. Next base: position 11,186,239 of record CM073740.1, on the reverse strand, counting down.
GCATCTTTGCTAAAATCTGGGGTAATCAATGCATTATTATAAGATCATTTAAGTATAATAAGTATTGTATCTTTCCTAATAAGGAAATTGCAAAAGTAAAAAAAATACGTGAATGATTTTTTTAAAAAAAAAATAGGGTTTAAATTAACCCTGACATATAAATTTTTTATATGCCTTTCCGGAATGATATCTGATATCAATATTTTTTTTGCCTATGAGACAGCATCAGAGTTATTTTAATGTCTCTTTTTTTAATCAAATTATATGTATATTTACTTAACAATTTATTTTGATCAGATTATTCTTTCTACATTTCATATTTTTCATTCTCTAGTTTCATTTGGAAATATTCAAATTCACATTAGGTTAATTACATCTACGATTGACATGGCATGAAATGCCCGTTATTATTGTGCCAAAAATAAGTAGAAACCTTCCTCATCGCATTAGTTACAACTTAACTTAGAAATGTATCAAAGAGTAAAAAATTCGAATGATTATGTATCAAGGATTTTGTGTTTGAGAGTCAAACCATGATAGTGGAACATTGTAAAAGAATACAACATGACGTAATGCTCTCCAAATGGGCACTTTTTACAAAATTTTTTTTCGAGCAGTGTGAATAAAAAATATTCTTCCCTTCAAAATTTCTGAACAAAATATTCTAGTGTATCAAGGTACGTGTTGCAGGAATTGTGTGAAGGGCCAAGTCATACCATGTTTTGTACTAGGCATCAATCAACATAAATTACGGGACATAACTCACTGGGAATGCTATACATGACACACTGAAAATTGCTGATTGAACTAATGAAATTTCCAAAATAAATACAATGAATTAAACAAAATAATTGTAGTTCAATCCCACACATGCCACTACACTCTCCAAACTTCATCAGGACTCTCCTCTGAAATCTGACGAAGCCCCTTCTCCAAATCATCTAAAGTAATAGTCACCATCACATCAGCATCCTCAACATCAAAATCAAGCCGTTCGTCCAAATTATCCCGGGCATTCTTTATCCAGGGTATAATCAAACCTCCATTCCTCTCTTTCCTCAATTTTTCAGTTGTCCCCCTATCAATAAGCCGGGAAATTGTCAGAATAGTACAACATGGGTGCAATTTGTACCCCCTCAGATATGGTATCTTCAGGTGTAAAATCTCAGCAAGTTCAAGAGGGGAAAAATCATCAAAGTAGAAGAACTTCTCGACCCGTCGCCGAAAACCTTCATTTGCATCAATCACACGCTTCATTGGTTCACGGTAACCAGCAAAAATGACAACAACCTTGCCTTCGTCCATGACTGACATGATCTCCTCAAGTGCCTCTATCCCATAGTCCTTGTCATCTGATTTCTGCATCGGTATCAGCCTGTACGCCTCGTCCACAAAGAGTATCCCTCCCTCAGCTTCTTTTATCTGTAAATTGATGGGTTGGTTTTTGATTCAATTCAATAGTCCTCGACATTGATAACACAATTTACTAGTACTCTGTGTCAGTTTGTGCACATTCCTGATCTATTGATACTGGTATTGTTTTGCTTGGCCGATTGATCTAATGCTTATGTAATGAACGACAACAAGTACAATTCAGACTGAAAGATGCCTTAGCTTACCCTACCATACTGTATTAGTAAGGTCAGGGACAGTCTAGGGCTTAAGTTTTAACAGTAATTGTATAATTTTGACATAATCAAGTCAAAAAGTAGAACTGAAATTGGAAAAGGGTTCATCAAAAAACAAATGGAAAAGGGCAATTATGTACTTTTCGTCTTGTCTTTGGTCCTGTATGTCCCACAAATTCACCAACAAGGTCTGTCCTTTGTACAACAGTTACTTTGTCTGTAGGTAAAATCCCAACACGATGCAAAAGCCTGCCAAGGATATGAGCTACCATAGTTTTACCTGGCACCAAGTATATTAATGTATTAGCCTCATTAAAGCTTTAATCTCAGCTCATTTACCCAGAAATGGGAAAGTAAAACAAAAATGCAGTAGCCTATGAAAAGAGCACAAAATTGCAAAAGGTAGAGTCTCAAGCAATCCTACCAGTCCCAGGATTACCCAAGAAAGCCATATGTGGAACTTTTCTTTCCTCAATGTCCAATCCCATGGCCCGCCGCTTCTCATCCAAAAGCATCCCTCGGGCCCACTTGCGCATTTGCATCTTCATCTTCTTCAAGCCAACAACATGAGAAATAGAATCATCAAACTCAGCCATCGCTTTTGCCTCTTGACATGATTCAAGCGCCTTCCTCTTTCTCTGCATTACTTGGTGTTGATTAAGCAAATTTCTCAATCTCTCATAAGTGGGACTTGCCGGTAGATGATCTATTGGAGTTTTCCCTTCCTGATTATGAGTGTTCACTTTAGAATAGGGCTTAGCAAAGTTTACTTGCAGGATAGCATAATTTAAACATAATTAAAGAAATGAAGCTTGTACATTGTCCTTTATGCTACAGTCCGCACTGTGGTTAAGTAGCATGCTAACAATGGTGCAGTCAACTGAAGGGATTGCATGCCAAACTGCCAGATGCAATGGTGTCATGCCATTCTGCAACAAGTAAAAGAGTTCAAAAGGAAAACAAAGGAAGTTTTATCTTTCTCATCAAACAATGTCATAGAACCATAGAAAATATAGAATTGCATAAGATCACCAAGCCCCAAAAAAGTAGGCGCCATTTGAATCAGCAATAATTTATAGTGTGCTAAACTACATTAGTACATAAACCATCTAACTTGAAATGAGTTGGGTCAAGTAAATTTACATTAGCTTTGGCTTCAATACCAGCTCCACGTTCAAGAAGCAATTTGGCAGATTCACAAGCACAGTTTTTTATAGCCACGTGAAGAGGTGTTTCTCCATACTGTCAAAGAAACTGTCAAACGCATATTTGGTAATTTAAAATACAAAATGAATTAAAGAGATCACATGCTTGGACATTGAGTTTTTACTTAAAGAGCCTAATAATTAATGTTATCTACATGCATTTTACCTACCCGAACACTTGTTGAGTTGAAGTCACGCCCTTTAGATGTTGATGTGCTCGGTTGTTATCTTTCAAAACCACATCTTTTGTTTGGGCAGCCATGCAGAGAAAATAGTGTTTTAAGGGTGCTTTCTTAGTCCGTTTCTGTAGTTAAGATTTGTTTTTGGGCCGTTTAAGTAAAAAATCCTTGTGGTGATGTACCGTGTTCCTCGCCTCCAGTTCTATCATTTCAGGGCCCGTCCAGTCAAGCAGAAATTTCAATACATCGACATCGTTTTTGGCTGAAGCCACGTGAAGAGGAGTTTCCCGCATCTGGAGAGGGGAAGCAAAAAAGACAGACCACATTCTATTCAAATTATCTAACATCACAAATTTAATTGATTCAATTGGAAAAGAACAACGGTTTGGACCTAAAATAAGCACATTCGAGCTAAGATCTTCAGTATTCCAATCTCGACACCACGAAAATGATTTATTAGCAAAGAAAACCCATTCAAATTGAAATGGCCAAGTTCCAAACCAACGGGACATTCATAAAAGCACGAAATTGAATTGCAATCTAAAAGAAGGGTGGAAATACCACTGAATCTCTGGCATTAAGAAGCGAGGGGTTCCCTGGAGCATTCTCTTGAGGCCATGGAGGTATCCATTTCGCGCGCAGCCATGAATGGTATCTGTTTTCATGGGTCTCATTCCATTCAAAGAACCTCCTCCATTTTGGTTACCTGGCATCGTGCAAATCCTCTTCCTTCGCCCTTCGTCTTCGCCTTCGCCTTCGCCTTCGCCTTCCCTCGCTCTCTCTCTCTCTCTCTCTCTCTCTCTCTCTCTCTGGCTGTGAGTGTGCGCTTGGGTGGTGGTGAGAAAAGGAGGTCCCTTTCCTCGTTCCTCTTGGGTCTATCTTGACTTGGCTCTCGGGCATTTTCGATGGCATTTAGTGGATGGACTATTCCGGGGCCCACAAGCCAAACTGGACATGAACCGTCTTCCAATTTTGCGCTGGATCTCGAATTTAGCTATGGCCTATACCGGTGTGTGATCGCGTGGCGGGTCTTTGTGGACGGAGTTAGTTGCATAGTAACAAATTCGTGATTCGGGAAACATTCGGCGAGGTTAAAAATTTGACATTTTGGTATAATACAGATATAATTCAGAAATAGTTTGTTTCATATAATATAAATAAAATATATATTATAATGATAAAATATTAAAAATATATTAAAAATTATAAAATTATATATAAAATAATATATAATGTGTTTTTTGCCGAATAATTCACGAATAAAACTTTGTTTGACCAAAAAATGTACTATATATTAAGCTGATGAATTATTCGTGAAATATTCGGCTACGGATGAAAAACGAATTATACGAGAATAAATTGTGAATCATGTTACTATAGTTAGGGATGTGGGTGGGCAATAGGTCGGTTTGGTTTAAATTAAAATAAATAAATAAATAATATATATATATATATATATATCGATTTGCTAAATTATAAATGAAAAAATTATAAAAATATAAATTAAAACTAAATATATCTAAATTTTATTTGATTGTTTGATTAAATCAAAATTATATTAGTTAAAAAGAAATAAAATTATTGATAACAAGAAAAATTATTAAAAAATAAAATAAAATAACTAAAGAAAATCTAAAAAAAATATTCAGATATAATTATTATTATTTATACTAAATAAAATGAATTTACATGATAAATTTTGAATTATTCATTTTATCTGATTTAAAAAATATAAATCTAGTCAAAGAATAAAATTTGCATTAGTTAAATTTTTTAACCGAATTAAAATTTTGAAATCAGAAAATTAAAATAAATAATTTAAAATTTAATGACTCAAAATCAATTAAACCGGTCGTTTGCACCCCCAGAGGAAGGGCATGGGCAGAACTAAAAAGATTTTAGCAGCTTGTCAGTGACTTGAATTGTAGTAGCTTTTTCATCTGAAGTGTCACAGAACAATTGCACTACTTTTCAGTCCATCATCGAGGAATTGGAATGTAAAATTTGATTTCAAAGAATACTTGAAGGAGGGATCACTTGACAATGGTTATATTGACAATTATGATAATAAATTTTTAAATAAATTTAAAATATATATATATATGTTTTTCTACTTATAGTTTGATGGTAATTTAAATTTCATTATCATTTGATAATTAATTAAAGACCGTCAAATTATAATCATTACAAATTATATAAATTTTTGATGGTTCTTGATAAAGTATCAAATGATAATGAAATTACATGAAATCTGAATCATCATTAATCTATAAGTAGAAGAACATATTTATAAATTTTTTTCTATTTTCAAAATTTTTTGTATTTATTTGAAAATTTATCGTCAAAATTGTCGAAATAACTCATTGTCAAGTCATCCTCACCCATACTTAGATTTTAAGGATTCTATTCTCGCTAATATGATTTATCTAATTTAGTTTTCGGACGACTAATGCATATATGCCCCAGCGATATATAATTATCGTATTTGCTAAAATTTAGCATATTATATACTCCTCGGTATATATTAAAAATCTAAACGAAAAATGACTATCTTTTTTCTTTTATCAAACAAGAAAATTTAAGAAATTATTGAAAAATATATATTTACAGTGGAGTGAAAGATATTCTTTTTATATATATATATTTTTTAAATATATTAAGTATGCGGTCTTGATGAGTGGCAATGTAATACAGAAAGAATTCTATGGCATGTCTGAACGGGCAAATCTCACATAAATATTCCTTCCTAAATCTGTCGGTGATATTCCTTTATTTTCTTTTTCTCATTTAACTACGGTGGTATCTTTGCCTTTTTCATCTCGTCGGTGCCATGTGTTTTCCAATCAACACTTTCCTAACGGAGAGGTAATGGAGCGATTTTCCTTTTAGAAATAAAGGGTTGTGATTAATTCAATAAATTTTTTAAAAAAATTAATTATTCTTATTTATTTATTCAAAGAAAAATGTTAAGGTCTCGTCCCACAAAATGGAAAATCGTACTTAAATGTAATTTTTATTTGTTGCGTCCATTATAAAAAATTTCACATAATTATCACTCTAGTTTATATCTCTCATTTCCAACATAATGCATCAAAAGGTATTTTGGTCTTGAAGCTGTAAATTTAATATTTAATAAAATATTTTATATTCTGTATTAAACATTGTTGGATCTGATCATTACATTACATCTTACTTCATCGTATTGATAATACTTTTAGTTACTGATTCGAAGTTGCATTAAGTGAAGTAAAAAGATATATCAATTATTCTTTTAGAAATAATAATAATAATAATAAACCATAATAAATCTTAGAACATGAAGAAACTAATTACAATCTCTAACGTCCAAAATGCCTACCCTTGTTTTTTTTATTGTATGCACTTTTTATATCGGAAGTCGGTTTCGACATCTAAGTTTTTAAAGTATTAATATTACCTCTAACAGCAACAACTAGCAATAATGTTACTGATTATCCGTACTCGACATCACATTTAAATGGTATCACTTGGATTTTGTATTAGATGCTTATTTTTATTTAAAGCCTAATATGAGGACTAAAGAATAGATTGAAGCTTCGGCCTATTCTGAGGACTAATGTAACTAAGATGCAAAGAACCAAATATCACTTGGATTTTGTATTAGATGGATTACTGACTTCGTTAGCAAAACTGTCCAGTGTACCTTTTTTTTTTTTTTTTTTGAAAATCTGTCCAGTGTACTAGTTTGATGTGATTTTTGTCCGTTTCTTTCACTCTCAAACTTTCTGTTATTCTCCTTCGGTTTGTTTGGCAAGAAATAGCAAAAAGTAAGAATATGATTGTTATTCCGAAAAATTAATTTGTCAAATAAATTTTAGACTAAGTAGAAGAGTGCGGAAAATTACTAATTCGGTATACCAAGTTATAGGTGGTATACCGGATTAGCTCTCGTCAGAATAGCGATTATTGTTTGATTATGTTATATTATATTATTATATTATCAGTTTATGAAAAAAATTTGTTAGCTCTCCTCACTGCAGTTCAAAAATGGAGGCATTATCTATATTATGATTATTGTTATATTATTATTCTATTATTATGATTATAACTATCATTATTTTATTATGTTATATTATATTATTATATTATGATTATAGTTATAATTATATTATTATTACAATTATTTATTACTATTATTATTACGATTATGATTATAATTATTATTATTATATTATTATATTGTGATTATGGTTATATTATTATATTATTATTATTACGACTATGATTATTATTATCATGATTATGATTATGATTATGTTGTATTATATTATTATATTATGATTATATTATTAAAATTATGATTATATTATTATTATTATTTATTATGATTATGGTTATAATTATAATTTTTATTATTATATTACTATATTATGATTATGTTTATATTTTTATTATATTATTATGATTATAACTATGAATATTATTATTTATTATGATTATGATTATGGATTATAATTATAATTATTATTTTATTATATTATTATTATTATTATTATTATTATTATTACTATTATTATTATTGTACTATTATTTTTATTATCATTATCATTGTTAGTATCATAATTATTCATATTTTAACTATTCTGATTAACAACTGTCAAACGATATTTTCATTCTTCCGAATAGTCAAAAATATCATTCTAAAAATATACTATTCTATCACTCTTCCAAAATTATTCCTTGTTATGCCAAACGAACCTTCTCTTTTCTTTTTTTTTTATTCAGTATAGATCTTGTGCGTGCTTTTTACCTAAGCCTGCAAACATTTTTCAAATCTGTCCTTGGTTAGAATGATCTATATTTAACAAATGACACGATCTTAAATTAGTGAATCGCTTTATCAGGGAAAAAAGTAATTATATTATTTTCGTTGTCTTCGTTGATTATATATGATGCGTGAGACATCTGGTAGTATAATTCAAATCAACAAAAAAAATACATTTTTTTTCTCTTCTCTAAATTGTAAGCCCAAATGGCGTACTCCATCTCTCATCGCTTTGTCATTTTTGTGCTATTTATGACTCTTCTAACCTCCACAAGTGCTTCTCGACGATGTATACTCTTCTCCCCTTGCTCTCTCTAATGAGCTAGAGAACGTGTCTTTGACAAAGTGATGCTTATTGTTAACGATATATTCTTTTTTTTTATTTGGACCCAAACCTTTTTTTTTTTAATTTGAGCCTCAAATATTTTATTAATATTAATTTAAATAATATTTGAGATCCTTAATCTTTTATAATTTTGAATTAAATTTTATTTTCAATTTATTTGAGATTAAAGTTTTGTTGTTATTGTAAGTCAAACAATACTTTGTTAGATGGAAGCATCAAATTTGGACTCCATCAAATGGTGGCATCTGAATCAAAATTTCAGGACATCATCATTTGACGGTGTTCAAATTAAATAAAAAATTTCAGATATGACATTTTTGGAGAAGGAAAAAGGAGAAAGAAAGGATTTTAGTGTTTTAAATTCAGGGACACCATCCATTGGCATCGTCCAGGTTGGACGCTGTCATTTGATGGACTTCAGGTTGAATGCTCATAATTAACTTGAGTCCGTTCTAAATTTAAAATCTACCATTATTTAACTTAGTATTAAATTTTTTTGAAGCTCAGATTAAAAAAATTCGGTATTCTAACCTTCACACAACACCAAGCGAGTCACTTTGTCAGCTCTGTTTCTTATAAAAAAAATCAAACGTTTATTATCTAAGAGTTAATCTTTTATAAATTTGAATTTGTTAAACTTGACTCTTGTAATTTTTTTTTACAATGTATGGTGTTCTTTAATAGTGTACGAACAGGATGTCGAAATGTCTTAGAAGTAATTCGTTTTCTTTTTCTTTCTTTTTAGAGAAAAAAAAAAGATCATGTCCAATTATCCAGCATATCTCAGTGACTGATAACACCGTTTTTTCTATTATCTTAAATTGAGATTATGAACATTAAAAATATGCTTAGTCAGCTAATTAATTTTCCTGAAATTTGCAGTTTTCCTACCTGAGGAGGTAACACCTGTGCCTATTCCTAAGGTAAGCATTTTCATTTCGGAAATGACATATTTTCATCCGCCACTTTTGTTTTTTTAGAAGGGATCCAATTACCATTTTTTGGTTCTCATGGTGCCTATTTATTTATTTATATATAAATTTAAAAATGTGAACCGTTAGATGTATTTTATATCATCTCAATTGTATGTATATGAAAAATAAAAAAAAAATTAACTTTATTTGGATAGCCATCAAGTAACGTGTCTAAATTGTACAATTTGGTCCGTTGATTTTATTAACGCTTGATGCCTATATAAATAATATCGAAATGATATAATTTTTTGTATACATATATAAGATGATAATTACAAAATATTCCTTCAATTAGTTTTATTGTTTAAGAATTTAAATAATAGTTATTTGATATTTAATTTTAATGGCACCGATGTGGCACCAAAATGGTGGTAATTGAATCCCTTCTCTTCTTTTTTTCCTAATCCTAAATAGTTAACAAAAGATTTTTCATGCGACCTAGATATAGTTAACTATCTGTGGACATATTTATTAGTTTCAGACCTCACCTCATTATTACTAAGAGATTCTAGACTTATAGTTAAGTTTTAGCTTTTTTTTAGGAACGCGCATTATTGTAAGATCATACTAATTGTGTCCCGTTTAACTTATATGTGTATCATTTGTTGTTTTTAATGGTTGTACATACTTCCTTGGATTTTGCTTCAACGCCTAATTAATGTCCTATAGTTTCTTAAGGGATTAATTAAATATTAAATATTCTATAAAATATAATGAATTAATTGTTGAAATTATTTAATTTAATCATCAAATTAATTTCATTAATTTAATCTAATATAATTATATATTAATTAAGGACTATCATTGATTAAAATCTAAACTAAAGTGGAAAAATTCAGTAAATTATCGGATAATATATGTGTCATGAGAATCGAATTTTTAATGTGTAGAATGCACATTTGTTATTTTTATGATTTAATGATGGTCTAAATCTTATAAAATTATACTTTGATGTTATAAAGTTATTAGTCTCTGAAAAACGCAATTAAACACGTATGTAATTATCAAATGCTGGATATATGAATGGTTATAAAATTTAGAAATCTTGTTTCATAAAAATCAAATATAAATGGACTTCTCCATTTGTGAATCAAATGGACAGAGAAGTGCATGAAATAAAAAAAAATATTATGTTGCTGATTTGCAATTACCATTGGCGCTATTGTATGAATAAAATCTGTTGGCATCTTGGCCATTAAACTTTATAAAGTACATGGGACCATTGATTATTGTACTTGGCCAATAGATTTGAAAAATACAATTAGCTAATCAAGCATATCAACTATCAAGTCTCATCCGTAGATCAGTTTGGCTAATGTTAGTTGGTTATCCGAAGATAGAATTGAACAAACCAGACTTTACATGTCGGTTAATAAATACTATAACTAGCCATGCACACTTCCATATTGAAATAAAAGTAAACATACACGTGATCAACGATCATATAAAAAATAAGTATACACAGATATATACAATCAGTCAGTATTTCTGAGTATACGAAATAAAATACAAAATTATTCAGATTTTCAGTATTATGTTTATTTCCTTTGATCTCTCCATCGAATTTTGAGAAAGGTTACTGTAAGGATTAATAAAATTAGTAATCAGTGGATTAAAAGTCCAAAGTAATAAAATTAAATATTTTAAAATTTAAAATTAGACGATTCACTATATTAATTTTAAAAATTGAGAACTTGATCCAAAATTATTTAGATAGCAAGTTCCATCATCAATTACTTAAATTATTTAACTAGTAAATATCCACTTTTCCCGCCCATTACTGATTTTACTTGCTGAAAATTTATACCTGATGAAAATGAAGTAAATCTTTTGTATCACATCATTATAAATAGACATTGTAGATACTTTCTAACGTAATGTTTCACTCTTGTTATTTCTTCTTGGATTAAGCATATTTAAAGGGACATAAACTTGTTTATCTAAGTAATGTACAATTGCACATCAGATCTGAATATCTGACATAAATAATTGCCACTCTGTTTTAGGTGGAGGAAAGAAGGGAGGCAAGAATTGTGGGATCTGCTACATCAGTGGTAGAACCAGAGAGGTTAGTTCCAACTGGGCCGAATCCCCTCCACCACGGATTACCTATGTCCCCACCAGTCTAATCATCCAAAAAAGTTCCAATCCACTTATAATACCAATTAGAGGGCCCAATTTTCTTGGGCTTTTATATCCCACTAAATTCACAAAATTAGGAACATGTCTATCAGGTTTACTCACCACAACAGTTATTTTCCTTGTAGTTTTTTTGTTGTTGTTGTTTTCCGAGTATCATATTGATTAGCATGTATTGTGCTTCCTGCTTGTCTTTGCAAATGTTGTGGCTATTTTATTATGATTTTCAAACGAGTGCCGTGAGAATTAATTCTGTTTATTTCACTGCCATTTTGGATGATGATTTTAGATTTTAGCTGTCGTTAAATGTTAATAATATTAATACTTATGGTTCCTTCCTGCAAGTTTTATAATTTACCACATTTGATTTTTAATTAATGAAGTTTAACAAATTTTGGGCAGGACGTTGGGATGAAGACCCCGGGATGAAAGGTAACATTTTTCTAATTCATGTGAGCTTTCACACGTGTCACAAATAGGCTCTGACAATTGTACAGCGTACTTGCGCTAAGTATTGAACAACCAAGCGCCTTGACTCATTGATTGAATATGAAAAATGTTAAGAATAAAAGTCGAGGGGCCTCAAGCAACCTTTCCTCGTGTGCAATTATTTCTAGGAAGGAGGGACGGAGAAGCGAACTTCTCAATTACTGTACAACTGCAAAAGAATTTGTTAATGGAGCTATAATACAAGCATTTCTCCAAGACTTTCACTGAATTTGCTTTCAATAGACGATGCCTTTCCTGTCCAGTGTACACAATAAAATAAAATTTGTAGGATTAAGACCTCTTATAGTCAACAAGATTTCAAATTTCCTCCAATGAATATATTCTTGTAACTGAAAAGTAATAACATTTTCACAAGTACGAATTATATCCTCCTCCAAGGGGTACTCGTGGTCTAAAGTAATCCTCCACATTTAGGCATGGACAGCATCTGAAGCCAACACACTGAAACAATCAACGAGATAGCAAGTAAGAACATAGCACATATACAGCGACTAAGAACATTTTGTTACCAAGTTTCAAAGCAATTCATGATAAGGTCAATAACTTACTGGCACACTTAGTAAAAGATCTTTATTATACACAACTACTGGTAGAGCTCTTCTTGCTGAAGCAGGAATTAATCTCAGAGCTGAGAGAGCTTTTGCAGCAGAAACTACCATATAATCATTAAATTCAAACTCCGGTTTGTTAATAGAGTATCAGGACCAGTGCCTCCTTTCTCAATATAGTGACTTCTAGAAACTTCCAAAAGATACAGCCAATCAGCATCCACCATACGGCGGATTGCAATTTCCCTCCCACTGCTAGCCTGGCAGAACTGACAATGATGGTCTTCATTTTTGTTTGAAGTACTGTAGTTTACTCTGTAAGTAACCAGAAATCTACTCATGAAGTGACATGCATTTTCTGGTTTCAAATGTAACACTCAAAGCACCTTCAGTACTTCTTTTATGTAATTCACCTTTATCAGTCTTGGCTTCTTTTGAGCTAGAGAATTTATTCTGCTCCTCTAGTTGCATCAAAGAGAGCTCCTTTAAGGTAAATTCACCAATTAATTTGAGCTTCTTTGCTTCATTTAGTATATCCATAGGTGATTTGGTATTTTAAAAGGTACACTGTTCTTTTCTGGAACCAGTAAATGAGAACCTAAATTTTGCTCTCTAATTATGTCCCCAATTTCGGCACATAATCTGCTTTCTTCAAATTGAAAATCTGAAAAACAGTTGTAAATAGTTGATGCATGCTTTGACGAATCATGTGAATCAGCAGAAAATGAGACAACAAGTTTTCTTCCTTTTGATCCTGGAGCAGAAGACAGGTTGCAACCAGCTACAGTAAGGGAACTCTGCAACATAATTAATACCTAACTAAGAAAAATGACTCATTCAGAACAATGCATAAAGGACAATCAAGTAATTTACCTTGCATGGCATGCCACGAGTGTAGTCTATCAGCAAACGAGAGGACCTACCACGAACCGGCCAATGCTTTTGGGCTATAAACTGTAAACTCAAAAGTTCAGCCTGCTGATTCTAATGTTGATAAAAATAGTAAGATTTGGTCAATATTCCGAAACTAAAACTGTTTAAAAAGGAGTTCAAATTGACCTGGACAATAGTGGTCAGGTAATGAGAGAGGCAAAGGTCATCCATATCTGTAGGATTGAGCTTCTCTAGATCAATGGTAGCATAGCCGAACTGAAACAAGATTACATCTAGCTTAATTCTTCTCAAAAAAGATCTTTGCACCAAAAAAAGTTATGCAAGAGACTGCAGATAAGAAATCCAAAAGATCCTAGAGCAGGACACACCAACCAATTAGTTAATAGTTAGATCTTTGGCTCTCACATTCTTTTGATTTTGCTTGCCAATTTTGTTTTTTCATTTCCATATTGAGCTGGAAATATTTTAGTTGTGCAAGATAAATAAGCCCTATTTATGATTAAGCATTTCCTACAAAACTTCAAAGAACTAGAGAAAAAACCTCACTGATTATCAGTGATTGTCTTATCAGCTCCTGGCAAACTTTGTCAACATAAGTACGTGTTAACTGGCATGAAAGATATAAAACTCTGCACTTCTGACCAAAATGAACCTGAGATATCAAACACAACATTTCAGAGAAGAAACTCATAAATAACAAATAACCACATAATATAAGACTAAACTAACATGAGGACATGTTTGTCAGTGATGAGGGAATTCGATTTCGTGCAAAGAGCATGCTCTTATTTGTTGGATCTTCAACCCATTCTAGATTACTTCCTTGACAGATCTTAAGATAAAAGCTACTCGTTTAACTACAGGTTGTTGCCTTAGTAAGTCATGATATTGAAATTTTAAAATTGTTGAGCTTACTTTATATATGTCATGTTTTGAAAATTCAAGCATTGGTCTGACAAGTAGTACTCCTTGGTTTACACACATCCATTGGGGAAATAATTGCGAAACAAAGACCATTCCTGCAAGACCCATAACTCCACTATTGCGAGACAGCCTTAGAACCAAGAGTTCAGCCTGCAACAATATTTATGGAAAGTAAAATAGAAGGACTATTGAACCCCTTAATGTACCACTTACAAAAACCATGTTGTAAATGCAAAAGTTAACCAACATAGGAAAGAAAGATAGAGCAAAACAAATTCAACCTGATCATCAGCATGATGAGCAATGAGCAACATGCTGATTTGTTGCTTTATGCAAAGGTTTAAAAGAAGTTGATACCTGCATAAATAAATAAATAAAACAATCTACAACAAAACAACCTTGTATGTGTAGGATAATAAACAAAAATTTGGACTAATATGTTTCGAATTTATGCAAAGGATCAACCTATGTGTACAAATCATGATGCAAATCCAACGGTATAAAAAACATTAGTATTAATAACTTGTTACTAATGTTAGTACCATCGTCTTAATTTTTATGTAAATACCATTAAAGATAAAAAAAAAAAGATAAGCTACTACATAGTATAAAAAGAAATTACCGCATATCACGTGCAGCTTCTTGCAAATGGCCTAACTTAGGCCGGCCATCAGGCCAGTCACAATAAACAATCTCATCAGGCCTCGTCAGAGCTCTCAGGTCGCAACTTGTGGTCCACCACAATTCCTAATAGACCATCTACAAATCCTGACACATCATTCCTCTTTGCCAAACTGTCAGCTTTCCATCCAGCACTTAAGGCACGCAACGCCATGCTGTCAGGCCCACCAGAGACTCCCACCGCTTCCAACGGAATTAGCAACTTATATTACGCACAAATGCAAGTTTTATTTGAGTAAAGGAGAAAGACGTTAAATATACTGATGTAGTACCAATTCGGTGATGGGGCTTTATGCCAGCCATGGCCATTCGACGAGCGAAGGTCTCCTTGTGCAACGAATTAATTTTCAATTACAAAGAAATTTGTAAAGAAAATTGAGAAAGGGAAAGAACAGCCTATTTGTTGCCAAAAAAAGCAACGATTTTCTATTAAATTTCAGCATTTCTATAAGCTTAATGTTTGCTGTTTTTATAGGCAAATGAAAGAGTAAAAGAAAGTAGAAATTAAAATATAAAATTATAATATAATAATTGTTTTTTTATTTTTCTTCGGTTGTCTCTGAAAACATCAACAGCATAACGAACTCCTCTCATTTACTGGTCCCGTAGTTCTGCTTCGTTTCCAATTAATTTTCACTGCTCCGAGCGACTAGCATAACAATTAGTCGTTACTCTCATTTTGGGCTTCACTTCGGATTTACATGGCTGCTATCTTGGACCTGCTAGTCCGTTCCAGCCCATCACATTTCCTCCTTCTTCCTCTTCCGTGAACTCCTCTTCTTTAATTCTTCATTCCTTCAAGTCCTTCACTATCATGGTCATATGTAATTGATCGATCTCTCGTCGTATTGCCCCCTCTAAGAAATTTGTGCTCTCATGAATAAATTCAGGGTACCTTTGAGCAAAATCTTCATAGTCCTCCCATGTTACGTCTTCTAAAGATTGATTGGTCCACTGAATGAGTAACTATGATTGAGCAACATTTCTTCTAGGTACAATACGATGGCCAATCACCGAGAAGGGTTGAGGCCTCTTAGGAAGCAAGGGACCCCGCACGAGACTTAGATTTAAAAGTATGTGAGCATTATCTAGCTTAGCCTACAATTGGGAAACATGAAATATCGGATGAATTTGGGACCCAACAGACAAATTCAACTTGTAGGTAACCTATCTCACACAATGTATAACCTCAAAGGGACCATAGAATTTAGGACTAAACTTTTGGTTTCTTACCCCACCAATGGTGATATGCCTGTAGGGTTGTATTTTGTGGTACATCCAATGACCAATCGAAAACCTCTTCTCCACTATATGTTTATCCTCATTTTTTTCATTCTCTCTTGTGCCTTTTTCAGGTTGCTTTTCAATTGAAGTAGAGTGGGTTGCTTATCTCTTAATATGGCATTGACACCCTTAAGTTGACTCCTGGGAGCACTTCCTAAAGCCAATAAAGATGGTTGATACCCATACAGTGCTTCAAAAGGAGAAATCTTGATGGCACTGCGTCAGTTTGTATTATACCACCACTCAGCCAGAGACAAGTAATTAGCCCACTTAGAATTCTTATCATACACCATAGATCTCAAATATTGCTTCAGGCATTGGTTAACTTTTTTAGTTTGACCATCAGTTTGATGGTGAAAGGCAGTACTCATATTCAACTGTACACCCAATTTTATCATCAATTCCTTCCAAAATCTACTTATAAAAATTGAGTCCCTGTTATACACAATATTAATTGGCAGCCCATGCAATTTATAAACATTATCTAAGAATGTCTGAGATACTGTAGTGGCAGTATAGAGGTATGTAAGAGCAATAAAATGACTATACTTTGTAAGCCTATCAACCACCACCAAAATTACTTCATAGCTTTTTGATTTTGGGAGTCCAGTTATAAAATTCATACCAATATTGTTCCGAGCCTCCTCTGGAATTGGTAAAGGTTATAGAGCAGTGTGCTCTCCCTTATTGATATGACAATTTGAACAATGATGTACAAATTGATGAACATTTTCTTTAAGTAATGACCAATAAAAGTTCCTTTTAATTTTGTGATAGGTGGCAGTTATCCCAAAATGTCCTCCAAGATGTGAAGCATGCAATTCAGTGATAATCTTATGTCTCCAACCACTAGTGTTACCCACACAAACCTTGTCTTTGTACCTCCATAACCTTATATATTCAATGATCTTACAAGGAGTATTATCGTGATGATTCCGCATCTTCTCTCTCAAGCTGGCAATCCAACTATCACCAACATCTCTTGGATGTTTGTGACCCATTGAGGTATGATTTCACTAACCACCTAAAGTTCATGATCAATTTCATTGGTAGTGGACACCATCATAGATAGTGCATCTGCTACTTTGCTTTCAACCCCTTTTTATATTTAATTCTATAGTTCATGCCAAATAACTTACTCAATCCCTTATGCTGCATTGGTGTATTAATTCATTGCTCTAAAAGATACTTGAGACTAATCTGATATGTCTTTATCACAAATTCTGCTCCCAACTGATAGTGTCTCCATTTAGTAACAGAAGTATATAGAGCTAATAATTCTTTTTCATATGTAAAGAGAGATTGGTTTCTTACCTCTAGCTTCTTGCTCAAAAAAGCAATAGGCCTTTGCTCTTACATCAACACAGCACCAATGCCTTCATGACTTGCATCAGTTTCAACTACAAAGACTTATTGAAAATTGAGGAGTTTCAAAACTGAAATAGTGCTCATGGCCGTCTTCAATGCCTCAAAAGTCTGTTGTGCTTCACTACACCATTTAAAGTTATTCTTCTTCAATAGGTCAGTCAAATGTCTTGCTATAATACCATAGTGCTTCACAATTTTTTTATAGTAACTTGTTAACCTCAAGAACCCCTCAACTCTTTGATGTTTCTAGGAACATACCACTCCAACATGGCAGCAACCTTTTGTGGATATGTTGCAACTCCTTTTTTGAAAATGATGTGATCTAGATACTCAATCTCATGAACTCCAAAGGCACATTTAGATTACTTTACAAACAACTGATTGTCAGAAAAGGGTTGAAGAACTTAATTTAAGTGCTCTTTATGGGCATCCAAACACATGTTGTATACCAAGATATCATAAAAAAAACACAATAACAAATTTTCTCAGAAATTGCTTGACCAAAAATTCAAACAGCCCTTCATAGGTCTGAAAAGCTGTCTTATGGATATCAAGTTCAGCCATTCTAATTTGGTGGTATCCAGATCTCAGGTTCAGTTTTGAGAAGTAATGCATACCCTCCAATTCATCCAACATATCATCTACTAAAGGTATAGGGTATTTATTCTTTACTGTTTCATCATTCAATCTTCTATAATCAACACACATTCTTCAACTATCATCTTTCTTTTTCACTAAGAAAACTAATGAGGAATAAGAGCTTGTACTAGGTTGAATTAAAGCTTGTTATAGCGATTCTTGTATAATTCTCTCAATCTTTAGTTTCTGGAAGTAAGAGAATCTATATGGACTTATGTTAATAGGCTTAGCATTAGATTTCAGTGTTATTTTGTGGTCTACACCCCTTCTGAGAGGTAAGGTTTTTGGTTCTGCAAAGACTTCAGGATAAGATTCTAGTATCCCTTGTAATTGAGGATGAATGAGTGTTTTTCTGCTCCTTAGCTACATCCAACACCTCATCTAGAATCCTCACTTTTGCTTGCACTTGTTCAGTACAAAGTTGTACTTTCTCTCCTTCAACCTCAACCATCATGAAGCCTTGCCTCAAGTTCATAGTCACTTCTCCCATACTGGCAATCCAATCATAGCCTAGAATGATATCATACCCAGGCACAGGAAGCACCTTTAGGTCAGCCACAAACTTATGATTTTATAATAAAAAATTCACTTGTGGACATAATTTGTCAGTAACTAACATCTCCCCCCAACATTTCTAAACACCTTAGCTAGTTGAGGTTCTATTTTAATCTTTAAATCTTTGACTAACATTGGATTGATAAAAAGAATGGGTTGCTCCAGTATTAATTAAGACACAAATGGGAGTGTGACCCAACTGACTCTTGTATTTTAATGATTTGGTAGTGTCTCCAGTAGTTGAACTACTAAGGGTAATCAATTGCTCTTCTTTAAGTATCTCCTCCTACTTTTCCTCTTTATATGTCTCTTCCTCACTCATGTACTAATCCTCAATCATCTCTCTCCACTTTAATGGTGTGCAGACCTTTAGCACACTTGTGACCTTGGCTCCACTTCTCACTACATCTAAAATAAAGCCCTAAAGCCTTCTTTTGTTCATTGGTGTAATCATTGGAAGGTTTATGGTATTGAAAATTAGGGTTCTTTGGATTCAGATTCAATTTGGATGGTTGTATGGGTTATTTGTTTGGTTTATCATTGGTTTTATTGGTTTGGTGTTTTTATAGGTCAGATATAAATGAGCTTTGGTTGGAATAGCAGGAGTTGACTTAATGAACTCAACTCTTTTGTCAACTGGATTAATTGCATCCTAATCTCCAATGCAACGTTGAATGCTTCATTTAAGATTTTTGGCTTAAACTGATTAATTGACTTTGTATATCCTCTCTTAATTCCCCAATGAAGTTCCACACATAGTGGTACTCATTTCTTATACCAATTTGAATGAGTAATCTGGATTTAGCCCTTTAAAACTCTCGGATATACTCAGTAATAGTGGTAGTTTGGTTTACATATTTGAATTGCACAATTGGATTTAAATGGGTTCCCTCTTTGAATCGAACAAAATATGCCTCAACAAAAACTAACCAGGGTGGATCAGAGTGTTCAAGCCTATAATAGATTTTCATTCTTCCACTTCTCTAGAAAAATTCATAGCTGATATTTGGACTTTATACTTTTCAAGTGTTTGATAATATTCAAAATAGAAATGACAGTTTTCAAGCCACTCAGTTGGTTTTGTGCCATCAAAAACTGACAAATCAATTCTGAGAAGGAAGCCTTTGTAAGATGCAGTAGAGTCATGGAGGTGATCAGTACCCCCATTTTCCCCATTGCCATGGATGAAATCGACATCAGATCCAGCTGAAGTGCCACTACTTTGGCCACCATCGGGACCTTTGCCAGCCACAATAGTATGAAGCTTCTCCATTATTGTCATCAACTGAGTAAGGCGATCATCTTGCAAATGATTGGATGCTTAGATCTGTTCATAGCGAGTGTGCATCTCTTTTGCTAATAGATAACTCTCTCAATAAGAGATTGAAAATCCATAGTAAAATCACCTTGGTGAGATTGTATTTGAGGCATGAGAAGTTGGAAAGGAATCGATTGGGCTATAATACCATAATTGCAACGAATTAATTTTCAATTACAGTAATTTTAGAAGAAAAAAATTGTAAAGAAAATTGGGAAAGGAGAAGAACAACCTATTTGTTATCAAAACAAGCAACGATTTTCTATTAAATTTCAGCATTCCTACAAGTTTAATGTCTGCCGTCTTTTATAGGCAAATGAAAGAGTAAAAGAAAGTAGAAATTGACAACAGTTATTAGAGCAATTACATATTCGCCTAATCTAGGATATGGACCTGCAAAACAAGTCTATATGTATTGAATCCAATTACATATTCGCCTAATCTAGGATGCCTTATGATAAGTACTTCCTTAAAAGCTTGAGTCTTCTGATCTACACGTAAAAGTAATAAAGAAACAGTTATTAGAGCAACTAAAACAAGGATTAGTGGAGAATCATACTGCTTGGTATTAACACATGCCAGGCTGTATACTATGGGTGAAGGAATAAAGCCTGAACCAATGAGCAAACTGAGCAAACATATCAAAAGGATAAAAAAAAAAAACAAAGAATGCATGTGTAAATTAAGACAAGGTTCAAAGCAAGAAAAATATATATCTGACCAAGGTACATACTGAAATGGTGCAAATTTATACAAGAAAAAAGAAAAACTCCTTACCGGGTGAAATAGCAGAGCTAATCTGCTTGGATGCATTGTAGATGTGGCGAATAAAAGGCATTTGCTTGATAAACCACTCTCCAAGCCTGAAAATTGATTCCCCCAACCAAGAAGACATGACAATTCCAACTAAGAAAATAAATGCTATTGAGGTCACAAAACCAAGACCTGGAAAAATATAACACGGAAAAAGAACTGTAGTTTTATCGGCTCAACACTAAATGGATCCGGAATGTAGAAAAATTGAGAATACAGAAGCAATGTACCGAAAATGTTGATTCCAATATGAATATAAATTGGAGAGAAGAAATCAACAACTTGGATCAACCACCAGGTGGTGTAGAAGGTTATTGCAATTGGGAGGAGAATTACACTGCAAGAGCAGGGAATTAATTAGAGAGGAGGAAACAGATAGTTCCTGTTAAATTATAAATTGGTTTTAGGAAAGAAAATAAATTGACCATCCTGTCATGAACTTTTTTGAAGCCCAACTACGAATAACTTTGTAAAAAGCCTACACGAATGAATTATTTAGTAAACATCAGGAGAATTTACACCAATTTCAAACTAAAATTCACTAGATTTCATTATTTCAAACTAATAAGCTCTGTATTTCAGTTCATAGGTTAAGAAACAGGTCGATTTACAACTACAAAATATGATTTCTCTAAAACAGGTTGAAATGAGAACAAAGAAAAAAAGTTAAATGTATCAAGGTAAGAATGAATTTCGTTTTTGACCTCCCAGCCAGAGCGGAGATGAGAGGAGCGCTTTAAATCGGAGTCACAGGGATCGGCCGAGGATCAAGGGCGGATGTAGGATTTTGATCGGGGGATAATTATCGGATTGTAATAGTTTATTGGGTTCAAATTCATTAACTAATCGGGTACTAAATAAAAAATTAATAATTTAATATATATTCTTACCTAATAACAAATATTAAAATAATAATATTTTATATATTAAAAATAACAACAAAATAAAGATTAAAATAATAAATAATCAAGTTGATGAAGAAAACATAATTATTTTATTTTGCAAGATATTAAATATTTTTTTCTCAATAAAAATAATTAGATAATTGAGAGAGGGCAAAAAAATATTTCAGAGAAACAAATTATCAAAAATATTATGAAAGTACTATTTTTAAAATGCACAACCTACCTGCTGAACCCTTTTGGATCCGTCCTGCCGGGATGGCATCTCCTCGCCTCTCTTGCTGCCAATTGGCATCCGCATTGAAACATGGATTTCAATTCCACAGCATCTCTAGGCTCTTTCCCATTTAATTTACATTGTTTCTTGTTATTTATTACCTCTGCGCACTGCTCTTCCCACGATTCCATTCTGAGTAGTAATTTATTCGAGCATACATACTCTTCTCTTGTTTCGGCGCTATCCATTTGAGGGATTATTTTTGTCTTCGTAAAGTCAGTGAACGGAGCACAGCTTACTGAGTTCCTATTTTTATATTTAAGTAGCAACAATAAACAAAAATGGTAAAAACAAATAAATAAATAGAAACACAAACGGGTTCATTGCAAATTGAGAAGGTTGCGCCAAAATATGTTTATATGCATATAAAAACCAAAATAGAATTATTACAATATATTTCGTATGCGCTATCATAGAACGTTGTATGTAATAAATATCTTGTCTGATGTTGTCCATATAAATTTGTAAAAGTCTACATATATGTATTATTTGAAAGATTGGCACGGGTTTTTCTTATTGTATACTAAAATTATTTAAAAACAAATAATTAATTTAAATATTTTAAAAACTTTTTAGAATATATATTCACATATATAATCCACATATTAAATCGTATATGCATATATATGTCGCATAAGCATAGCCAATCATATATGTATTTATAATCTTTCAATACCTATTAAAAAAATGATATCAGCTTGTAGTAATTGCCCCTCGTGGTTCCTTACAGAGACTGTAGTCATACGGGATCAAAGATGTTGATTAAATCCACGAACAAGCTGCACAACAGGGCGCGGCGCCACCAGATCAGACAGTTCACAGTACACTCAGAGCACCCCAGATCAGACTGGTAACATATAGCGTGTTATGAATGTTTAGTACAAATTCATTTATTTTGTTATATTATATATGCATGGATGAAAAATCATACTGAGCATTTCATTAGACAATTGCAGGTATTAAGTTTAAAGCAAATTTGGAATCTAATATAGAGAGCAATTAGCTGATTTAGATTTGCGAATTCTTATTGAGAATTCATTAGTAATCTAATACCGCATAAATATTGATGTTAGGTAGTATATTGACTGTAGCCTTCATCACAATTTCAATGAGCTAACACAACTAATCCATAAATAATATAAAAAAAAATTATACTAACATTGCAAACAATAATACATCAGTTAGCAGATGCAAGATTATTGAAATCTGGTAGTATTTATTTGGGGTCAACACAGCAAAGAAAGTGGGCGCAATGGGTCTCACTGGCAAAAATGGTGGTACAACACTCATTTCCATACCGCTCTCAACACAACACCATTCCAGGCCTTATATTTACCAAAAGTACCACAGATTTTGAAGGATGCTTCAGTAAGAAACAGGTACACGAACAGTAGCAGGACCTGATTTCATATCATCGACAATAAGATCATAAAGTGCTCCAGCTATTGGCCCCTCTTTGCCTGCTTTAAAATAAATATGAGTCGGAGAAAATCATTTTAAGATAATAGAATCTCTGATTGTCAGTAGAAGGTAGTACTGGCACATTACGATTAGTACTGGACTTCCAATGGGAAGAGTTCTGGTAAGAAATTATTTACTTTTGAGCTATTCTAATTGAATTAGAAACATCCATCTACATTTTGAATGAAATTCATAACGATCCTAATCAGCAGACTCTACCAGTAACCCTTGGAAATTTAAATGTTTAAGCATTGAAGAATAAAGGAATATAGTCAAGTTTGAAAATCAAAATGCCTACCATCACCAATTAAGTGATCATCCCACTGTAAAACAGGTTTCACAATTACCCCACTTCCAATAAGCATCATTTCCTTGGCCCTTTTCCCTTCTTCAACAGTCACATTACCTACTCTCACCCCTGCAAGCCTCCCATCTGCCACAAGTCTATCTGCCAGTGCCAAGACCCTTTTTGCAGTACAGCCGCTAAGAATATTGTCAAAACTCGGCATGATGAACTCGTTTTGTTTGGTCACAAATGCAACATTCATACTTGGCCCCTCTGCTATAAACCCCTCTTCATCCAACCAAATCCCAACATAAGCTCCTTTTTCCTCAGCCTCCATTTTGGAGAGCACATTGGGCAGGTAGTTAGTGGTCTTCATTGTTGAAAATCGCTGTGGTTTAATGGGGATGGAAGAGGTTATAACTTTACAGCCAGCAGGGGATGGAAGGGAATGTAGTTGGATCACAACCACATAAAAAGCTGGGTTTGTACAACCTAAGGGAGTGAGTTGAAAGTTGCCAGGCCCAGCAGAAAGCCAGTATCTGAGTGAACCCTGTGTGCATCTTGACATGCTTACTGTTTGGATTAGAATGCTCCTCATTGTTGACCGATCACAGGGTACACTGATCTGGGCCATTGATGCAGATCGAAGGAACCGATCTAGATGTTGCTCTAATTCATAAAGGTGGCTGTAATGATATAACATAGAAAAAGAGAAATCTGAAACAAGCATTCAGAAATTATATTGATAAGTTCAGGACTTCAGGGACTACAATGCCAGTTCTGAAAGTTCAGAAATACCAATAATTGCCATAGTTGATGATGGAAATCACATTTTTCACAACCATCTATTGATGCTAACCGCTAATTAATCCATGAACTAACACCCCCCCCCCCCCCCCCCCCCCAAAAAAAAAGAATGGAAGAACTGTTTGTTGTTTGTTACCCATCCATAATAGCAGCAGTATCAAAAATGCCATGGCCTATATGGACCATGTGATCGTCCATAGGTATGACCATTGCAGCAGGATCAGTAGTCACTCCGCCGACTATGCTCGAGTACATGGCTTTGTATTCTTGATTGCGGGCCCCACTTCCATGGAAAGCTGTAAGCCTTTCTGTGACCTTTAGAGTGTCAATCAGAAGGGGGGTAAATTAAGCTACTTCCTAAATTGTAAGTACTTGCTAAAAAAAAAGAGAAAATTGATTACTATAGTCTTACTATGATTATTATCTTTTTAAGTAAGGAAACCTCATGTAAGCAAAAGTATTGAATTTGCACAACTCAGAAGCTCAGTTGACAAATAGGAAATTTGTCAAACTAACATCTTTATAATGCATAAGATAAATTATAAATGAATTAATAAAAATCACTAATATATATCAATATTAATTAAATGAGCAAGGGCGATCACCTCAGAACTGGATAAAAGAGGTAGATCAACTTTGGTATTACAAGCCTGTGGAGGTCCTGTATGGTGGAAAAAAAGCAAAAAACAATAGAAAAAAATGCCGAAAGATTAGATTGAATAATATATCATAAGGGGTTACTTTGCAATAATTTGCTAGATACTCAAATACTGATTAAATAGTGATCAAACTCAGTACTTACCCATCCGATGAGAACTTCTCAAGGATCCGAACATGTTCAGTGGCATTTCAACACGATTAAATGCGGTTCTTGTAATTCCCACAGGAAAAGGTGATCGTTGAGATATAATCGCAGCTGCTGATGGCGCTCCAACAATGGATTGCCCTGCGAGGCCAGGGATTGAGGCCATCGTCAATTATAGACTTCGATAGACAGATATTCTTCCCTCTTGTTGACAGAGAAAGGGGAAACAAAGAGCTGGAATTAGTAAATTTCTTAGTGCTCGCTGCTGCTGGATTTGTCCATGAAGTAAGAAGCTCGATTTGTTTTAGGAAAACCGGAGCTAGGATAGTTGGCAACTTGACAATTTCTTTAGTTTTTCCGAGGAAAGAGACGGGTTATAGTAATTAAATAATCCAAAGTATTTTTTTTAACCTGTAGGCAACTAAGATGGTTACATTCATAAGTAAACTAATTTCATTCAGAAAATGAGTATATTTATTTATAAAATAAAAAAGAATTTTTATCTAAATCAAATCATATAAAAATATCAAATTAACCATAAATTAAATCATTTATCGAAATAATCTAAATAATTTTGTCATCTAAAGAGAATTTTTTTTTAAAGAAACTCAAAATTTCTTTTGAAACAACTGATCGTTATGATTTCTAATATATCATATGAGTTGTTAAGCACACAACATGACTTTAAATTCTGAATCAATATTTATATTTATTAAAGTTAAAATAAAACTCTTCATTTTGAATATCTCAAAATACAACATCTCTAGCGAACAAATTTTTTTTTATAACAAAATAAATGATGAAAAAATAAATAATAAAAAAGACAATAAAAAGACAAAATCTAAAACATCAGGAGTAAAATAAAATAAAGAAAAATATTAATAAGCAGAGACAGATCAATAGCCAACTAGTCTCAGATGGAAAGCTGTTTTTGCTTTGCAGGCGGAAGAACATATCCAAAACCGTTTTTGCTTTAGTACACTAACCTCCAATGCGAAACTAAAATGGACATCTTCAATCGATAAAAACCGTCTTTTCTGATCTAATGGCCAGATCTTTCGAAATTTTATTGTGAGTGCAATCCGGTCCCATGGTCCGTTCGATATACATCCTCTAATTAACCCCAAATTTTATCCCACTAAACGGTTAATCTTCTAACAAGTTACTAAATTTTAATACTTATTCATATTTAATTACTGAAATTTTTATTTATTCATTTTTAGTCACTAAACTTTAATATTTATTCAAATTTAATCATTCCTATTAATTTTTTCATTAAAAAATAGTTGAAAAATTAATGGTAAAACAAATATTATTTTATTTTATTTATCTATTTTTATTTTAATTAGTTTTTTACAATAAATATAATTTTATGTCAATTATTTTTGTATGATAAAACTAATAAAACCTATCAAATTTAAATAATATAAAAAATTTAGTGATTAAAAATAAATAAATAAAAATTCGGTGACCTTAACCCCATTAAACGATCATTAGGGCTACAAACGAGTCGAGTTCGAGCGAGTCGGGTTTAGCTCAAGCTCGATTCATGAAAATTCGAATCGAGCTCGTAAAACGCTTCAAACTGAAAAGTCTAACTCAATTTCGACTCGTTATTATTTGAGCTCGCTCATAAGCTAATGCATGTACGTTAACTCAGTTTAACATTTATATTTAGTATATCTATAAAATGTAAATTCGTTATATCTATCAAATGGAAGCAGCTGATTTCTATTGGCTCGTTGTGTTCTTCCCCTCTGCAATTGTTTTCCTTGCCTCGGCCTTGTTTTTGGTGGCAAGTTGGTGGTTCTCTGTGCGTGTTAGAATTAGGATCTTTCTGAAAGGCCATGTCTGCAAGATTGGCTGGTTTCTAATCTTGCTGCTCTGTAAACAGAAATGGCTAGCTAATTGGCACTCCATACATTGTGGTTAGTTTGCAGTTAGGACATATAGGACCAGGGGTGGTACCTGTTGGTACCAATCTTCATTGTTATTTAAAGCTACTGGTTTAAATTTTGATAAGCATTGATGGATTATTCAGTTCAGAGCAGCATTATTATACTGATTCATTATAATATCAGTTAGGCTCATTATCAAGAAAGTGCAGTTTTTAGTAATAATAAGTTTTAGTAAATTAATATTATTAAAAATAAGAGTGAGAAACGTAAAATTTTAAATATACGAATGGCAGCGCGTCACTGGCAGTGGCGCGTTAACTGTGTGTTTGAAACGCGCCACTGGAAGTGGCGCGTTTCCTTATTTTTACGAAACACGCCACTACCAGTGGCGCGCTTGCTTCTTATATATACAAAATGCGCAGTCACTTGCGCGGGGTTTGGGCGAAACGCGTCACTGGTAGTGGCGCGTTTTCTAAAAGTAATGAAACGCGCCACTGCCAGTGGCACGTTTCGTCTGCGCCATTGCCAGTGGCGTGCTGTCATTCGTATATTTGAAATTTTACGTTTCTCACTCTTATTTTTAATAATATTAATTTAATAATACTTATTATTACTAAAATCTGCAAGAAAGTGTATCAGTACTGGATTGCTCTATGATCCTTGGTTCATGTATGGCAATTTTTAGTGAAAATTTTGTACTAGGATCCAGAAGATCACCAAATTTAAGAAAAAAATCATGTAGTATCAATTTAGTCATAGCTTAGGTATGATTTTTTTTTTCCATTATTTGATCTTTGGTTTTTTAGCTCAGAGGTACTGAATAATTCCAGCAGTGAACTTGGAATCACAATTAGATAATAGGAGATGCAGAAGAAGCTTTACTTTTTATGCATTTGCTTGGCTTCTGAGATCAATTGCTGTTCTTTTCTTTTAATCTTCAGCTCTTTTGTTGCACTGTAGGAATGGTTGTGGCTTACACTGCACCAAGAAGGCACTTTCTTCTCATAGTAGTTGAGAACAGTTTCTGTGCTTCTAGAAGAGGTAATACCTTTTCTTATATCTTAGAAGGATTTATCACATATAGTTCTTATATTGGATACTTGGAGCATTGATGAAGCTCAGTACCAAAACTTCTGTAGATAAGTCATTTTCATTACATCTGCAGTTATTTAAGAGATGTTTTATATCGGAGAGTGATGCAATTTGAAAATTACATCTGTATGGTCTAGTTGCATGAATGATGTTGGTTCATGCAGTCTTGCAAAGTGAGAACTCAGCAGTGATCTAATTTTAAACAACTTTAAAGACTAGTAAGCCTGACAAGCAGATTTACAATCCTACTCAAAACTTTTTATATTCCTCTGGCATAAATCATATCTAGCAAACAAATGGCAGTAACTTACAATTTTGTAAAGAGGAACATAATTTATATTCGACTAATATACATCTAGTATTCCACCAGCGAACCAGTAGCATAAATTATGAAATGGATTTGTAGTTATCTACTAACCAAAGTAATGCCATTTTACATGCAAGAAAATTGAGTCAAATATTTCCTGTGATCAGGCTAACAAGTTTACCTCATGTATTCACTTCCAATACTAAGCAGGATTGCAGGATACTACTTTTCTGGTCTGGATTGTCCAATCTAAAACAAAAACAGCTAGACATATTTGATGATGACATAAGAACCCACCCTGAATGATATCATCAGGTCAATCTGGGACGATAGTTTTAGAATTGACGGTCCAGACCAAGTTTTAAAGTCCTGTGATTCAGGTCAGAGGTAACAGATGATAAAAACTCCCTCAACAAATAAAAACAAGACAAATGTATTCCTTTCAGATCCAAATATAATTCTTCAGTGCTCTTGTTCACCCTATACTCAATTAACACCAAGTATTACAATCAGGTGGGGTCAGGTGCCTAGCAATTATTAATAGCATATTTGCCATAGTCTTCGGCCTCATGGCATTATTTCTTGGTTCGAGCTTACTAACCCTGGGAAGCAGCTGCTCTATTGCTTTGTTCCGGTGTTATGAGATTGCCTCCTGGAGTGTGGTGATCCTTTGTGGTGGAACTGCAATGTTTCTTAAAAGGAAGGCTGCTCTTGTGCTTGACGAAGGAACCTACACCGGCCATAATTTAGGTATTGATTGTTGACCAACTAGCTTCTGTAGTTTTAAGGTTTGCAGCTTTGTAGATATTATTTTATAGGAGGGCTTTATTTCTTAACACACTATTCTATGAAATTACAACCTTAATTGAGTTATTATGTTTTCTGCAAATCGCAACCAAACTTTTTTTATTATTATTTTTTCTTTTCTTTTTGAAGCGATAACCAATCTTTGTTGTATATAATATTGTTAATCTAATAATCTAACATATCGTGTAATTGTTACATCAGCATGTTTAATTAATTTTCAATTCTATTTACTGAAATAGTAAAATAAAATGTATTTGGATATTTAATATATGTCTTTCAAATTGAAAGGGAAGATGAACTAAAGAAATAAAGGTGATTTAGTATAAATTTTCATAGATGAAGAACGCACTTATTGTAAAATCTGAGATACAAAAATCTTATTAGTCAATCAACATTCCCAAAATAGTATGATTACATTTAAAAAAATAAAATGTTGGGCCATCAAATAATTACGACGGCAACGAATAAGTTACCACCGATACCATCATCTAAATTAAATTCAACGCATCAAATGATCAATCATTGATTACCTAAGCATATTTGAAATTTCGTCAAAACCGGTTGATTTTTGTTGTATAGTATAGAGCTCATAATCTATGAACTATTTCTCGTTTTATAGCTTCATCTTCTTACCAACCCAATGAGTCTGATCTTTTTGCAAGGATGACATTGGTTTACTTTTTTCACGATCAAGACAGCAGTGGATAAATTTCACTTTATTAGTCCGAAACTTAGCATTTACAGAGAATAATTAATATTAACCTTATTACCATTTTTATACAACCTAATCTCTCTCCCAGAAAAACACAGATCCACACAAAGAAAGAAAATTTGTGCCTCCCGTCTAAAACAATAACACCAGCATTTACAAACTAAAACCCTCAAAAGCACAGCAACAAAACCTTGACATTACTAAGTTACCTACACATTTCCCCTAGTACAGCTTATGCAAAAGCTGCCGCTTTGAAAATGAGAAAGCAGAGCTTCTCCAGCGAGAAGTAGATAAAAGTTCCCTGCTTGTGCGTGAAGAAGCACCCGAAATTGAACCCCACCACGCACTGCCATCCAGGCCCATACCTATTGTCAAATTCCTACAAGTAGCGCTAAGAAGTAAATGGAAGAAATCGAACGAATCAGACAACCAAAAGCAGAGAAATTTGTCGATACAAAGCACAAACCCTCTTGATGTGAGCAGCGATGCTCTTGCAATCGGTGACATCGAAGAGGTCGAGAGCGTAGGAGGCGCACGATGTCGCCTGAGATTGCATCTTCAATGGCATGTCGGTGTCTTGGATCCTCGCTTTTCCTTCCAACATCATTTGATTTCTTTCTTCTCTCTCTGCCGCTGCCGCTGCGTCTCCGTCTCCGTCTAGCTTTTGTGCTGATCTCTTGGAGATGGGAAAGCAAATGGGATCGGGACATCGGGTTCTTTGTTTCAAACTACTACGAAGCATGTCCTATTATAATCTATATAATAACAAGGTTCCCGTCGGAACGGATATGCTCAAATGGTTCTGTTTGACGACTGTGGACCCCCTTTGTCAGTTAGATATGACAGACGAAACCGGTTAATGTCCTATGATTTGAGATCAAAGTTGATTTCAAATCTTATTTTAATCGTTGGATCAGAATCGAAGTATGAAAAAATAAATTATATGAAAATTGATGGAATAAGATTGATGAACGGTTGAAATAAGATTTGGGTCTCAGAGATCCTTGAGACGTTAACCGGTTACATGACAGACAGGCTTGTTTACAGTGTTGTACCAGTGCATTCCGGTTTTCAAGGAAAAGTTGAGTGACACGGACTTAAAATTAACAGTCAATTTTTAGTGGTAGAGTAAGAGCAGTCGCTTGCTGAGTAATGATGAGTAAAGACGACGTCCGAGGTAAGAGACAAAAGCTAAAGCCAATCTATTTTTGGGTCCACTTGGGTGCACATACGTGGCACTGTATGACGGTAACACCATGGCGATAGGATAGAGGGGGCATGCTGTATCCTGTAGATAACTACAGTAGATACATACATTTTCATTTTCTTTTTTAGTGAAGGAATTGATGGTTGAAAAATCGAAGAAAATGAGAAGTCTTCTTTTTTCAAATTGGTAAAGGACCATATCGGTGTTAGTTTTATCCGATTATTAGGTACTGATTTGGTACTGAATCGGATTCGAATTAGAATAAGATCCGGTTTAAAAACATCTCTATCTCTACTCGTTAAACACTTAAGTATTTTGATTATGTAACGGTTCAGATTTATTGTTGAATGTTTAGAGCTAATATTAATCAGATTGAATTATTCATCAAATAATCTTATCATTTCTATAATAATTTGTGTTGAAATTATAATTTTCTCTTAATTTTAATTATTAAACGAAATACTATATAATTTAGGAGTACAATTTTTTTTTCTTAGATTATCATCAATTATGAATTTTAATTTTTCTTAAATTATGAATATCAATTCTCCTCTCAATTCCGTATTTATTTTACATTAATTATATATTCATAATTAAAATTTATATTAATTGCTAAATTATCTTTATTTTATTTTCCTTCTTTTCACATTAAGATATAATTTATTATATTTTTAAAAGACATCACCATAGCAATACACGGACAAAATACTAATATCTTATTATACTTGAATACTTTTTTTAAATCCGGACCATATCGATTAGCAGGGACGGATGCAGGATTTTGGTCAGTGGGGACAATTATCGGATTGTAATAGCTTATCGGGTTCAAACCCATTAAGTAATCGGATACTAAATAAAATAATAATAATTTAATATATATATATATATTCTTTCCTAATAAAAAACTATTAAAATAATAATATTTTATATATTAAAAATAATAACAAAATAAAACTCAAAGTAATAGATAAGAAAATTTTGATGAAGAACTTTATTTTGACGCATAATTATTTCATTAACAATATTAAAATTTTTCCATAAAAATAGCGAAAATTTTTTTAGTAAAAACATTATTTTTTTACTGTCAATTGCAAAATTTACCATGCGAACAATTCCATATAGCGGTCATAACTCTACTCCCATTGGTTTGAAATCGCGTTGCACGTCTCCTTCGAGAAAGACCATTTACTTTTTCCGTTTTCATTTTTATTCGATTTATGTCATATTGAAATCAAAATAATATGGAAATTGATAGAAATATTTCATTTATGCCTTCTATGTATTTATCAACTTATTCAAACTAAATCAATTTGATAAGACGCTTATAATATATAAAGAGAAGGAATCACTTAACAATGTTATTTTAATAATTTTAACAATGAGATTTGAAACGAATTGAAAAAATCTTAAGAAAAAAACGTTAGAGGTGTATTCTTGAACATAAGATAGATAATGTTTTTGAATTGCATGGAATTAGATATTATTTGATAGTCTATGAAATACACCATCAAATTGTCTATCAAATAATACTTAAATTATATAAAATTTTAAACATAATCAATCTATAAGATTACTAATTTGTCTATCAATGATTTTCTATTTTGAAGATTTTTGTTGAAAATAATTTTATTCATTTTTCTTTAAAGTTATGTCATAGTTGTTATTTTTATTAATATAATTTTCATTTTTTTGTATAAAATATATCATATGATTAATTTTATAGATTTGTCACAATAAAAATTTAAAAATATCACATATTATTAAATTCATGAATGTATACTTTTATGTATACGTGTCACATTGTAGGGGCATGTATGTACATTATGGGTCAGCTAACCCTCTTAGATTTAAAAAATAGTAATTTTAGATCATATTTTGCTAATCTTACCATCTTAAAAACTTATTTCTTATCTCTCTAAATTTATGATGTAAGTAGAGGTGAAAGAACCCAATCCGACCCGATTCAAAAAATCTGTCCGATCCGTTCGGACTCAAATCTGTTTCCGACCTGATTTTTAAAAAAGTCAAACTGACCTGATCCGACGACCCGAGATCAAATTACCCTCAATCCAATCGAAATCTATCAAAGATCTGAAAAAACACAACATGTAAATTGACCCGACCCTGACCCAACCCGGCCCGACCCGATTTCTTTTAGAAGATCAAACTGATCCGACCTGCCCGACTCGAACCCAACCCGACTTGCCCGATTGTCACATCTAGATGTAAGAATATATGTAGAATTGTTGATTTTTATTTAGTATTCGATTAATTGATGAATTCGAACCCGATAAACTATTATCAATTAACTCTTTGTCATATGATATCTAGTTTCCCGAGACGATCTAATCCATCATTACTGACCTCTGACCAAAATTCTACATATGCCCCTGAACGTATGGTCATGTGACCGTATTTTAAAACAATAATTAGGACCGTCTAGTTTGTAATTAATATCTGAAATAAACGGTAGAGATTTTCCTATAAAGTTAAGAATGCCCAGCGAGGTTTTCTTTTTGTAGGTAGGATTGACTGATATATGATTATTTTATGTTTGCTCTTTAGTATTTGGCAATCTATCATGAGATACAAATTGAAATAAAATAGTGTCTCTACACGTTTTAAAAACTGTTTTCAAAGGTTCATCTTTAAAAACGATTGCGTTTTAAAAACTGTTTTTAAAGGTTTTGTCAACCATTTGGGAACAGGAGGCCTTCAAAAATAATTATTTAATGTTTTAGAAACCCCTGTACGTCATTAAAAATAGTTGCATAACTGTTTCTAATGAGTTTTAATAACCGTTATTATAGCTATCTTTTGGTAGTGTACATTTTTCTGATTCATTACACTTTTATTTGGTGAAAACATATCCTATTAGATTTTTTCAAATTTTCGAAATCAATGATTTCTTCTATCCATAAAAATAGTAAAAATAAATTCGAATAAAAGTTGCAACTTTTCAAACCTCGTATTCATATCATATAATCAAGTAAATTAATGTGTTCCTAAACTCATTAAGAAATAAATACTTAAAAAACAAAAATGTATATTTTCATATTCATGATTTTTTTTATAATTTCTTGAGCACACAAATAAATATTTTGAAGATTAAATAGTATATATTTTTAGTTAAGCTCAACAACAGACATGGTGAGCTTAATTAAAATTATATACTTTATCATCCATAATTTAATCATAAAAATTTCATGGAACACAGCAATTTTCTATATTTTGAGTTTTAAGTATCTACTTCTATTTTTTTAAATGATGTACTTTATATCCAAATCTTCATTATTTTATTATTTTTTGAGAGCCATCTTAAAAAATTTGAAAAAAAAAGTTAAACAACGTTAAAGATATAAAATTTTGAAATTCTATATAAAGAATTTATTGAGAAGAAATTAAAATTTTAGAGACGATATATTATATTCTTTTATTTTATAATTTATTAAAGGTTTTGAGGGGTTAACCACAATCATGATATATGATAATATGTGCTAAATAATAATTCATTCCACCAATGCCAGCTTCAGCTTATTACAAACTACTCTTCTTGCTTTTCTCCTGCCACTCAAGCAGAACTCCCAGGGCTCTCGGCCAATGACTCATTTGGGAAAATTCCATTGCAGTAACTTTGCAACACTGGAGCAAACAGGCTGCCAAAAATGGAGAAGCACTTGACACTCACATGACTAATAGCGTTGCAACAGTGTGTGCTTACACTTACATTGAAGCTTGTAATAGATTTGATAAGTTCGACAGCACATCCGTCGACTTTGGCTATTGATGCCCAACAACTGGTAAAGTTGAACCGAAATGGACACAGCAAGTCATCTATGGGTGACAATTTCTCAAAAGGCACCTCCATTGGTGCTTCGGTTGTTGCGGAAGCTACTGTGTTAACTCCCATTGTAAGCAAGACAGCAAGGAGAATGTAAAGGAACAATTTGGCCATCTTATATTTGATTTTGCAGTATAGTACTAAAAATGAGAATTTTTGGGATGAGATGAGAGATGAAAGAGGAGGAGGGAGTACATGTAGAATGGTACTGTTGGGAGTTTTCTGAGTTATTGCTTTAACTAGCATTCAACGTTTTGAATTAATAAAATCTGAAGTTAATTTTAGTGACAATAAACAAAGTAATTAATGGCTCATGACTGCCGGTACTCGCAGCTTTTAATGCATTGTTGCCGGTTGAGAAAATTTACTAGGGATTACAATGTGCTTACAGATACATCATACATACTCTTGTTAACGTTATTAAAGTTATCAGGTATTCTTGATTATTTCATAATTCAAAAAATGGCACATTTAATAAAATGAACAACCCGTCATGTTTTTATATGCGTTTACAACCGTAGGTCTCTGGAT
This sequence comes from Schoenoplectus tabernaemontani, assembly GCA_037127355.1. Lineage (NCBI taxonomy): Eukaryota > Viridiplantae > Streptophyta > Magnoliopsida > Poales > Cyperaceae > Schoenoplectus > Schoenoplectus tabernaemontani. The sequence goes on along the minus strand of CM073740.1, from coordinate 11,150,497 downwards.
GATAATATCTTCAGAACAGCTCTCTGCTTGTAGGAAGGCCCAATAATACACTCCAATTTGATACCAGGCCCAATTGAAATTGAATCAATTCTATTTTCTCCGATCAGGACTATGAGCAACTGAGCAAGAAGCAACTCGCCAGGGCCAGGCGAGAAGGGCTGGAGGGGGTATAATTGCTTCCGCTCGCGCATGTCCGGGTATGTCCCCTCTGCTCCTTTGGTCTCTGCGTAATGTGCCGATGCGCCACGTCAGCTCCGAGATGTCGACTTAGGGGACAGAGATTGGCATGGCATAGTGGCATCAATCCCGATCATAGGAACCAGTATCTTATCAGTAATTTTCATCACCTTCCCTTTTTCTCAAATAAGCTAAATTATCTTTGTCTCACTCTCTCGGGGCGGGAAACCTATGTCATATTTTTCTCTGTTCTGGACTAGTTCCATAGGAATTTACACTCTGTCAAGATAAATGACGTGTCAGGTCATGGTTAAACGGGTCTTCTAGGGTTTTTGTGGACCACACAACACAGGTTGGAAGCCTGAGAGCAAGAATGGGGTTTGTAAAATACGTAGATTATGAAAAAAAAAATTGTGTAATTCTGGTGCATTTGAGAAAGGATCGGCAGAATGAATGAAATGCCACATTAATTGTGGCAACAGATTGGCCACAATCTGTCCTAGAAAGTTTTGCCTTCAATGTGATGTCACGAATCGAAGATGTTCTACATGCAGATAATATTACCAGAAATCCATCCCTGAAGGACTTGAACAGGAGAAACAATTCAGATGCATCTGCCGGGCCAGTAAAACTAGATCCAAGTATAGAGTTAGAGAAACTAAAAGGTCAACCTACTTCTATGACTCTGTATGACTTATATTTGATGGCAAACCAATGAACCTGAAACGATGAAGAAGGAAATCAATAACTTAGATAATGGTTTAAACAAGAAGCCTCATGTTGTTGCAGCGCCAAAGAAATTCTCTTGCATAGAGAAGGTTGAGACAGGATTAAGGAGCCCCACAACCCGCCAGTTAATAATGAAAAGACGAAAGGGTATGAAATGAGTAGGAGGCAGAAACCACAGGCTCACATGTAAATAGATGAGAGGTGTGTTAGAATCACAGTAGAAAATGGCAGTCTCACAGCTTGAACTGCTGTAATCCTGCCTTTATTGAAAGAGAAATGTTTCTTTTAGTCTTTTATTTTTTTTCTCTTTTTTGTTTGAGTGATTTCTTCATTTTCTAATTATATCAATTTATTTTGTCACGAAGAAGGGTTTTTGCATACTGAGTTACTGATTGAGAAGAAAGAAACTCTTGCTGTATCTTTGACAGCCACCAGGGTGTCTTAATGTGTTTGATTATTTTATTTTTGAAATCTCATGTACTACTAATAATGTTGCAATTTCGGGGTGATCATAATCAATACTTGCTAGTAAGATTTAAGCACTTTTGATTGGATTAAGATCAAGATATCATAATGCTTGATTGATCACATTATGTTGAATTTGTGTCTCTGCTATGCTAAGGAAAGCAGATTAGGACTTGTAGTTACATCAGCAAATATTCTTTCAGCATGCGCCAACACTTTTGTGTGCTGTGCTCAGCGATCTTGTAACATGCTCTCCACTACTTCAGATTGATTGTTTATTCCTCAAAATCAAATAATTAAATACCTCTTAAAAAACAATAGAGATAAAAAGCTTGTTTAATTGTGATATATAAAGTGTTGACATGACTACCTTAATGTAATCCTTTTATTATGATATTACTGATATGAAGTCGAGGGGAAAGAAGAAAAAACAATAGTATCCGCAGGTCTGACAAACTAAAACTTATAATACATGGCAACTCAATCAGCCTAAACAACTGGAATTTATGCTCCGCACGACAGGGATCGATTCCAAACAGGATTAATTAAAATCCCCTGTTAAAATAAAGATTGGATGCTGTCATATATGTATATATTGTAGCAAAGCACAGACATGCCCCCAATTCCTTACCGTCTGTTTGATCTTTGCCTCTTCCACCAAACCAACCTACAGAACCACTTTCTTTGCATTGAAAGAAATACATTGTTTTTCCTTTTTTTCTTCCACTGTACTTTCTCTCCTCCATCTTTTGCCACCTAACATTCCACACTTGTAAATTCCTAATTCTGGATTGTAATCAATCCCTAATTGGAAAGGAATGATTTCAGTTGCACCCAATTTCAGCTATTTATATTTCGATAGGATATATGTTTGATGGTTCGATTCGGACGTGGCAATAGCCTCGAGAGGTTTATCAGAAGAGTCAGAAGCTTTGACAGATCCTCATCATCCAGTGAACTTGAGATGTTTGAAATGGAGGGTCGTCAGTCACCGGGACCACATCTTGATGGTTCTGGCAACTCAAGTTGGTTGATCAACAAATCTGAAAGAGCCCCGAGGTCTCGGTTTGCACCTAGTGTGGGTCAACAAGATGGACAACCATCAGGTAACGTTCAATCAAAAAGAGTCCAGAAATTTATGATATGAAAATGGTATCTAATTTGTTAAACAAGACTAACTTTTGAACTGACAGACAATGATTTTGCTGATTTGAGCTGGTCTTTGATGTATTCAAATTTTGAATTTTGTGAACATTATAATGGTGTCAATATGTTGTTGTCAGTTAGATTTACAGTTGATGAAAGAGAAGTTTGCAAGACTTCTTCTTGGAGAAGACATGTCGGGTTCCGGCAAAGGGGTTTCCTCGGCACTTGCTTTGTCTAATGCTATCACAAATCTTTCAGGTAACCCATCAGTGTTTCATATTCTAAATTTAAAAGAAATTTGCAATAATCAATAAAAATTACATTGGTTCTTCTTCATTTGTGAAGCTTCTGTGTTTGGGGAGCACTGCAAGCTTGAGCCACTTCCCCCAGAGAAGAAGGCTAGGTGGAGAAAAGAAATTGGTTGGCTTCTTGCCGTTACTGATCATATAGTTGAATTTGTTCCAACAGAGCATGTTTTGAAAGATGGCCAAAGCATGGAGGTAAGATCAGATTCTTGTTTGCTTTTTAGTACCTTTAATGCAATATAGGGTCATTTTTTCAGCATTTTAATAACTGCCATTTTTTCTGTTTTGTCTATTTCAGGTTATGTCTACTCAGCAGAGGAGAGATCTCCACATGAACATTCCAGCTCTGCGCAAGCTCGATGCAATGCTATTAGTACGAGAAATCTCATCTTTTTGAAATTTCACATCTAGACAGACTAAAGTTTTGGCCAATAACATTATTTGCATATACTTGCAGGATTACCTTGAAAAATTTAAGGAGCAGCAGGAGTTCTGGTATGCATCCACCAAAGACTCTCAAAAAGGGATAGAAATTAGGGAGGATGATAAAGGGTGGATGCCAACAGTTAAAGTCCCACCGAATGGGCTTTCCATCGTATCTAGAAAGTGGCTGGAGTACCAAAAGGAATTGATAAACCAAGCGCTAAAAGCTGCTATGGCGATAAATGCAATGGTTCTTGCAGAGATGGAAATCCCTGAAGTCTACATGGAAGCACTCCCTAAGGTAATATCTCCTGAGTTTGGTCTTAGTTAATTTCATAATTTTTTTTTCTTACTTCCAAAAATTTGTTGTTGTCGAGATCAGGGACGGAGACAGGGTTACTAGGAGGGCTTGGCACCCCCATAATTTATATAAATTAGTGAAAGTTTTTAATTTTTGTTTGTAATAGTATGATATTTGTGTATTGGACATTTCCTATAATTTTTGTTTCAAATACATAGATCATTCAATTAAATTTTCGGCACCCCCTAAGTTTAAATCCTAGTTTGCCCCTGATCGAGATTCAAACATACGAGTTTAAGAAAACTTGTTAGGAAGGATACTAAATTAACAATTAGTAGTTCGGCTAAATTCTTCAAATTTAATTAATGACAAGTGTAATGAAAGATTAGACCATGTACTTTCTTAGTATACTAATGACAAGCAATTTCTCCTTTTTTTACAATAAAATGTAGAATGGAAGGGTTAGTCTTGGGGATGCAATATATAAGAGCATAACTGATGACAACTTTGATGCAATAAATTTCCTCGAGTCATTGGATCTATCAACCGAACAGAAGATAGTTGACCTGAAGAACAGGATTGAGGCTTCATGCATAATTTGGAAGCGGAAAATGAACAATAAGGACACAAGGTCCTCCTGGGGTTCCATGGGATCGATTGTGAGCTTGGAGAAAAGAGAGCAGTTCGAGGAGAGAGCTGAGACCATTCTCCATATCCTCAAGCAGCAATACCCGGGTGCACCCCAATCACACCTTGACGTAAGCAAGATCCAATTTAACAAGGTAAGTATCTGCCATATGTATTTTTTTTTTTTTTTTTTTTGCCTACACAGCTTTTCATAATTTATAATTGGAGACAGAGAACTTGAGAAATTATGCATGGGCCTGATAAACCTGAAAATAGTACGTCTGTAAACCTTTTATACAAGTAAAAACGTTGATTATATCAAGAAAAATAAAATGAGAACTACAAAAAAAAATTAGATTGAAAGATTTTTTTTAACAGGAAAGTGTTGGTCTTGTTGTTAGTTGGTACCAGTCAACTCCATGGGAAAAGCATTTCTTCAGAGGAGAGGGAAACAGGAATAAAGAGATATCCAAGCTCATGTTTCACTTAAAAAGACAAACACCTATATACATTCTTACTTACCTTGCTAAATTCTTAATGTTGCAATTTCTTATTTAATTTAAAAATGTGTGCTAGTGCTTAGTTAATTAATTCTTCTAGGATGTTGGATATGCTATCCTTGAGAGCTATGCTCGAGTTCTAGAAAGTTTAGCCTTCAGTGTGATGTCACGAATCGAAGATGTTCTACATTCAGATAACATCGCCAGAAATCCATCCCTGAAGGACTCGAACAGGAGGAACAATTCAGATGCATCTGCCAGGCCAGTAAAACTAGATCCAAGGGTAGAGTTGGAGAAACTAAAAGGTCAACCTACTTCTATGACACTGTATGACTTCATTGGATGGCAAACCGATGAACCCGAAATGATGAAGAAGGAAATCGATAACTTAGATAATGGTTTAATCAAGAAGCCTCATCTTGTTGCAGCGCCAAAGAAATTCTCTTACATAGAGAAGGTTGAGACAGGGTTGAGAAGCCCCACGGCCCGCCACTGAAAATTGAAAATTTGAACGGGTATGAAATGAGTAGGAGGCAGAAACCACAGGCTCGCGTGTAAATAGACGAGAGGCGTGTTAGAATCAAAGTAGAAAATGGCAGTCTCACAGCTTGAGTTGGTGTAATCCTGCCTTTAGAGAGAGAAATGTTTCTTTTATTCTTTTATTTTGTCCTCTTTTGTGTTTGAGTGATTTCATCATTTTCTAATTATATAAATATCTTTTATCAAGAAGGGTTTTTGCATACTGAGTTACTGATTGAGAAGAGAGAAACTCTTGTTGTATCTTTGACAACCACAAGGGTGTCATAATGTGTTTGATTATTTTATTTTTGCAATCTGATGTCCTACTAATAATGTTGCAATTTCCGGTACAATTGGGCACTGATACTGTTTGATTCATCAGTATCTTTAGCAGCTCCATGTACAATCAGACACTGATACTGTTGTTGAAAATGGATTCTGATATGCTGTAGCATATCTAACATTTGTGTCGATCAGTAGAAAAGTGTACTACGTCTAATTACTTCATCCTTACAAATGAAATCCAAAACTCCGTATATGAGGAGAACTATATGTCTTGCTCAATTAAATAATATTTTCTTGTGAGAGACAAGTTCAAAATCGATTAGGTTGTTTTAACTGGGTATGGAAAATGGAGCCTGAGTCATTTCACTAACACAAAAAAGTAAAAGTAGGTTATGAGCTTTGCTGCATTAGTGATAATCGACAAATGATTTAGAACAAACCTTCACATTATGATAACTCAGTATTATTGCTCTTAATTCTAGCTATGTTTTGCATTGAATTCGTGTCTCTGCTATGCTGACGAAAGCAGAATAGAACTTATAGTTATAGTTACATCGGCAAATATTCTTTCAACATGTGAATCTAAGCCATCACTTTTGTGTGCTGTGTCAAGCAAAAGTAAGAAAAGCTAATAGTTAATGACATAGCAAATTTCTGAGCAATAAAAAAACGCAAGAAGCAAAGTGCTATAACAGATTGTAATTTACGGTGCTCAACAATGCTCTCCACTACGTCCGATTGATTGTTTATTTCACAAATTCAATTAATTAAATACTTCTTAAAGAAACATTAGAGATAAAAAAAATTAAAGATTGCTTTATTTTGATATATAAAGTGGTTGACATGGCTACCTTAATGCGTCCTTTTATTATGATACTAGTGATATAGTATAAGTCTGAGGGGAAAGAACAAAAAACAAATGTATCCGCAGGTCTGACAAACTAAAATTTATAATATATGGCAAGTCGATCAGCCTAAACAGCTGGAATTTATGCTCCGCACGCAGGGATCGATTCCAAACATAATTAAATAAGATCTTCTGTTGAAATAAAGATTGGAAGCTGTCATATACATTTCCCATTGCTTTAGGCAATCAATGAAATGCATATATGTTTTATGATAATGTACATATAGTAGAATCCATTATATAACTATTTTAATTTCGGATCACAAAGAAAATGAAAAAGATAAATATATTTTATCTTAAAACCATAGTCAGCGAATCAAATTAGAAAAGTGCTCAACGCAATTTGAGATTATTTATTATTGACTTCTAACAGATTATAGCATTTGAAACATTCTCATGCTGGCACGTACATGCGTTTTTAAATATAACGAGTACAAATAATAAAAGAATTCAAAGAGCAGGGTTTTTTTTTCAGAACAACGAGAGGTTATGAAACCTCTTTTATTATATCATAGTTTTTTTAGAATACGAGGAAATCTTTTCATCTGACAAAAATTTCTCAAATTTATCAAACTATTTTTTTTCAACTTTTTATTTTCAGAAATATTTGTATTCCCCAATATATCTCTCAACTGTTTTCTCTTCAAACTATCTATTTTCAGTGATATTTTTATTTTTGACAAGTCTTTATTTTCCACGATCAAATATGAATACCCCACTAAGTATGAATACCTTAGATATGAACACTTTCATTTTAAGTTTGAACATTCATATTAGTATTTCACATTTTTTGAATGAGAGGCTAAATACGTAGGGCGTAAGATACTCATCATTATTAATAATGAATTTTAGTCTGCTCGATATACTCATGCTTATTATTATGGATGTTCATATATATATTATCATGGATATTCATACTGAAAATAAAATATATTCATAACAAATGTATGTGTTAAAAATACTGAGAGATTTTAGCACATCTTTAATTTTATAATATCATTTTATTAATTTGTATGTATTTAATTAGTGATTAGGGTGATTAGATGGATATTCAACATGTTCAAAAATAATTTTCCGTGAGCTCTGAGTATTCATTCATATAATAAAAGTGTTCATGTCGTTATCAAAAGGTGTTCTTATGTTATATACCTATTCATACAATTTATAAAAAAATAGAGATTTTTTCTAAAAAAAAATTCATAAAAAAATATAGTTAGCACACCCTCTTAAAATAAAATAAGCACTCTACATATTCCAACATTAGTTTTCTTTTATATTTCTTTTTTTTCTGAAATGTCATATATTATCTCTAGAGGTTTACTAAAATCCGCCGGGTACAACCCGTATCCGTGTATCCGTGCCTGGTACTCGCGGTATCCGTACCCGTGCCCGGGTATAGGCGGGTAAACGGGTACGAGTTTGTGAAGGGCCGGTCAATTTTTTTTGGAAAAAAAACCCGTTGTACATGTACCTGCCGCCGTGTACCCGCCGTCCGTACCCGCACCCTCGTACCCGCACCCGCGTACCCGTTATAACGGTTTCTGAACCGTTATAACGGTTTCTGAACCGTTATAACGGTTTTTGAAACGTTATAACAGTTCAGTAAATCGTTATAACGTTTCATAAATTTTAAAAAATTTCAAAAATCCCCCCCCCCCCCCTTGGTTCACATCAAATCAATACCTGTACCCGTACCCGCCGAACCCGCTGGAATTTTTTTTTTAATAAATTTCAAAATTTATTCCCTCCAATCAAAACTCTATAAATATACCTCTCTTCCTCTCATTTCTCAACATTTTCACCTTCTCTCAATCTTTTATTCTCTCAATATAATATTATTCTCAATTTTTTAATTTATTGTTCCAAAAAATATAGTATAAAAATACGATCACAGAATTACGAAGGTAATGAAATTACGAAGTTCGGCGTCTCCCATAAGATTTTTCCGCAAGATTTAAAGGTTATATTTATTTCATGTTATATTAAATTTTTTTGTAGAGTAAATTTAGTTTATGGTAGATTTATTAAATGTTAAGTAATTAGATTTGTTAGATTTATTTTATGTTTGAATAGGTTAGATTTTTTAGATTTATTTTAATTCTACACAGTCTGTACAAAGCCATAATAAAACAACCAATCTTTATGGAAATGAAACTCAATCAATTTTCGTTGGGGCGTCACCCTCTTAGCGACGCGCCATATTGGAACCCGGATATGGTGATAAGAGAACAAGGACCGGGTCGTCACCGCCTTAGTGGCGCGCCATATTGGAACCCGAATATGGTGACAAGTGAGCGAGGGCCGGATCGTCATCACTAAGAATGAAGTGTCAAATGAACAAGGGTTTTCGCACTTGACTCGACGAGTGGGGCAAGTAAACTAGTCGGGGAAAGTAGGATTTGTTTAGGTAGTTGGAATGTAGGGTCCTTAACAAGTAAGCTAAGAGAGTTAGTTGATACTGCGATTAAGAGACGCGTTAATATCTTATGTGTTCAGGAGACTAAATGGACGGGACTGAAAGCTAAGGAGGTGGAGAATACAGGCTTTAAATTGTGGTACACGGGAAAAAATAAAGTAGAAATGGTGTAGGCATCTTAATTGATAAGAGCCTCAAGAATGAAGTTGTCGTGGTTAGGAGACAAGGGGACAGAATCATCATGATAAAATTGATTTTTGGAGATTTGGTCTTGAACATCATCAGTGCGTATGCCCCACAAGTAGGTTTGAGCGATGATGTCAAGAGACGATTCTGAGAAGACTTAGAGGACATGGTTAGAGGAGTGCCTAACAGTGAAAAACTCTTCATTGGATGTGATCTTAATGGTCATGTTGGCACAGTTAGAGGAGGATTTGAGAGGGTACATGGGGGTTTTGGATATGACGAACAGAATTAAGAGGGAGAAGACATCTTGAACTTCGCTATAGCTTATGACCTCATGGTAGCGAACACCTTCTTTAGAAAGAAAAAATCGCATTTAATTACTTTCAACGAGTGTCAACACTCGAGCGGATCGATTTTGTCCGACTAGAAGGGAGGAGAGACCAAAACTGCATGAATTATAAGGTTATACCTGGCGAGTGTGTTGTCACACAACACAAACTTTTGGTGGCTGATTTTTATTTTCAGGTATGCGTTCAGCGAGATAGAGGTATGAAAATAACGAGAACGAGGTGGTGGAAGCTCAAAGGGGACGTTTCTCAGGTGTTTAAGAATGGAGTTATTACAGAAGGATCGTGAAACGAAGGTGAGGATGCGGATAATATGTGGAAGAAGATGGCGACTCACATTCGGAAGGTGACTATAGAAGTGTTTGGAGTAACTAGAGGAAATAAACGTGAACCTAAAGACACTTGGTGGTGGAATGATAAAGTACAAAAGGTTATCAATGAGAAGAAAGAATGTTACAAACGTTTACATCACAACAAGAGTGATGAAAACATACAGAAGTACAAATAAGCTAGAAGAAACGCAAAAAAAAGCTGTGAGCGAAGCAAGGGGTCAGGCATATACGGAGTTGTATCGGAAATTAGATACGAAAGAGGGCGAAAATGATGTCTACAAGATGGCTAAACTTCGAGAAAGGAAGACAAGAGACTTCCACCAAGTTAAATGTATTAAGGATGAGGCTAATAGACTTTTGGTGAAAGATGAAGAGATTAAGAACAGATGGAGAGCATACTTCGACAAGCTATTCAACGACGAGAGTGAGAAAAGCGCGATCGAGTTGGACCACTCAATTGACACCAATAGGCGATTTGTTCGGAGAATTCAAGAGTCTGAGGTGAAAGAAGCTTTAAAAAAGATAAAAACAGGTAAGGCGTTAGGATCGGATGACATCCCGATTGAGGTATGGAGATGTCTTGGAGATATAGCAATAGTGTGGCTCACTAAACTATTTAATACCATTTTTCGGTCCAATAAGATGCCTGATGAGTGAAGAAGAAGTATATTAGTACCAATCTTCAAGAATAAAGGAGATATTCAAAGTTGCACTAATTACAGAGGGATTAAGCTCATGAGTCATACCATGAAGCTTTGGGAGAGAGTGATCGAGCACCGTTTAAGAAAACTGACAACTGTCTCTAAAAATCAGTTTGGTTTTATGCCTGGGAGGTCCATTATGGAGGTAATTTTCTTGATAAGATAACTTATGGAGAGACATCGAGAATAAAAGAAAGACTTACATATGATATTTATTGATTTAGAGAAAGCGTATGATAAAATTCCGAGAAATATCATGTGGTGGGTGCTCAAAAGAAAATTAGTCCCAACAAAGTACGTTACCCTTATTAAGGATATGTACACAAATGCTGTGACTTGAGTCAGAGCATGTGACGGCGAGTCCGATATATTTCCTATTAAGATAGGATTACATCAAGGGTCAGTATTGAGTCCATATATTTTCACCTTAGTGATGGATGAGATCACAAAGGACATACAAGAAGATATTCCTTGGTGTATGCTCTTTGTTGATGATGTGGTGTTGATTGACGAGAGCGGTGGAGTCAATCAGAAACTAGAGTTGTAGAGACAAACTTTAGAATCGAAAGGTTTTAGACTTAGTAGGACAAAAACTGAATATATGAGGTGTCAGTTCAGCGGGGAAAACATAGATGACGGAGATGTTAATTTGGATGGACGAGTAGTACCCATGAATGACACATTTCGGTATTTGAGATCGATGTTGCAGAGTGAAGGAGAGATCGATGAAAATGTTAGTCATAGAATAAGAGCTGGATGGGTAAAATGGAGACAAACATCTGGTGTTCTTTGTGACAAGAAGGTCCCAAACAAACTAAAAGGCAAGTTCTACAGGACGGTGATTAGACCCGCGATGTTGTATGGCGTAGAATGTTGGGCTACAAAAGGACAACACATCCAGAAGATGAGTGTAGCTGAAATGCGGATGTTGCGTTGGATATGTGGTCACACAAGAAAAGATCGAATCAGAAATGATGATATTAGGAACAAATTTGGGGTAGCACCAATTCAAGAGAAGCTAGTCCAACATCGTTTGCGATGGTTTGGTCATATCCAACGAAGGCCTCCTGAAACATCAATACGCAGCGATATTTTAAGTCGTCCTGAAAATACAAAAAGAGGAAGAGGTCGACCGAGATTGTCATGGGATGAAGCAATAAAAAGAGATTTGAAAGAATGGAATATACCCAAAGAGCTTGCTTTGGATAGAAGTGCGTGGAAGATAGCGATTCATGTACCTGAACCATGATTTAGGAGTTAGAGTCTAATAGTAGAGTTATAGACTTCATATTCTTAGATTTTTTTAGGATTTTAGGATTTAGAATTTGGAAATAGATTTCAGAAATAGAGGTTTAGATAGGATTTTAGGATTTAGAATTTAGAATTAGGTTTTAAAATAGGATTTTAGTAATTAGAAATAGATTTTATAATAGAGGTTTATTGTACTATTATTATTATTGTTATTATTGCTACTATTATTAGCATATTATCATTATCATTATCATCTTTATTTATATATTATTATTATTATTTTATTTTATTTTTTCTTCCATCATATTCATTTTTATCACTGATATTTGAGATCTTTAATCTTATGTTTTTCGATTGGGTTTCATTTCTAGCCTACCCCAATTTATTTGGGATTAAAGGCTTTGTTGTTGTTGTTGTTGGTACATTAGCCCTACCCGCCGCCCGCCGCGGGTGTACCCGGCCCGTACCTGCGGTACCCGCCGGTAAATCACTAGGCCCAGGTGGTGAACCTCGCTGTTTTCCAGCAGTGGAGGTTTTTTGTTGCGATTTTTGATAAACTAGCGACTTTGGATGATCGGCGCGATCAGACGTCACACCAGCTTGTAAAATAGTAAATTTAAAATTCGAGAATTATTCAGCGGGGCTAAAATCATGATTCAGATATAATACAATGTATTTCGTTTCATATAATATAAATAAAATTCTAAAATTCTAAAAATAAAAAAAAATATTTAAAATAATATATAAAGTGTTTTATCCCGCATAATTGATGAATAAAATATTTTTATATTAAACTGATGAATAAAATATTTTTATATTTAATTGACGTATTATTTATGAAATATCTGAATAAAAAATGAAATATTCGCAAACTGTGTTAATATGTGCAAAACCATCAAATTGCATGCATATAAGTCCACAGAGATGAATTTGCATGATATCGACCGCATGAACACTTGAGCGTGGATCTGTTGCTGCACTGCATATGCGGCCGCATGGAATGTATTTTAATTCACTGAATTTAAATAGCGGATAGTGGGTTCATAACGACATAATAATTTAGCAGACGCTATTCGTTCATGTTAAATATGAATGTTTTGACTACTTGTCTAAATCATAAAGTAAAAAAAATCAACAAGATGATGAAATATTAGAATAAGTAGTCATAAATATTTTTATTCAGATTGTTTGACAACAGATGATTATCATTAACAAAAGATTATTTATTTTTCATTTGGGTAGATCAAGTATTAAAATGAGATTTTTTTTAAAGAAACATTGTTAGATTTTTTTTAATGTGTGGCTACCTAAATTTTTTTGGAACATATAGTTTTAATTTTTGTCGTTTTAAAATAAATTAGCCAATTATCCAAGTCATTAATAAATCGATTGTCTATACATTTCTTTTCAACTACAATATTTTTTTATTAATTTTTTTATGTAAATGAAGCATATTGTTTATCTATTTATTTAATGTAAAACCTTCTTTTGTGAATTATGAGTTTAGATAACAATTAATTCTCATTAACCAATCCAATTAATATATAAAATGTGGTAATTCCAATATGCTACTTCAATTCTATGAGTAAGAAAAGCCTGGAATTCTCCATTTCATATGCATTTCCTAAGGTTCGAGTAGAGTTATCCAAAAATCCGCAGACTTATACTGACTGGACAGGGTGTGGGATTGAGCGAATTTATACAGAAATTTCCTAGGCCTGCCTGTTCATAGCTAGATTGAACATTCAAATATAAGTAGAATTTGAAAAATTCAGTCAATTATAACCACTATTTTTGTTGTAATTATATAGAAGACTAAATAGCAGAAAGACTGATATCATCATAGTGTTTTTCATCCGAAAACGCTATGAAATAGGGCTATGCGCAGCTATACAGATATAGTAGAAAGACTATATATTCACCTTAACATTTGAATCATAATTTAATTTTTACCCTCCGCCAGCATATTAATAAATTCTTTTTTAAAAAAAAAATATCAAATCATGTTAAGATCATCCTTTTCTGTATAACTATATTTTCAGTACTTATTCTTTGAAGAAGACGCAGAAATTTAAAGACGTATTTTTTCTAATGAGAAATTCATGTGCTTATGTTTTCCAGGAGCATCACTTGTGCCAAAATCTGGTGTCTTGTGCCAAAGAAATAAGAACAACTACTTGTTAGTTACATGTATATGCTAAGCTAAAAGAACCGTTAGAAAATAACCTCAGCCGCCACTCACATCCTCAAAGCATAACCAAAGGGGCAAAAGGAAAGGAAGGAAAGGAAGAAAAGAAAAAAAGAAAAAAAAAACCAGTTGAGGCATTTACATTGAAACTAAGCTGAATTAACTCTATGACCACAGTCCACAGCTCATACTCTGAGCTCGTCAGGTAGGTCAAAAATGGGGTCACCGTGCTCTAAATAATCATCAGGGCTCTCATCTTCATCGTCAGATGAGAGAAGTGATGAGCCCATCCATTGCTTGAAACCATCATTGATGCGTCTCTGCATTTCAGGTGACGCCTCATTTATCCCCTCCAGCATTTCTAGTCCTAGTGTTAAAAAGAAAATTATTAAAACCAACTTCAGATAAAGGTACGATTCCAACCTTCTGTCACCATTTATGGAATAACATCTGACATTTTGGATTTGATTACAAATACTTCCTATTTAACCACTAATACCCAGATGTTAAAGACCAAGGCTTATAATTAAAACATGATATTTTTAATATTTGACATCTTTTCAATTCACAACCAACAATTATGTTTTGCCCAACACTTTCTACCTAGACATTAGCACCTTATTTTACAGCCAAATCACATTTCTAATACTTGCAAAGCTGCTTCCTAGCAGTTAATTTTTTTTCAACTAGAAACCTACTTCGCAATCTGGTTCACTTGATATTTGTACAGTTTATGGGGAGGAAGAAGGTATGTTTTTTCTTTGCCCCGGTTTTCTACTAATGGGAGTACTGCTTTGAATCAGGAGTGCTTGGGAGACCAGTTACCAGAATGAGCATTATGGATTGGGACATCCAGTAAGATAACAAAATTTTTTGTCTCACCATCTTTTAGAAGTGTTTTATATACAACAAAGATTGGTTATCGCTTCAAAAAGAAAAGAAAAAATAATAATAAAAAAAGTTTGGTTGCGATTTGCAGAAAACATAATAACTCAATTAAGGTTGTAATTTCATAGAATAGTGTGTTAAGAAATAAAGCCCTCCTATAAAATAACATCTACAGAGCTGCAAACCTTAAAACTACAGAAGCTAGTTGGTCAACAGTCAATACCTAAATTATGGCCGGTGTAGGTTCCTTCGTCAAGCACAAGAGCAGCCTTCCTTTTAAGAAACATTGCAGTTCCACCACAAAGGATCACCAGACTCCAGGAGGCAATCTCATAACACCAGAACAAAGCAATAGAGCAGCTGCTTCCCAGGGTTAGTAGGCTCGAACCAAGAAATAATGCCATGAGGCCGAAGACTATGGCAAATATGCTATTAATAATTGCTAGGCACCTGACCCCACCTGATTGTAATACTTGGTGTTAATTGAGTATAGGGTGAACAAGAGCACTGAAGAATTATATTTGGATCTGAAAGGAATACATTTGTCTTGTTTTTATTTGTTGAGGGAGTTTTTATCATCTGTTACCTCTGACCTGAATCACAGGACTTTAAAACTTGGTCTGGACCGTCAAATCTAAAACTAAAATCCCAGATTGACCTGATGATGTCATTCAGGGTGGGTTCTTATGTCATCATCAAATATGTCTAGCTGTTTTTGTTTTAGATTGGACAATCCAGACCAGAAAAGTAGTATCCTGCAATCCTGCTTAGTATTGGAAGTGAACATGAGGTAAACTTGTTAGCCTGATCACAGGAAATATTTGACTCAATTTTTTTGCATGTAAAATGGCATTACTTTGGTTAGTAGATAACTACAAATCCATTTCATAACTTATGCTACTGGTTTGCTGGTGGAATACTAGATGTATATTAGTCGAATATAAATTATGTTCCTCTTTACAAAATTGTAAGTTACTGCCATTTGTGTGCTAGATATGATTTATGCCAGAGGAATATAAAAAGTTTTGAGTAGGATTGTAAATCTGCTTGTCAGGCTTACT
The DNA here is from genome assembly GCA_037127355.1 of Schoenoplectus tabernaemontani. Taxonomy (NCBI): domain Eukaryota; kingdom Viridiplantae; phylum Streptophyta; class Magnoliopsida; order Poales; family Cyperaceae; genus Schoenoplectus; species Schoenoplectus tabernaemontani. Next base: position 11,134,743 of record CM073740.1, on the reverse strand, counting down.
AGTCTTTAAAGTTGTTTAAAATTAGATCACTGCTGAGTTCTCACTTTGCAAGACTGCATGAACCAACATCATTCATGCAACTAGACCATACAGATGTAATTTTCAAATTGCATCACTCTCCGATATAAAACATCTCTTAAATAACTGCAGATGTAATGAAAATGACTTATCTACAGAAGTTTTGGTACTGAGCTTCATCAATGCTCCAAGTATCCAATATAAGAACTATATGTGATAAATCCTTCTAAGATATAAGAAAAGGTATTACCTCTTCTAGAAGCACAGAAACAGTTCTCAACTACTATGAGAAGAAAGTGCCTTCTTGGTGCAGTGTAAGCCACAACCATTCCTACAGTGCAACAAAAGAGCTGAAGATTAAAAGAAAAGAACAGCAATTGATCTCAGAAGCCAAGCAAATGCATAAAAAGTAAAGCTTCTTCTGCATCTCCTATTATCTAATTGTGATTCCAAGTTCACTGCTGGAATTATTCAGTACCTTTGAGCTAAAAAACCAAAGATCAAATAATGGGAAAAAAAAAATCATACCTAAGCTATGACTAAATTGATACTGCATGAATTTTTCTTAAATTTGGTGATCTTCTGGATCCTAGTACAAAATTTTCACTAAAAATTCCATACATGAACCAAGGATCATAGAGCAATCCAGTACTGATACACTTTCTTGATATTGAGCCTAACTGATATTATAATGAACCAGTATAATAATGCTGCTCTGAACTGAATAATCCATCAATGCTTATCAAAATTTAAACCAGTAGCTTTAAATAACAATGAAGATTGGTACCAACAGGTACCACCCCTGGTCCTATATGTCCTAACTGCAAACTAACCACAATGTATGGAGTGCCAATTAGCTAGCCATTTCTGTTTACAGAACAGCAAGATTAGAAACCAGCCCAGAACAGCAAGATTAGAAACCAGCCAATCTTGCAGACATGGCCTTTCAGAAAGTTCCTAATTCTAACACACACAGAGAACCACCAACCTGCCACCAAAAACAAGGCCGAGGCAAGGAAAACAATTGCAGAGGGGAAGAACACAACGAGCCAATAGAAATCAGCTGCTTCCTCTTCGGTTATATACAAGCTGCCGCCTTGGTTTCTGTACAGCTCAGGCTGCCAGGTGAAATTCATGGGCATGGCCTCTTCAAGGCTTCTCCCTGCCCTGCAGAAAGGTCGCTTGCTCGGCTCTGAAGGGAACACCATGTGCAAGCTTATGACTGCCGGGATGACAACGGAGAGAAACAGGACGAGAGAAATGGAGAGGATAAGAGGCTTTTTGAGCCGAGACCATGTACGATTTTCCTCGGTGAAGGTTTCATGTCGTTGCTTAGGTACGAAGGCTTGGCGGAGCGCGTTGCTGATCAGCGCCATTTGGCGAGGAATTGGTTCTTGGTTGAGGGTTTTTGTTCAGTTTGAGATCAGTACAAGTAGGAGAATTACAAATTAGATGAAGTTGGCTTGCGAGAGAGGATCGAGGTTGGAAGCCATGGAAAGGAAAGTGGAAGATGAAATTAGATTGATGTATGGTTCAGTGTATTAAAATGCGTTTTGTGCGGCCGCATAGGTGTGTGCGGCACTAGATCCGCGCTCAACTCTCTATGTGGTTGATCATATGCGGATTTTCCTCCGTGTAGTGCAATTTAAGTGGTCTTTGCAAGCATCCACCACACAAAATCGTGCCACAGAAAATCCAACTATGTCGCTCAATAAAGTGCAGCAAAAATTCCTGGAAAACTCGCGAGGGTGGGAATCGAATCCCATACCTACACGATTTGGGCCGAAGACATTGGCACTACCTAGTGTCCGCTTGTGAAATATAGGAATGCCCAGTAAATATATACAAGTCATAATATATTTATTTAAGGTCTAAAGATGTTTAAAACTGAAACCGATTTATTATGTATAAATCTCAAAAAAATATTATAAAACCTAGCATTAAACCGCATATTAAGTCCCGCATAGAAATTCGCATATATGCCGCATACCGCATATGCAATATGCGATGGTCATCCGCATTTTAAAACATTGATGGTCTTTAGTACTGCACAAAAAAGGTCAAGCTCATGGCTAGTCTTGGCGAGTTAATCTGATTTGAGCTAATTTGGTTCGAGCTAATTTGGCTCGATAGTTAAATGAGCCGAGTTTAGTTTGATTTGTGGCTCGATTCGGCTCGAATAATAATAATTTATATATTTTTTTGTTAAATTCTAATCTGATAATCTATCATATGTTTTTTCTATTAAATTCTAATCTGATAATCTATCTCTCATTATATCTCATCATCTCACAATCTCAGCGGTTTAACAATTTCTCATACTCGCTTGTGACTCGGCTCATATAGCTGACTCAATAGTTTTTTTGCTGGTCCATCCATTCAAATTAGTGCAGTAAAGATTTTATTGAAAATATACTTTGTTGATATATCAATTGTGTACTCATGTACCATTTTATAGATATATCGAATTTACAGTTTGTAAATATACTAAATATAAATGTCAAACTGAGTCAACGTACATGCATTGGCTCATGAGCTAGCTCAAATAATAATGAGTCGAGATTGAGCTAGATTTTTCAGTTTGAAGCGTTTTACGAGCTCGACTCGAATTTTCATGAGTCGAACTTGAGCTAAACCCGATTCGTTCGAACTCGACTCGTTTGCAGCTCTAATGATCATTTAATGGGGTTAAGGTCACTAAATTTTAATATTTATCATATTTAAATACTGATTTTTTATTTATTTATTTTTAATCACTAATTTTTTATATTATTTAAATTTGATCGGTTTTATTAGTTTTATCATACAAAAATAATTGACATAAAATTATATTTATTGTAAAAAATAATTGAAATAAAATAGATAAATAAAATAAAATAATATTTGTTTTACCATTAATTTTTCAACTATTTTTTAATGAAAAAATTAATAGGAATGATTAAATTTGAATAAATATTAAAGTTTAGTGACTAAAAATGAATAAATAAAAATTTCAGTGATTAAATATGAATAAGTATTAAAATTCAGTAACTTGTTAGAAGATTAACCCGTTTAGTGGGATAAAATTTGGGGGTAATTAGAGGATGTATATCGAACGGACCATGGGACCGGATTGCACTCACAATAAAATTTCGAAAGATCTGGCCATTAGATAAGAAAAGACGGTTTTTATCGATTGAAGATGTCCATTTTAGTTTCGCATTGGAGGTTAGTGTACTAAAGCAAAAACGGTTTTGGATATGTTCTTCTGCCTGCAAAGCAAAAACAGCTTTCCATCTGAGACTAGTTGGCTATTGATCTGTCTCTGCTTATTAATATTTTTTCTTTATTTTTATTTTACTCCTGATGTTTTAGATTTGTCTTTTTATTGTCTTTTTTTATTATTTATTTTTTCATCATTTATTTTGTTATAAAAAAAATTGTTCGCTTGAGATGTTGTATTTGAGATATTCAAAATGAAGAGTTTTATTTTAACTTTAATAAATATAAATATTGATTCAGAATTTAAAGTCATGTTGTGTGCTTAACAACTCATATGATATATTAGAAATCATAACGAAAAGTTGTTTCAAAAGAAATTTTGAGTTTCTTCAAAAAAAAAATCTCTTTAGATGACAAAATTATTTAGATTATTTCGATAAATGATTTAATTTATGGTTAATTTGATATTTTTATATGATTTGATTTAGATAAAAATTCTTTTTTTATTTTATAAATAAATAATCTCATTTTCTGAATGAAATTAGTTTACTTATGAATGTAACCACCTTAGTTGCCTACGGGTAGGGCTGCAAACGAATCAAACACGAACGAACTTACTTGTGTTTGAGTTTGTTTTGAAATTTATTTCGAACTAGTTTGATTTGAAATAGATAGACAGTTTCGAACTCAAACCATTGTTTGAAATTTGATTCGTTAAATATTCGAACTGTTTGATTTGATTCGTAAATAGTTTGAAATAGAATTATTAGATGAACAAATTCCACAATTCATATCAAAATAACAGAATCAAATATAAAAAATGTCAATTTAATATAAATTCATACAAAACTAAAAGTTCATTCAACAAAAATTAATAAATTTTATATAAATTCATACTACTCAAAATCTCAAACAATCAAATAATTAATACAAATTCAAACAAAAATAGTTCGCGAACACATTTTGAACGAACTCATCATGGTTTGAGTTTGATTTGATATAATTTCGAATCGAATCAGTTTGATTTGAAATTAATTTCAAACTAGAATCGAACGAACTTTTTTCAAACTTTTTTCAAATCGAACACGAACGAACTACGAACTTCGAATATTTCTTACAACCCTACCTACGGGTTAAAAAAAAATACTTTGGATTATTCAATTACTATAACCCGTCTCTTTCCTCGGAAAAACTAAAGAAATTGCCAAGTTGCCAACTATCCTAGCTCCGGTTTTCCTAAAACAAATCGAGCTTCTTACTTCATGGACAAATCCAGCAGCAGCGAGCACTAAGAAATTTACTAATTCCAGCTCTTTGTTTCCCCCTTTCTCTGTCAACAAGAGAAGAATATCTGTCTATCGAAGTCTATAATTGACGATGGCCTCAATCCCTGGCCTCGCAGGGCAATCCATTGTTGGAGCGCCATCAGCAGCTGCAATTATATCTCAACGATCACCTTTTCCTGTGGGAATTACAAGAACCGCATTTAATCGTGTTGAAATGCCACTGAACATGTTCGGATCCTTGAGAAGTTCTCATCGGATGGGTAAGTACTGAGTTTGATCACTATTTAATCAGTATTTGAGTATCTAGCAAATTATTGCAAAGTAACCCCTTATGATATATTATTCAATCTAATCTTTCGGCATTTTTTTTCTATTATTTTTTGCTTTTTTTTCGACCATACAGGACCTCCACAGGCTTGTAATACCAAAGTTGATCTTCCTCTTTTATCCATTTCTGAGGTGATCGCTCTTGCTCATTTAATTAATATTGATATATATTAGTGATTTTTATTAATTCATTTATAATTTAGCTTATGCATTATAAAGATGTTAGTTTGACAAATTTCCTATTTGTCAACTGAGCTTCTGAGTTGTGCAAATTCAATACTTTTGCTTACATGAGGTTTCCTTACTTAAAAAGATAATAATCATAGTAAGACTATAGTAATAAATTTTCTCTTTTTTTTAGCAAGTACTTACAATTTAGGAAGTAGCTTAATTTACCCCCTTCTGATTGACACTCTAAAGGTCACAGAAAGGCTTACAGCTTTCCATGGAAGTGGGGCCCGCAATCAAGAATACAAAGCCATGTACTCGAGCATAGTCGGCGGAGTGACTACTGATCCTGCTGCAATGGTCATACCTATGGACGATCACATGGTCCATAGAGGCCATGGTATTTTTGATACTGCTGCTATTATGGATGGGTAACAAACAGTACTTCCATTCTTTTTTTCTTTTTTCTTTTTTTTTGGGGGTGGGGGGTTGGGGGTGTTAGTTCATGGATTAATTAGCGGTTAGCATAAATAGATGGTTGTGAAAAATGTGATTTCCATCATCAACTACGGCAATTATTGGTATTTCTGATCTTTCAGAACTGGCATTGTAGTCCCTGAAGTCCTGAACTTATCAATATAATTTCTGAATGCTTGTTTCAGATTTCTCTTTTTCTATGTTATATCATTACAGCCACCTTTATGAATTAGAGCAACATCTAGATCGGTTCCTTCGATCTGCATCAATGGCCCAGATCAGTGTACCCTGTGATCGGTCAACAATGAGGAGCATTCTAATCCAAACAGTAAGCATGTCAAGATGCACACAGGGTTCACTCCGATACTGGCTTTCTGCTGGGCCTGGCGACTTTCAACTCACTCCCTTAGGCTGTACAAACCCAGCTTTTTATGTGGTTGTGATCCAACTACATTCCCTTCCATCCCCTGCTGGCTGTAAAGTTATAACCTCTTCCATCCCCATGAAACCACAGCGATTTTCAACAATGAAGAACACTAACTACCTGCCCAATGTGCTCTCCAAAATGGAGGCTGAGGAAAAAGGAGCTTATGTTGGGATTTGGTTGGATGAAGAGGGGTTTATAGCAGAGGGGCCAAGTATGAATGTTGCATTTGTGACCAAACAAAACGAGTTCATCATGCCGAGTTTTGACAATATTCTTAGCGGCTGTACTGCAAAAAGGGTCTTGGCACTGGCAGATAGACTTGTGGCAGATGGGAGGCTTGCAGGGGTGAGAGTAGGCAATGTCACTGTTGAAGAAGGGAAAAGGGCCAAGGAAATGATGCTTATTGGAAGTGGGGTAATTGTGAAACCTGTTTTACAGTGGGATGATCACTTAATTGGTGATGGTAGGCATTTTGATTTTCAAACTTGACTATTATCCTTTATTCTTCAATGCTCAAACGTTTAAATTTCCAAGGGTTACTGGTAGAGTCTGCTGATTAGGATCGTTATGAATTTCATTCAAAATGTAGATGGATGTTTCTAATTCAATTAGAATAGCTCAAAAGTAAATAATTTCTTACCAGAACTCTTCCCATTGGAAGTCCAGTACTAATCGTAATGTGCCAGTACTACCTTCTACTGACAATCAGAGATTCTATTATCTTAAAATGATTTTCTCTGGCTCATATTTATTTTAAAGCAGGCAAAGAGGGGCCAATAGCTGGAGCACTTTATGATCTTATTGTCGATGATATGAAATCAGGTCCTGCTACAGTTCGTGTACCTGTTTCTTACTGAAGCATCCTTCAAAATCTGTGGTACTTTTGGTAAATATAAGGCCTGGAATGGTATCGTGTTGAGAGCGGTATGGAAATGAGTGTTGTACCACCATTTTGCCAGTGAGACCCATTGTGCCCACTTTCTTTGCTGTGTTGACCCCAAATAAATACTACCAGATTTCAATAATCTTGCATCTGCTAACTGATGTATTATTGTTTGCAATGTTAGTATAATTTTTTTTATATATTATTTATGGATTAGTTGTGTTAGCTCATTGAAATTGTGATGAAGGCTACAGTCAATATACTACCTAACATCAATATTTATGTGGTATTAGATTACTAATGAATTCTCATTCATTAAGAATTCGCAAATCTAAATCAGCTAATTGCTCTCTATATTAGATTCCAAATTTGCTTTAAACTTAAAGTCTAATGAAATGCTCAGTATGATTTTTCATCCATGCATATATAATATAACAAAATAAATGAATTTGTACTAAACATTCATAACACGCTATATGTTACCTGTCTGATCTGGGGTGCTCTGAGTGTACTGTGAACTGTCTGATCTGGTGGCGCCCTGTTGTGCAGCTTGTTCGTGGATTTAATCAACATCTATGATCCCCTATGACTACAGTCTCTGTAAGGAACCACGAGGGGCAATTACTACAAGCTGATATCATTTTTTAATAGGTATTACAAGCTGATGTCAACACTGCTGAATCTTATCCTTCTTAGATAAATGAAATCTTCCAAATTTGTTGCTCACTAAATCATTTCAGCTGCTTCATTTTTAGTGAATGCAGCTTCAGTGAAGTAATTAAATCTGCTGCTGAAATTAACACTGCCCTTTATTAAAGCTTAACAAATTCATTACGCAATACAGGTCACATGTGCTTATAGAGTCTTTGTTCATTTAAATAAGTACCTTACTCGGGTAAGGAGCATCTGAATCTTTTTTAATGTTGAACAAAAAGAACATCCGAATCATTTGATCATAAGTTACAGTTTCTAAAAAGTCGGTCGGATCATTAGATCATCCGAATCCGAATCCGAATCATCCGGATCATTTGATCAAAAGTTAATAGTCTCAAAACCCACCTTATGTTTTTCATCTGTTTATTTCCGCTGTGCATCCAATTTAATATACATTCAGCGGCTAAAATCTAAACATTAAATACTTTTCTTTTTGTATGATAAAATGTACCCTTTGTAAATTAATGGTCATACTTTAAGTTATATTTTAAAGTTGAGATGTATGATAAAATGTACGCTAGAAACACTTTCTTTCTTCTGACTTATTTCTTTTTTTTTATTCACCTGCGGTTGTTATTTGTTAACATTAATTCTTCGAATCATGATAATTGGTCGCGTTATTCTCGGAATTTTTGTTTCAGTTTTGTCGAAAAGATGGTTTTCTTCTGGCTAATGACTGCAGTTCCACCGAAAGAAATTACTGGTTTGAAGAAAGTATTGTTATTAATTTATTATGCATGCTAGAATATGACAACGGAGTAAAATGTGTGGGAGATAACAATAACTCTATTATGTAACTTATTTGGTACAGATTTGTTTTGTTATTAAATTTAAATACAACCTTTTGAATAATAATTATACGGAAATACCACTTTTCAATTTAACATACAAATAATCAATTCTTAAAATAATAATTAGACAATAAAAAATATTATGTGCCCACCAATATACATCCATATGTCAAACCATAAAAGTTAATAATTAATGCCAACAAAAAAGAATAAACTTTTTAATTAACATTTAAAGTTCTACAAATTGGCACTCGCTCTTCTCTATCAATAACTTGCAGATAATACTATTTCTTTGGGAAAACAAATCATAGTTTCCTGTACATTACTTTCAGACCAAGTGGACTCTCAATTAACAGTTGTTGGAATTTTCAGAAATGTCTAATGAGCAATGAAACTAAGCTAATTAGGGACAGAGTCAGAATTTTTGTATAAAAGCTGAGATACGGATTTACGTCACTAGAGTACTAAATTAATAAACTAGAAGAGGACGATACACCTCATAAAATAAAACTGTATAATAAATTTTAACTCTCATATGTAACTTCTGTGAGATTAAGGTGAGACCCTCTCACTCCAACAGCCTTGTCTCCGCCTCTGCCTGCAACATTTTTTCAATGAATGTGATTTTTTCTTCAAACTCGAAAATTACTATTGATAAGGATGGGATATATGGAACATTTCCCAAATGCATTGATGCAGCAAATAATTATAAACAAGAGGTTCAATCTAAAACTGAGAGAGTTATTTTTTATATTATATTTTATATTATGGAGAGAAAAATGTAATCGCATTTTAGATATCAGTTCAAGCCTGATACATTTTGATTGAAGAAGTTGATGACCATTTTGATTGAAGAAATCATTGGCAAGTGGCGAATACTCTAAACTCAAAACCCTAAATCCTAAAAGGAAATTCTTCCTTAAATAATGTTTCGGAAAGTTCATTTTGTCCCTTGAGTAGAAGCAGCCAGTGAGCTTTTTATTGCTTTATGTGTTGAGACTTGTTCCATTCACCATGTGTAAATAAGTAAATAGTTAAGAAGCATTAGCATTGGTGATAAGGATGCGATAAAATCTACTGCTCTTTGGGCGCGAGCAGAATCACTCTTCAGAATTCGATGGTACAAGTTGATTTTAATTTATTCGAAATTATACAGCTACTCTTTGATATTTTTCGATTGCCTGAGCAAGGTTTGTTCGCGTAATCAAAGATCAAAATATACTCTTCCGATAAAGATAACTGATATATTTTGACCGTCTGATTTAAAGAGCAAGGTTTGCTCGCGTAATCGAAGATCAATATTCTCTTCCGATAAGGATAACTGATATTTTTCGACCACCTGATTTAAAAAGCAAGGTTTGCTCAGCGTAATCGAATATCAACATATTCTCTTATCGGAAAACAACAAAGAAGAACATTGCTCAACATGTGCCAAATCAGAAAACAAAATATATAAAAAATAATATAAATAATAAATGAGCAATGAAGTACCCGTTGGCCGTTTCCGTCTTCCAACCAATGAAGCCTAATCAAATCGGAACACAACACTCGATCCGCATGAGTCATGGACCTCTGTTTAAAGTCTATAATATCTTCTGTTGATAGTTCATTTGGGCTTTTGTTTAGAGCTTATTTGGGTTATTAATAACTAGAATTAAGGCCTTTTAAGCTTTCCAGAAGGTCGTCATATAAGATTCGCTCCTGGACCCAGACCCAGACCCAGTAAGGCTGTAACACTAACAAGTAAACAATTGGTGGCGCGGCGCCTAAATGGAATTCGGGATCATTTGTGACAAGCATATCAACAACTATCCCTGACATAAGATTATTTCTTAATTCCAAATTATTCGTGGAATTCTGACATAAGATCGTGACAATCGAAGGACTCCCCTTTGTTTATTCCGCCCAAGCCGCCAAGCTCCCGCCTTTCTGCTTTCCAGAGATAAAAAGCCAAGTTGCTATCGTCAACACGCCGACAAAAAGGAATGATGTAGCTATCCAATGTGGCAGGTATTCACCCCCAAACAGTGTCGTCAGATACCCTGATTAGTTGATTTCAAAAAAAAATAATACCTTGATTAGTCTTTGTTATCTTTGTGGGTGTGGTGTCACTAGTGTGTGCCGCTGTACCCTGTACAGTTTCCTCCGTTTCTGTAACTCGTTACACGGAGGCTATTTTCGTGTCTTTCCAGGAAATCGGGGTATGACCAAATAAGCGCGAGTTTCTCACTCTTAAATAGTTTTAATTAGAGTCAAAGGAATGGAATATGACGTTGTTTTTTTAGCAAATTTCGTTCAAGGCAAAGAAAACGCTGGTTTAATTATAGGTTTAGTTAAACAAAGACGCTAAAACCCCGACAAATTTCTCTTCGATACACCTTTTTAAAGCTGCGAAAGACACTCAATTCCCTGTTAGAGCTTCATTTCTCCTTCCTGTCTTATTAGCAAAATCTTATCTTCTCCTTTTCGTTATCTTCTTCTCCAATCGGGTCGGGTTTGCTTGGAATCAAGCATGGGGAAGGGCTTGGTGGATCGGGCAACAAGTGACGCGTTGATTAGCCCCGATGGAGCGCTAAACCTTGAGATTTGTGATTTTGTTAATCAGGATTCACGGTTAGTTCAATCTCTCTCTCTCTCTTTTAAAGCTGCGAAGTCGTTCGCTCTCTCTCTGTTTTTAGGTGATCAGCTATGATATTGATGGGTACTTTTACTCAAGTATTGCTATGTAGTCTATAAATGATTGTTTATGTTGTTGTTACTTTGATATTGGGGCCTAGACTAAGAGAGGGGTTGCAGTTCTCTGCGAAAAGAAGTTACATGAACCAGTAAACACACCCAATACATCCTGTCTGTTCTGCACAAGCTCAAATCAGACAGGATCATAGGAAGGAACTTTTGGGTAGCACTTCTTTGAATTGTGTATTAGTAGTTTGCCAGATTTTAGTAATAATAAGTTTTATTAAATTAATATTATTAAAAATAAGAGTGAAAATGTAAAATTTCAAATATACGAATGGTAGCGCGCCACTGGCAGTGGCGCGTTTCATTATTTTTAGGAAACGCGCCACTGACGGTGGCGCGTTTCGTCCAAACCCGCGAAGTGAGATGGAGAGGCGCTGCGCATTTTGTATATATAAGAAGCAAACGCGCCGCGGCGATGGCGCGTTTCGTAAAAAAAAATAATGAAACGCGCGCCCTTTCGCCGGTGGCGCGCTGCCATTCGTATATTTGAAATTTTACGTTTCTCACTCTTATTTTTAATAATATTAATTTAATAAAACTTATTATTACTAAAAACTGGTAGTTTGCCAACTAGGAAGGAAATTAGGTCGTTTGCCAAATCACAAGCTCAAACTAGTAGTTTGCCAAAGATTTTTATAAAAGAATACAAGGAAAATTAAAGAAGGCACTTTGTCAAACTTCTAATAAACCGTTTAATTTACTCATTGTTTATTATTATTTTTTTAATAGACGAGTAAAAGATATTGTAAAAGCAGTGAAAAAGCGAATCAGTCATAGAAATCCGGAGGTTCAGATTCTTGCACTTTCAGTGAGTCTTACACATCTAGTTATTTTCTAACTTTGATTATTCTACATCACCACATTATTCAATCCTTTTTGCATTTTTTCAATTTATTATTAGTTGGTAATTGTTATCACATTTCAGTTGTTAGAGTCATTGATGAAAAATTGTGGTGATGTAGTCCATGCTTATGTGGTAGAGAGGAATGTTTTGAAGGAGATGGTGAAGATAGCCAAGAAAAAAGTAAGCTTTTTATTGGCTACAAGCTGTACTATTATATTCCTTATTTCATAAATAAAATTATCTATAATTTTTTTCCTCCAGAAGCCCGATGGCCGTGTCAAACAAAAGATTCTTTCATTGATAGACATCTGGCAGGAAGCTTTTGGGGGCCCACTTGGAAAATTTCCTCAATACTATGCAACATACCAGGAGTTGCTGGTAATTTCTGATTGATATTGAAGACTGTTGGAAGCTTATTTTGAACTGTAGACTATAATCTCACCTAAATTTTCCATATTTAAATATAAGACTATAAGACTCACATTCTGAGGTGCAGACTTTCTAACTATAAGACTCACATTCTGGGTTGCAGACTTTCTAACTCATAATATTGTATCAGTATAATTTTACTAAAGAATTTGCTAAGCATTTACTTTAAAAAAATGCCAAGAAGAATAACGACGATATATTCCCACCAACTAGAAGTGTCCCTGTGCATGCTGTACTGTTAATGCTGATATTGTATAGTTTTACTAATGTATTAAAACCCCTTTCTCTTAATACCAATAGCAATAATAATAATAATATCACATATCCCCTCTCTCTTAATTCTATTGAAATGCCAAAATTACCCCTTTCTCAATTGTGGAAAGATATAGAGAGTAAGAAAGGTATTTTTGGCATTTTTCAGAGGGAATATGAATGGGAAATCCATTTTAGTTACCCCAACTTGACTTTCTTGATGGATTTAGAGGGCAAAGAACACCTGGAAAAACAAGCTGTGTTTTACTTGTATATATATATTTTTATTTCTTTTATCAGCATGCAGGTTTCCTGTTTCCTGAACGAAGAGAGGGCCCAGAAGCGATGTTCACCCCTCCACAGACACAGCCTTTACAAAACTACCCCGCATCTGTGCGTACAGATCATCGTGACAGAGAATCCTGGGCTTCTGCCCCACCAGATGAGTCTTTAATGAGGTTAGTTAGTTGCAAGCATCATGAGCTGATAGGAAAGGCATCTTGTTTTGTTGTGTTGTGCCTCAATTGTAATAATTAAATTCTGGTGTATTATTATCAGCATCTTCTTTGCATCTTGTTGCTAATAGGAAAGGCATCTTGTTTCGTTGGAAATCATTAGTGGATTAACCAAGATCGTACTTCAAAGGAAATTTTGTAGCAGAACTTTTTGACTGGTACTGGAATATCAATCAATGACTGGTGGAGTATTAAAATCTGTTGATGTGTTCTCTGATTGTACTGATATAGTACATGAATGTACTTTTATCTGACTAGTAAAATTTTGTTCATGTTCCTAGGACTAAGATTGATTCTTTTTTCTTTTAACTTCCTTCAGCATAGCAGAGATTAACAATGCACTTAGCATTGTGGGTGTTCTCTCTGAGATGTTAAATGCTTTGGAACCAGGAAAGAAAGGGGTGAGCAACAACTCACATTCAGCTTCTATAATGTGTTTGTATAACTTGATAAAGCGCAAGGATTTCACGGAAGAATTCTCTCTTTCTTGTAATTTTGCTGAGTCAATTTTTCTTTTATAGATGCAGGCAGTTAGTCAGGAAGTAATAGTCGACCTACTGGAAAAGTGTCGTACTAACAAGGACCAAGTTGCAAAGCTTGTGGATTCCACCACGTAATTCGTGTATTTGTTAAATTTACAAGTGATATCTTGTTTGTTAAAAAAATTGAATTAATTGTGTTTGGAATATTTCTTACAGGGATGAATATATTCTTTTGAAGGCACTTGCATTAAATGACAACTTGCAGAAAGTGTTAGCACAGCATGATGCCATTGCAGCTGGATTCACAGTTAGAGACAAATCTCTCCCTCCACCTATAAGAGATGATGACTCTTCTAAACAAGAAAATTTGAACAGGTTAGATACTAGAAATGAAACCAATTAAAAGATAACTCAGGCTCAAATAACAGTGTGAAATGCTTTTTGGATGGAAGTTCTGTACATCATTTCAGCAGCTTTTTAACACTCTGCACAAATCTAAAACTGACTTTTTAACATGGAAATATTAACCCCCCCAGACAACAACAACAAAAAAAAAGATATATTTTCTCCATTACAGTACCTAAAAACCTTTTTTTATATGAAAGGGAAAAAAACAGTAGTTTGGTTACTTTTGAATAAAATGCAAAGGGGCCTGTCTAGTCATACTTCTGGTTGCATAAATTTCCTATGTTCTGTTGAGGTATGCAATATGTAACTTGTTTTGCAGGGTCGCATTTATTTGACTAATGTTTCAACAAACAATCTGTTAATGTGCATATTTTAATGCGATGTTATTAGTAACAGTTCTGGGGCAAGCACTAGCAAAGATGAAAAATCACCACCTCAAGTGTTGGCACTGCCAACCCCACCTCCGAAATCTACAGCTGCCGTACCAGCTCCAGTGAAGGTAGAACCTATTATTGACCTTCTGAGTGGCGATGATTATTGCAAACCACAGTCAGACCAAAATTCAACTGCCCTTGTACCATATGATCCAAATATCACTGCATCAGACCAAAATGTGTTGGCTCTAGCTGATATGTTTGCTGATTTGCACTCTGGAAATAACAATAGCAACCAACATAATAACAATCATGGACCGACTTCTCAAGCTAATAGCAATCCACAACGGATGCCATCAAGAGAACCTACTTTCCATGCCAATAGAAATGTGCCAGCTCAGCACATGACCCGGCCGCATGCTCAAGATGTGGAGCCAACTTTTCATGCAAATGGCAGCGACCACAACTCAATGGCGTTGACAATTTATGATCCAAATTCCCAGAAAAATAATGCAACCAGCCAACAGAATGGTATGATTGATGTACTTTTTTCTTATGAAGTCTGAGAATCACTTTTGGGAGAATGGAAATGCTCATGTCATCAAATTAAAATTTCCAAAATTCATCAGTGTACATATTCTATTCTCTTCTCACCTAGTTCACCATTGTTGTAACATTTTATCGGTTCTCATTTTATTTTATTGAATTTATTTAGTGGATTTTTAGTAGGTTTAAAGATAAATATCTTCTGTAGAATTGGTCTACCTTTTCTTCACACTATTACAAAAATACCTTTCTGACAGAGCATACATTTTCTTATGTTAACAGGTTCAAACAATCAGAATGGATCTCCACCTCCTGCACCCTGGGAAGCTGTCAGCACCAACCCATTTGAAGAAAACCAAATGAGTTTCCAAACATCCTACCCGACCCAACAACTGCAGTCTTACCCGAACCAACAACTCCAACCAATGCAAGCTGCACAACCTGGGTTCGTAACTATTGTGCCTCAGCCAGTGATAAGTGGTCAGGTTGGCACTCTACAGCCCATGGGAGCACCTGCATATTCTCTCTATCAGCAAATCCAAGTTATGCCTATTGCAAATCAACAGGCTATGTATGCTGGTCAGATGCAGCAGATGTACATTCAGAATATGTATGCATATGGATACGGTGATTTATATGGGGCTTCAATGCAAGAAAATGTTAAGTTGTACAATCAGACCCCAAGCACCAGAGTCGAACAATCAAACATTAAACCCCAACCGAAAGACAACATGTTTGGTGATCTTGTTAATATGTCCAAATATAAGCAGAACATGAATAAAAAAATTGGGACCTTGTAATATATATGCGAGTGGCAAAAATGTTTGGTTATCTTATTGAACTTACTGCATTTTCATTCGGTATGTGATGACGCTTTTACACATGTAATTTATGTATGCATTTCCTGTTGCCCTTATTCTTTAAGGCCATGTTTGGTTGAGATATAAATGAAGAATAAACCACTTATATATCACTTAAAGAGTCAAACATGAATAATTATTGGAGACATAAAAGAGGAATGATGAGGAGTTGTAGCTCCATAATTTAAGGAGCTTAGAGAAACTTTTAAGTTATTCCTCTCTAAATTATTGTTCTGTGGGACCCACATTCATATATAATGATATTGTTGAAAAACTTTTAAAGTTATTTCTCTAAATTATTCTTCTGTGGGATCCACATTCATATTAATGATATTGTTAATAATTGTTATTATTATAACATTAATTTTAGTATTTTAATAATATTATAATTATTATTATTATAACAATATTATTCTTAATATTTTAATATTATATTACATTAGTCTTATTTATTATTATAGTAATTAATATTAATATTATGATTTTACTAACATTATTATTAAATTATCATTATTAATTTTAGTTTTTTAATTATATATCATTGTTATTCAATGATACTATCATATATCATTATTAATTTTATATAATTATTTAATTATAAATATTGATATATTATAATTAATTATTTTAGATATAATTATGATTATAAATTTTATTATATTATATTTTATAGCATTAAATATTTATTATTTTATTGTTGTTATTACAATAAATTTCTTAACAACAACAATAATAATATAATATGTCGACAATATCATCATCGTCACAATCATCATGATGTTTATTATGGTAATTAATTATTTTACATTATTATTGTGATTATTAATTTTATTATATTTTAATTTGATTATATAATTATTTTTATCAATCTATTATTGTTAATTTTCTTTATTATAATAATATTATTATTATTATTAAAAGTAGCAACAACAAGAAATAATAATAATAATTGTTGTAATAATATTATTATTAATAAAATAATAATAATTAATATTAATATTATAATATGTTGTGACATCATCATCTCATCATAACATTTATTTTTATTGAATTATTGATAATATATTATATTTTATTTAATGCAATGACATAAATTCTTCTTATTCTTTCATTTGCTCAACCAAACAAGAATAATTTATAATATCATAACTTTGTATAAATAGTTATGCTTCCTTAATTTTATTCTCCAACCAAATATGGGCTAAGGCATATAGTTTACTCTTGTACATACGACTTTAATATAGAGAACAGGAAGTTCTTTGAGGCAGTTCTCGTGTCACTTTTTTAGTTTTTTATTTACTTATCGTTACTTTTCAATTAAGAGGAAAGCGTCTTTGAACTACATCATATGCAATTAACTCTCGAGTTTGACTTCTTAATTCAATAAAGTTCTTGAACTATTGTTGTTAATTTCACTGTTAAATGCTAATTGATAGTGCTGGTCAAACAAATCATTCTTACGATTTCTCCCGAGAGAGGATGTTGCAGTTTAATGCAAATCAGTGACGCCACATCAACATTTATTGGCAAAATTATCAGCACAATGACAGAACGGTTAAATTAAACCAAATACAATAGTTTCAAACACGTTTAAACCAATAAAATACCAATTAAAAACTCAGTCAAACACGCTTGAACCAATAAAATACCAGTTAAATAATGCCTAATTGTTCATCAGCCAAGCACCAGATACGACAAAAAAAATGAACATAGATTGCTAAAATTAAACAATAATTTGAGTTTCAAGTTTCAAAATGTACTGAGACAGCAATGCATTTGCCAGATTTTTACACTTTCAACAGCCCAGACAAAATCATTTTGGAATTCTGATAGAACAACCCCCATCAGGTAGATAAAATGATAACAAAAATACGTAAAGAGCATACTTCCAAATCGCATATCCAATTTGCACATGCAGAACAGTTGAACCACTGGTCCTTCCAGCATTATTTTTTTAATTCATGAAGGGAACTTAGACACCAAATCATCTGATTCTTGCAGCAAGCCGAGGACTGTGCTGAAGAAAACATTCCAATTATACTGACAGCACATTCAGACACATTAAAAAGAAACACAAAAAATGAATAAACATTCTACAAATTCCTACTCAGAAAATTTTTATCATCTCCAATAAACTCTGAGGAGAGAACATAACTAAAAGCGAAGGACAAGAAAACATGAAATTATAACCAAAAAAGCATTTCGAAAAGGTCACACCATGCTGTCATAAAGGCATTGAGTTGCCTGCACAGAAGACATTTAATTTGAATAATCATCTGCAATTGTCTATTTACTACTATAAAAGGCAACACAGATTAAAAATCTAAACTTCACCCACATATTGGTAGTAGGAACTCTACATTATCCACAATTAAATCATTAAGTTTACATTTATTAATTAAATTTAAGTACATTTTTATTTAATTTTCAGCTGATGTAGATTTAAGCCAACAACTAGGAATTTCTACTCTTCACTTGAAGTATAAGACTTACTGAGGGTATAACAAAAAAACATACTTCCATACAGCATTTGAGCAATTTATAAATTGGTTTTTCTAAGCAAATTTCATTAGTCGAGGGAAGATTTAAGATTTCTATTAATATCCCAAAAGCATGTTTTAAGCAGAGAAAAAATTTAAACGATGCAATTTTAGATATTTTCATGGGGAGACAAATTTTAAATGATGCAAACACTATCCAGTATATATACACCTGTACCTGACTCCACACCATTGGGATCTAAATTCTAGGAAAGATTCTCTGGTACTATTTCAGAGTGAATCCCACTAGCATTAAAAATGCTCGCCATAAATGATAAAAGTCATTGGCATGCACCAGTCTGTGACAGTGAATTGACCCATTGCCATGGTGATATCAATGACACATTGTAATACTTGGTCAGAACTTAACATTTGAGCTTAAATGAGCCACATAAGTGTCAATCAAATTCTAAAGCTAGAAATACACCTAGAATATCAATACAATAGTAATTGCAATCTGTGAAACAAGTATGATGTTTCAGTATAAACCTATCTACACTTAACATGAATAAGCCAACTAATCTAAATATCACCAAGACCATACCTTGAGGAATCAAACCCCAGCTCTGCGATTCTGCTGAAAGGACTGATCTCAGACGACAAGTGGCAACCGCACTGTGGAGAGGTAAAGATGATAACAAACCCGCCGAAATTAGTGGTAATCTACAATCAAGACATGCATAGTTTCATAGTACAGTAAAGAAGGAACAAAGTAAACTAAATGTACTGCTTCTCTATATTCAGAAAAAAACAATGTCTTGAGCACAAGAATAAAAAAGAAAGGAGAGATTCTGCCTAGGCTCTGCGATTGATGATGGTGGGAGTAACGGAGGAAGCAAACCTGTGAATGCTAGAAGTGCGACGAACTGGACGAACAACTGGAGGCAACTCAACACCTGTTGAAATCTTGGAGAACGAATCGCGTAGAGATGTAGAGGCTTTGCGAACTAAAGCTCGGGATCGGAGCAGGAAAGGCAGAGCCGCCATTTCTGAGCTGTCGCCGTCTCAAATGGAGTGAGACGAGAGAGAGGTTCAGGTTCAGGTTTTTGCGTCGGGATCAGAGACCCGACAAGGGTTTGGGCCGAGCCGCCGATTGGATTGGATCTGTTCTTGTCACACTCCAATTCGGAAGTGTGATTAAGAGTAATTAGTTGGAATTATCTGGTGAAAATGATATTTTTTTTAATATTTTTGAGTAAATTGGATAATTAGAATATAAGGAAATAGATAGTTATTGACAAGTCAGAAAAAAATAATTAATTAATTTTTTATTTTATTTTCAACATAACAAGATTACAATGAGGAATGAGTTTATATAGACAATTTTACCAACTAATTTTCTAATATTACTAACTAATCTCATTAATTGTCTATAGTAATATATTCTAGACACATTCCCTCTCCTTTCAGCTCATTCTTGGAAGGAAATTGCGATTAAGGGTAATTGGTTGGGATTATTTGGTGGAAATGAAATTTTTTTGGGTATTTTTGGATAAATTGATAATTATGATACAAAAGAAATAAATAGCCACTGGATAAATCAGGAAATGAACAAGTAAATAATTATTTATTCTAACAGTTCTGGCTAAAGATCCAGGTTATCTGGCGCTAGCGCGCTACAAGAAACTGAAACATAGAAAGAGCTGTTATTAAATATAATAATATAATATCCTATATAAAAGTAAAACAAACGAATTGCTTGTATATTCTTTTAATTTATAATAATAAACTGATACAATTATTGAGAAAGTTTTAAATGATAATTCGGATCGGGAAAATAATGAGATTATGCATGAAATTTGAAAAATTAGATTTTATTATTGAATTATCATTTATTTTGTGTTAAAATACTACCAGCTAGGATCTTCGACGAATAGCACGGGACTTGTAAATGATATCCACAAAGTCAAGATAAACAGATTACAAATAAATAAATTTTACAACTACAAGAGTTATAAAAAACTTATTAATTTAACAATCATATTAAATTAAACAAATTTATTAACTTAATAAGTTTATTTAAAATATCACGTCAATATTTATAAGTGATATAAGCATTTCCCTCTCTACAGTTATTGTCAGCGAATTAACAATAATAATAATTATTATAACAACAACAACATCAACATTCTGAAACTAACATTTGAAAATTCATTAAATTAAGGATTAAGCTAATAAATTCAATCTCTACAGTTATAGAAACAAGGATAGTTCCAGATGCAGGATCTAACCACTCCACTATCCATGAGGTTAATGTAAGAAATGAGGAGAATCAATAGCAGGAAAAAGGAGAAAAGTATTCCAAAATTAATATAGAAGCTGATTATTCCATCACAAGATATTAATCTGTAATGCAAAGTCTACAACAATGTTCTTTCAATTTTTGTGCGCCTCTTTGGATTCGTCATTACAAAGCAGATAATTGACTGTGAAAAACACAAAGCAAATATTTCACTGAACGCTAAATTTTAAGAAGCTGTTTCATCCAAAGTGCTCAGGAAACCACCCAAAAATCCGGCACCATTGCAATCCCCACATAGAATCTCCTTCTTTCCCCTGAAAAGCAAGAAATATACTTGATACAATTCAATATTATCAAACTAAGAAATAAGAATATACTTTCACCCAAAACAAAAGACAATTTTATAGCAACAGAAGTAGCAAAGTTCTTCTCATTTATGCTTCAAAGTTCAAACTAAGTATTCAGTTTGGTCTGTCTACACCAGTAAAAACAGTGGCAGAATATCCTCAAATAAGCCCCAATTAGTTGGTCGCAAATTTCCATTCGAGCTTCAAAACCAGCCCCCAAATATTTTCAACATTGCTCTTAATTAAACTCAGGGACTTAGGCTGCCTTACCTTCTCCTTAATGGCGTAATTCAACATAAAACCAACCAGCTTGAAAGAAAACAATCAAAACAAAATAACGTAGAATACTGACAACTAATTACCAGGACCAGCTGAAATGGTACCAGATACCATATGGCAAGTATTTTATGTGTTCTGAAATGGAATTGGATATGGTACCTGCAAAGCCAACATAAACCGCCTGCCTTAAATCGACCATTGAAGTGGTCTTCTGAATTAACCCCTGTCCCCTCGCATTGACTGCACACCTTCATACCTACATTAAAATTTTTAAATAAGGGCACAAGTTAATAGCCATCAATATGGTAAGAAATGCACTTTATGTTAAACTGTTACTTTGCTACAAATAGGCAAAGGTTTAAATTGCAGGCAACAGAAATATACCGATAAAATATTTTTTATAGGGAATAGGGGGTATTATGATATGGTTGCAGAATATTTTTATAAGTTATAAAGTAAAAGTGTTAAAAAAGATGATAAAAATTAGATTAACAAGCAATATTGTTATCCAAATTGTATGACAATGATGATAATTGACTCCATAATTCCACATGTAACTATTTATTGTTTAATGAAATACAGTAAGTTTTTCGCCTACTGCTTCAAAAAAAGATAACTGACTCTATAATTTTGAACAATAAAAAGTTTTAAAAATTTTAGTTCAATTAAAAAAAGTTTTTTATATCAAAGGATTTAAAAAACTTCAATAATAGAAATATCTTTAAATTATTTCAAAATTAATGTGTGGCCTACCTAAACCATAGGAAACATATAGTTTTAACTTCTAATACTTAGAAGCAAGTAATTGATCACTAAAGTCATCGAAAAAAGTTGATCATCTATATATCCGTTTTGAAAAGATCGAATTACACTAAAATAGTATCTAAAATAAATCTTTCATGTAAATGAAGCAAATTATCTATTTATCAGTATATTCAATGACATAAAATCAATGGTGCATTATTATTTAATTTGACAAGACTAGCTAGATAGTTCATATCACTATATGCTACTTGCCATTTTTATACACTGCAAATAGGTCTAGACTTCAAGTTGCAAGCAAACCACTTCTGACTTATTAGGAGGGTTGCAGGTATTACCCAATTAGCTTTACTAACCTGACTGAACTAATCAACCTGACCCGAAACAAGGATTTAGATCTCGTTGGTTAGTCACAATTTGTGAAAAAAAAAATCAACAGAACCTGACTGAACCAGTGTATCCGGCCTTACAAAAATTAATTTATATTTAATTGTAATAGTATAAATAAATATAACATGTTCTTTATTATTTTAAATCTCTAAATACTTGCTACATGCTATTGTTGGTTGAATGTGTTATATCTTAATTTGTATTTCTTATTTTTTCTTGTCTTGGAAACAGAGAAAAAAATATTTTAGGTGTATTCATAGAAAAAATGGGTTTTTCATTGTTTACATCCTCTTATATAGCTCTGTAAACTCAAATCTACTATGAGTTAATGAATTTGAAAGGCTAATACTCACATAAGGCCTTATTTAAAAGGTATAGTTGTTGAATTTTATGAAAGCATGCATGCTGGTTTTTATTTTTAAGCAGAACAACAATTTTTCTTTTTACTGCAAAAAGTAAATAACAATCTGTTACATGTATTTATTGTTACTTGGTGTTCATAAACGAAATCCAACCGACCTCTAATGAATCAAATCAAAGACATAGATGAAACTCAAATATATTGTACAAGATTTTATACCAGATTTTCTGACACACAGAGATATTAATGTACTTGTACAAACTAAAAACTTAATAGCAACATAATAACAACAAGACAAAAGTTATCTATGTATACTACCAAATTGCAATCTATTATCCTTATAAATTCAAACAATAGGTTGTGAAACAACTAGTGCCCAATTTACCCACCATTTCCTTCACATGAGTGGCAAAGAATGCTTGATTTCTTCGTATTTTGACTACTCTCCGTGCCTGGGCTAGTTTCCTTGCTTTCAGCTGCCTATTTTATCAAAATTACATGTCACAAACTCAAGACAGCCTAAATCTAAACCATAATTAGAGCAAAATTGAAGAGAAAGGGTGACCTGGGCCTTGAGGCACTTGGAATTGAGATTCCGACTGGAGAGAAAGAAGATTCTTGGAGCGTGAGAAGAGCCATACTGGCATCGGGCAGAGAGCAGAGATGAACCAACAGCTAGTTGCTTGGGAACGTGACACGTGGAGGAGGAGCTTAGAGCATTCATCATGGCTAGAGTGGTAAGGTAGTGAGATAAGATGAGGCAGAAGGTGTATTTGAAAGGTTTTGCTGTGGGATAAGATATTTAAGGATACCAGAGGAATTTTATTATGCCCCTCATAAAATCTTAATAATTCTTGAGAGATGTATTGCATAAAAAGTATAAATTCTTCGCGGGTGTATTAATTAACCATTCACTGCATTTGTCAAATTTTTTATATGAATTTCGTACGATCTCTAATACAAAATACTATTTTTTTATCACTAGATTAAAAATTGATTGATCCCACTATTGTGTAGTGGATTATATTACTTAAAAGTTAAATTTGAAACTCGGCTGTTGTTAACAGAAAATTATTCTAACAATATTATGAAAAATATAACGACCTCAAAATAATGTTATTTTATAACTATCATGAGCATATTAACTAGGACCAGAGGCATGCATGTGATGAAGATATTTCATAGGTTCATACATACGCCTCAACTGTACTCTGTAATAGTCGTAATACTTGTAATACTTGAGACTTGAAGGGCGCGGTTAAAAAAAATTCCCATACGAGAAGATATTTTAGCATCAGGTTACAGGCTACTGCGCTACTAAGCCCGGCCCAACTCACCAGACCGATTCCAAGCCTGGTACTTTTCTTTGTTTCGGTATTCCAAAAGGTTGCTAAGCAAGACTCAAGAGAGAAGAGGGAAAATGGTAGCCACGCTTGCTCTATCTTCCTCTCTCCTCTCCAATCCGATCAAAGGTATCCTTTCTTCTCCAACGCTGACATGTATTGACATCTTTATGGACAACAGGGAACACGATTCGAAGTAATAAGAAAACGTATTACAGGAATTCAATTATATTCATTGTTGAATTTCTCTCAGATTATTTGCTTCTTTTATATTTAATATATTCGTCTTTCTATTAGTCCAGCGCTTTAAAGAAAGTTAAAAGTTTACACTATTCCAGTTAAATTAGCTATCAGTTTCGCTTTATTAACCTTTGCAGGAGAATTTCATCGTAGAACATCGGCTGGCTCGAGTTTGCAATGGAGAACAAATCAGATTGCCAATGCTTGTACAATTTGGAAGAACTCTTCCAGAAGGCTTCAATATAGTGCTGTTGCATCTCTGGTCCACATAACAACTTCTCTTTAGTTTGTAGTTATCTTTCTGGATATCAAGTCAGTTTTGCTTTCAGTTACACTTTAGTTGTTCTTTCAACAACTAGGGTTCTTGATTTTTCTTAATTCAGTGACATTAAAATTTGCTAGAGTTCACTATGGGTCCGTTTGGCAAATATAGTGTTTTTTTTGGAAGAGTGGTAGAAGAGTGATATTCTTGACTATTCGGAAGAGCGAAAATATCGTTTGACAGTTGTTACTCAGAATAGTTAAAATATGAATAATTATGATACTAATAATGATGATAATAATAATAAAAAAAATAATAATCATAATAGTAAGATAATAATAATAATAATAATAAAGTAATAAAAATAATCATAATAAATAATAATATTATAATAATAATATCATAAAAATATAAACATAATCATAATATAGTAATATAATAATAAAAATATATAATTCCAATCATAATTATAATAATATAATAATAATAAGTAATCATAATTTTAATAATATAATCATAATATAATCATCATAATCATAATCATGATAATAATAATTATAATCATAATCACAATAATATAATCATAATCATAATCATAATCATAATAATATAATAATAAAAATATAATCATAATCATAAAAATAATTATAAATAATTATAATTATAATAATAAATTAATCATAACTATAATCAACATATAATAATATAATACAACATAATAAAATAATAATAAAGTAATAAAAAATAATCATAATAAATAATAATATTATAATAGTAATATAATAAAAATATAAACATAATCATAATATAGTAATATAATAATAAAAAATTATAATTACAATCATAATTATAATAATATAATAATAATAAGTAATCATAATTTTAATAATATAATCATAATATAATCATAATATAATAATCATAATCATAATCACGATAATAATAATTATAGTCATAATCATAATAATATAACCATAATCATATTCATAATAATATAATAATAAATTAATCATAACTATAATCAACATATAATAATATAATACAACATAATAAAATAATAATAAGTAATAATAATCATAATCATAATCATCATAATATAATAATAAATAATCTTGATCATACTAATATAATAATAAAATAATTATATTTATATTCATAATATAATAATATAATATTAAAATTATATTTATAATAATAATAAATAATATTATAATACTAATGGTAACGATAGTATAATAACAATAATGATAATAATAATTTAATAATAATAATATAATGATGATAATAATAATAAATAATAATCATAATATTAATATAATAATAAATTATAATCATAAATATAATATAATAATATAATAATACTAAATCTTAATCATAATCATAATATAATAATATAATATAATATAATATAATCAAACAATAATCGCTATTCCGACGAGAGCTAATCCGGTATTCCACCTATAAGTTGGTATACCGGATTAGCACTATTCCGCACTCTTCTACTTAGTCTAAAATTCATTTGGCAAATTATTTCGTCGGAATAGCAATTCTATTCCTACTTTTTGCTATTCCATGGTGTGCCAAACAAACCATAGATTAACTTCACATTTTCTGGAATAAATGAACTTCAATCATTTTTGGCAGTATGTACTTTATTTACTATTGATTTAGTATGATTTAGTAATTGTTTATTAATTTTCTCTGTTATTCAGCTTGGAAGAAGGCCAAAATCTGTCAAAAGAGAAGTTGTGATCCCTGAACCAGACTACAGGTTACCTATTGCTATACTTGGTAAGATTTTTTTTTAAGTACAATTTGAGAAAATATAAATAATCATTTTTGAAGAACATTTCTATCTTTTTTGAATTCACGGAATTTCTAAAATTAGTAATATAGTGTAATGTGCCTGGTATATCCGCTGGATTTGGATATGCTGACAATTTATTGGCAGCTGCTCCTATAGGTCTTCTAGGATTACTTCTACTCTTCCAGGTGGGCTTTGCATAATAAAATACCATGTCTAGAATCAGGTTTTGTACTATGGTAATAATTCCCATGTCAATTTATTTAATGTGAATAATTGACTCATGTTATTAATTCAAGGAAAAAATAATACTGAAGTTCTGTTGTCTTTTTTATTTTCAGACAACCAGGGTGAGATTTGTCTTTGATGACGAGGCTTTGGTATTTCCTCTCTACACTTTAACAAAACAAAAAGAAGTTTTTGTAAACGTATCTATGTTCTTCGGCAAGTAGGAATTAATCAACATGTGTGTTTAACTAATAGGAGGTAAAAGTTGGTGACCAGTTGGAGGAATCTGATGAAAATGTATTTGTTGGCGGGAAAAATAGCTGGAAGTAAGCACACAACATTTCTTATTTTGAAAGTTAAATAGTAAGGAACATCAATAGGTACTCAACATTTGTGAATTGGGAGCTATGGTGGTCACAGTTTCCAATTCTGGTGTATTTCAAAGAGACACAGACCAAACCTGAAGGACAAATTCACTTCTTTCCAGTTATATTTGTGAGTTCCTTGAATACCTTTCTTAAAAGACAACACAAAAAATCAAAGATTACAAATGTTGCAAAAACATTGCACATGGTACATATAATGGCAATGGATTTAACAAGAAACTAGAGTTGGCGGGTCATGAGCGTCAATCCATTTTAGTTTCAGGCCAAGTTCACGTTCAATTGGCAAGGTTTTTTTCGGGTCCACATCATTTTATTCTCTCGGGCCATTCAGAATGACTTTTGGAGTCTCTGGTTACTCAGTTAATTTTCTGGTCGGGCAGGTTTAGGTATTTAATTAGTCGATTGGAGACTAAGTTTGTGTCAGGACAAATTACCTGACTAACTTATTTTAAAGCAGTGACTTGAGGTATATTTGGGTTGAGTGGTTAAGACCAACCATTCAAGTCGTTCAATGGGATCGGTTGTTACATCAGTCAGGTCAGATTGGGTTTGCTTCTTGCCCAGTTCAGATCAGGTCAATTGCAGTTCAAACAAGTTCTGATAAGTTCGGATGATGATTATGATGGTTGACATTTTGTAAAAGGTTGGTTTATTGAACTGGATTGGAGTCGGGTTTGACTTTGAGCTTATGTTTCAGTGGGGACAGACTGCTGCCAGTCCAGCTGAAACCAACAACAGCAAGCATGCTAATCATGGGATGGTTATTATTAATGTTGCCAAGCTATTCAATTAAATTATTCGATGACAATCATGAAATGATAATTACAAAGATAGTCAGACCAATGCCTATTCACTAATGTGGTTGCAAGATAAAATGCTTACTGTTTTTGGTTTCTGTTGTGGGGTCTTATATGTATGAGTTGTTTCCTTGACACAGAATGGAAGGCAACTATATGAAGTAATGGTAGAAAGAGCGGGTCCTTCAAAAATGAGTTCTCCAAAGTAGCTTCAAAGGCATTTGGTTTCATTTGTTCTTCTAATCTTAAAGCACATGAGTAATTAAAGGTCTTTGTGCTGGAGATTTAGTGTTTAAACTTGTCAAGCTATTCTTGTAGTTATAAGCATTTTATATATAGAAGAAAATTTGAGGAGGGGCTTGAACATTGACAAATGGTGTTGCCCCCCCCCCCCCCCCCCCCCCCATGTGTGCGTTTCAATTATCATTTTCGTTTCAAGAATTTTTATTTGTCATGATCCCACAATTGAGGCAACATCACTTGTTTATTTTCTTGCCTGGAACAAAAAAAAAAGATCTAATATATTGTTATATGGATGGAGTTTATTGATAATTAATTAGTTTCATAACGTTGAAAATTTTGATATCCAACCAATCTATGAGTTTATAATATCCTATATGTGGAAAAACATATTTAGAAATATTACTTTATTAATATTGTTTTTGAAGTGGATATTTTTATTATCAGTCTATTACATATATGGAAAATTGATAATTTTTTACTTTATATACATCTTATATATGGAAAATCATGAAATATTTATAAAAAGTTTTACCATTTATCAAATAATATAAAAGATTCATACATTTATGAATAATTATGATAGTTAAGTTACATAAAAATTGATATAGGACCAATCTATAAGGAAATGATATCTAAAATACTTATAATTCTTTTTGACATGTTTTGAAAAATATGGTCAAAATTATCATTCTTTTACCGTTCATAAATTTTCATCCATATCTTAGCTACTATGGGGTTTTAACTTTCTTTTTTTTTAGAAAGGATATAGAATTCATTCTTCAAATGTTTAGAGTTCACCCTTTTCCCTGGCGGAAATGAATATTAATCTCGTATTGGATGAAATGTGAGTAAAATTTCAGAATGATTAAAATTATGCAGTGGAATATTATATATAGCCCTCAATAACTCATTTCGTTAAACAATCTCAATTGTTTTAGGAACTTTTTTAGAGATTCAGAAAACGAGGCAGAAAATTCAAGATAGCCGTCAAAATACATTGAACTCAATCAAAGCTACGTAATAATATCAGCGAAATATGTCTT
Organism: Schoenoplectus tabernaemontani; assembly: GCA_037127355.1. Classification (NCBI taxonomy): domain Eukaryota; kingdom Viridiplantae; phylum Streptophyta; class Magnoliopsida; order Poales; family Cyperaceae; genus Schoenoplectus; species Schoenoplectus tabernaemontani. The sequence goes on along the minus strand of CM073740.1, from coordinate 11,105,732 downwards.
AACTGAAATAGTCTGATTCTGATATGCATCAACATTATTATCAGAAACGTGAATCTTACACAAATTGAAAATTTTATAGCATGAGATATCTAAGTTGATGATGTGATCATCAGTAATTACATTAAGAATTGTAAAAATAAAAGAAGCTCTAAAAAAATATTCTAAAAAAATTTAAGAATCGTTTGTTATGTCTAAAAACCAATTTCGGTCTTGAAGGACCTGAATTTTCCTGTAAAACAAATCAATAATTCATGTGAATCCAATAGTTCATACTAGGGGTGTCAATTATTGATCCGACCCGATCAGAATCCGACGCGATATGACATGAAGATAAATAGAGGGGTATGAGTCTAATTTGTTTATCCGAGTCGGGTCGGATCAGGTTTGAGTCAACCCGATCAACCCGATTAATTATATTTTTTGAAGTAATTTTATGATTTATTACTAATTAAAGCTTAAATATACACTAATTAAAGCTAATTATAAATTAATTAATATATAATTATTTAAAATAATATAAAAATATTTAATTATTTTACACGGATCAGGTCGGATTGACCCGTAACCCGATCGGGTCAGATATGAATAAAAATTTTTTGACCTAAATATAATCATATTAGGTTCGGATAGGATAAAAAAAATAATACGATACGACCCGATCCATTGACTCTTCTAGATCATACTTTTATATTATTATTTGAAATGTAGCCACAAGGCAAAATGGATCCGACCCAGAATAATTAGTTCACCCCACTTGATGGATTGTCAATTTTAGAGGCGGCGAGAAATCTGATCCGTCCGATTCTAATTGGATCCGATCTAACTTCATTTTTGAATAAATAAATAAATAAACTCAACCTAATTTGAACTCAATTTAATTCGATTCAAAATTAAATAATATATAATTCAATCAAAATCAATCTAAAATATAAAAACTTAATATATAAATTGATCCGACTCAATCAAACACAATTTCTTTTAGAAAATTAAACTGATTCAATCTAACTCATCTAAATGTGAACCCGACAAACTTGAACTCACATCCTTTGGATTAAGCTTTTTTGTACGGAGTTGTACAAACTGATTAATTTTTAATTTAATAATAATAAAATTTATCTATCAGAATTCGTATTTAAATTTTCTCGAGTCGTCCAAATTTCGTTCAGAGATCTTCGCACAAAGAAAAATCCAAGAGGAATTTTTTCCGACAAACCCATTTGCCATCTCTCTCATTTTTGTGTGACTCAATGATAAAATAATTTTTGTCCGAATTCACGAAGATCCTTAAATTTATACTATGAATTTTCCGAATTCAATCTCACCCTTAAATTGATGGGTCCATTTAAATCCGTACATTTAACCTTTGAGGTCCATTTCATGCGGATATTTTTCAGACGGAAATCCGTAGAAAAAATTCAATCTCACCCTAATTTTGATTAAATTGATCGCTTATAAATTATTAGACCGCCTTCAGAAATCCGTACTTTTTCAGCTCTGCTGGTGATATGATCCTCTAAAACGTGAATTCCCGTTTCCTGCTGTACAGTACAGATATTGTTTGGACGTTTCTTGAACTGAACCGTTCGAAAGCGACACGTGACGTTTTCGTCAGTCTCTGATAAGCTTTTTCCCAATAATTGCACTTCACCCCTTCCACGATCAACATTTTCACACTCATTTGATTTTCTGCTTCAGAATTCGCTTTGTTTCAAAAATCACCTGAAATTTTCGGGGTTCATGTAGTGACAAATTTCTAAGCCATGGTGAGAAGTGCATCCGTGAGAATTTCCTTGTTTCTTGTGCTACTTCTCTGTACGGACTTCTGTTACAGGTAGGTAGATACTGATACAGTAATATTACTACTACTGTATTTCGATTTCGATCTCACTGGCTACAGCATATATTGCAAGTATCCAATTCTTTTTCGAGAAAATATTCAAAGCAGGCGATTGTGTGCTCTTTATTTTCTTTAACATTTTTATTTATTATTTGAAGTATTAGTTGACGTGAGAAACTCGGTTTTAATTAGATTGTTCGGGATTTGGTCAATTTATGTTTTCCTTTCTTATTTTAGTGAGAAGTGTAATTGTATACATCTTTTTGTTCTGCTTGTATCTTTAATTATGGAGTGAACTTATGTCAATTTAAGGGCATTCTGTAAGGCAGGAGAAGAGAAGACTCTTGCAGCATTTCCTCCAAGAGGATGGAATTCTTATGATTCCTTTTCGTGGATTATTGATGAAGAAGCATTTTTGCAAAATGCAGAGATTTTGGCACAAAAGCTTTTGCCATATGGATATGAGGTTGATAGTTAACAAAGTTGAATTTACTTCTTCTTATTGGGTGTATTGCGAAATCAACCAGTGTATACTTAAAATGTGGTTATATGGCTCATGAAGTCAGGGTTCTTTGCTAGAGCACTCTGACACATTTCCTGTTACAAGTCACTGGCTGGTGGGCCTGTTAGGTTTTAATTGTTAACTTAACCTTAGAATGATCATGCTTCAGTAGCTTGTGACAGAAAGATGATTATGGTTCCTATTTAGCTGATGCTAGTCCAATTTTAACTTAACCTATTTTCAAGAAATTACAGAAGATTTGCCTCTTCTGCTATCAGATATAGGAGGTTAATTTATAAGGAAAAAATCATGATGCATGGGAGACCTGCTAATTTGTCTTTTAATTACTGAGGCTACAAGAAAAGTTTTGATGTGGTTTGGGAAAGGGGAGTGCAGTTTCTTTGTTTTTAGTAAACAAAATAAGAGGTCACAGAATATTAAAAACCTAGCTCTCCTGTGAGTTTGAAATTGTTATCCTTTCTTACTTTATACAATTGTAGTATGTAGTGGTTGACTTCCTCTGGTACCGGAAGAATGTAGATGGAGCATATGTAGATTCTTACGGTTATGACAGTATTGATGAATGGGGTCGGCCGATCCCTGATCCCGACAGATGGCCTTCATCTAGAGATGGCAAGGGTTTTACTGAGGTGGCGAAGAAGGTTCATGGAATGGGTTTGAAATTTGGCATCCATTTAATGAGAGGAATAAGCACAAAAGCAGTTGCTGCTAATGCACCTATTTTGGATGTCCACACGGTATTTGTTTTCAACTTTTCACATGATCTTTTCCTCAACTTGTCCAGTTCTGTAATATAACAACTGCATACTCAAACATCAAGGGGGTCAAGATTGGAAAGATTTGCTACAAAAATGAAGAAACAAAGTCATAGCAATAAATTTTGTGATTTTATCGTTTGCTTGGTACCTGCATGGAATACCCAAAATCTTAAAATTTAGATAAAATAAAACAAAAAATAGTTACTCTTAATGTTTTTGTATACCAATCCTTTATGAACTAGTTTGGAATTGAACTTTAGATCTACTAGCTTATATTTCTGGTAGAGGTGGCAATCGGGCGGGCGGGTGGGGGTCGGGTTCGGGTTCGGGTCAATTTCGTTGGTTTTTTCGATCGTTAATAGATTTCGATTGGATTGAAGGGTCTTGGGTCGGGTCGGGCGGGTCGAAATGGATTCTAATGGAAATAGAGGTACAATGTGAAGTTAGTTTGACCTTCTAGAAGAAATCGGGTCGGGTCGGTCAATACTTTATCATGTCTTTCGGTATCATTTTATTTTGTCGGGTCAATTTACATGTTGTGTTTTTTCATATTAATTAGATCGTTAATAGATTTCGATTGGATTGAAGGCCATTTGATCTTGGGACTAATTTAAGAGCCTTTATTTGATTCGGTACACTAATTTAAGTATTTAACACTTAACAACCGTACACTAATTTAAGTAGTTCTGGTCAAATTAAGGATCTTAGGAGAGAGTAGAGTAGCCGTCGATACCCATTATAATGAGTCGTCTTCTCATTTATTACAACGAAAATTCCAAAAAAAAAAAACGATAACAGACACCTTGGCGACGGCGATTTTGACTTATCTCTTAAAAAATCGGTCGACGACTTGGCACGATGTTTCCGGCAATTAGGATCGGAAATCGGGGTCGAAAAGGGGTTTTCCACCTCTAATTTCTGGTAAGAGAAATGGATTCTAATGGAAATAGAGTCTACAATGTGAAATGTCAATACTTTATCATGTCTTTCCAACTAAAATTTTAGTATTTATTTTCAAATGATATTTTCTTGTCTTACTTATTATTGTTAGGAATGTTGTGCATTGATTAATATGAAAAGGTCTGGATATGCAATTTTATTTGTGCTTTTTTTTTATGTAGCAGGCGAATAGCCTTCTTTTATTTTTTTCCTTTCTTTTCCTTTTCCTTCTCTCTTATCTAATCCGTATTTGTGCTTTTGTTATTTGAACCCTGGTCAATCTCGTTACATCAGAATTTCCTTAAATGGGGTAACTGGTAACATATCATTTCAAGCAGCTTATACATTATAGTTTCTGTAAACTATTATCTTTTTGTTTGAAGGGAGGTGTATACAATGAGAATGCCCGAGGCTGGTCGGCTAGAGATGTAGGTCTCACAAATAGAACCTGTGGATGGATGCAACATGGTTTTATGAGTGTCAACACTGAGTTAGGGGCTGGAAAAGCCTTTCTAAGGTCCCTTTATCATCTCTACACTGAATGGGGTGTTGATTTTGGTACATTAACTCTTTAAAATCATCTTATTTTGGCTTATTATATATTTGCATGAAAATTATAAATAAGAGCTACATTATCGAAAACACTCCAAATGACTGAGAAAAATTTTTAGTCAACTCAAAAGACTAAGTTGCACTAAGTTATATCTAGCTCTATAATCCAGGCTTGTAATAGTTAAATTTTAATTAGGAAAGGGAAAATTTGGCAAACTTGGTTGACTAAATTTAATAAGTTTAGTATCAATCTAGAAATGGTTAGTTGTTATACCTCAAAAGAAACTTAGAAATATGAACAAAATTAGCAATCGAAGATAGAAAAACATACTTCTAGTGTGATCTTTTTATTACACAACCAAAAGAGATGTCTAGTAAAAATGGTTTTACATTTCTATATCTATATCAGTGAAGCTTGATTGTGTCTTTGGGAATGACTATGATCCGAAGGAAATAATCACGGTTTCTCAGGTACTGTAGTAGCTGGTAGAAGTAATTAAATTAATTATTATTTTTTTAGCTTTGGAAATACTTGCTGAAGGGGTTAACCCCAGTTGTTCTCTTAGAGGCATTTAGAATTTATCACTTGGATTCATACATGCCATGATAAATGCTTGCAATATCACATGTACTCTTCGAACCACCAACTAGAATCTTACTTTCTCTATTTCATATTTACTTTTAAAGGATTCCCCACATAATACTCCCTAACAGTGTAAAGGACAGAAGGGCAGTTTGGGCAATTTTTAAGGAGGGAAGCTGCATATTATGCACTTTCAATTTTAGTGTTTGGTGTTTAGATACGCATATTGGATGTTCCTTAGACTTTAGAGAAAATTTTGTTATTTTGAATGGAAATATGTTAATTCTTTTGTGAAACCTCATTTGGATTTTAATGAATCTCTAGAATCAACAGAAACTTTTACAATGATTGTACACAGTTGCTTGAGGAGCTTGATCGGCCAGTTATCTTGTCAATCTCTCCTGGGACTCATGTGACACCATCAATGGTGGAGACCATCAACAAGTATGTCAACATGTATAGGATAACAGCTGATGATTGGGACACATGGTCTGATGTGGCATCTCACTTTGACATATCAAGGTTCTCACAGCTTATTTCTATCTTCATATGCCTGTGGTTATATGATGCTAAACCATACCACAGGAAGTAGGACTTATCACAAAGTCATTGCTGAAGTTTAGGTTTTGTCCTATTGCAAATTTTGTGATCGATAATTTCTTCCTGACTTTCTTTTTCTGTTTTGGATTCAGTGATTTTGCTTCTGTCAAAAAAATTGGAGCTGAAGGGTATAGGGGGGGATCATGGCCAGACTTAGATATGCTACCCCTTGGATGGCTGACTGATCCAGGTGTCATTTGGAAAAATATCAAATATGATCTGCTACCACTGTTTATTTTCAATAGCTATCAACACAGTGTAATTATACAGGAAAAAAAAATCTAACTCTTGATATTTTATAATTAACTCAAGCAGGTGTACGGCAAGGCCCTCATAGGAAATGTAATCTAACTCTTGATGAACAGAAAACCCAGGTTTGGGATCCTGCTTCATTGTACATTTCAATTACAACAACAACAAAGCTTTTAATCCCAAATAAATTGGAGTAGGCTAGAAATGAAACCCAATCCGAAAATATAGAGATCATAGACCTCAAATGAAAGAAAAAATAATGAAGATGGTAATAATGAAAATGATGATGAAGATGCTGATAATGATAATGAAAATAATGACAATGATAGTGAAAATAATAATGATGATGATGATGATAGTACTAATAATAATACAAATATCTATAATAATACTAATAGTACTGATAATAATACTACAAACATCCATAATAATAGCAATACTAATAAATAATAATAATAAAAGTCCTAATAACAAAGATCACACTAAATTTATACTATGAAATATACTTCTAAATCCTAAAAAAAATCTAACCCTAAAACTCTAGAATCTATAAAAAATAATAAAATAAAAGAAAATCTAAAACCTAAAGTCTATACTCTATTGTTAGAATCTAACTCTTAAATCATTGTACATTTCAATTGGTTATGAAAATTACAAACTCGTAAAGGTATTTAACAAACAATGCTGAATATTTCTCCTGAAAATAAAAGGAGATTATGTGTTCACAACTACTAAAATTGCTCTGAGTTATTTGCAAATAATGAACCATGCGAGCAACATTATCTCCAGCAAATAATCAATACAGTTTGTCAGTACCTCTTGTTTACACTAGTTAATCGATCTCTTTCTTGCACTGAACATTTGAATATACTGAACCTGCTTTTAGTAACTTGTAGCTTATCGGTTAGCAGAAACTCTAGTGCTGTAAACTTCAAGACAACCACCTGTTGTTGGGTTGTCTATTAGTTGCACTTGCATCTATTGGAATTATCAAGGATTATCATGTATCAATAACCAATAAAGTAACTATTAGTGTTATTTTCAAGGGATGGAATGGCACAGTGTTGCTTCTATCAGTTTCAGCTTTTTATTTTTGAATATGATACAGCATGGTAAGGGAGAATGAAGTCCCACAAACATTTTTTTCAATAATCTCCTTTGGTTGACATATTGACTCATGCATTTCCACAATAATGAAATTCTTGTTTTTTTTTTTGTGAAATTGTGCAGATGACCCTCTGGTCAATGGCCAAGTCTCCTCTGATGTTTGGAGGTGATTTAAGAAACTTAGATGGAAACACACTAAGCATGATCAGCAACCCTATCTTACTGGAGATTAATTCTTATAGTTCACACAACTCGGAGGTACGTTCTTAAATATTTTCTGCTCTAATTGTTTATAGAATTGGGTCTAATTTTTTAATCTGTCAATCAGTTTCCCCATGTCTACACAACAGAGAATCACCCCAGAAAGGAAAACCATTTTTTCAAGTTCAAGAAAAAGTATCGACAAGAGTCTGAAAAGAAATATTTGGCTCTGACTAGCTGTACTAATAAAAAAGCAAAAGGTTGGTATGCCACCTTGCATTCAAGGAAGCCTGATCAGATTTGTTGGGACATGAAAATGAGACGAAGTGATAACTTCTCATATTGCCTTCTCAAAAGGAATGTGCTTTTATCAAGGTAGACAGTTCTCTCATGGTCACATGTTCATACTTTTTTCAATAAAAAGACGAGCAAATACTTGAATTAAGATTTCATGATTTTTGCTTGTGGAGACATACTTGAAAAAGCCAAGACTATCAGTTTATCATTCTGAAAGTTCCACCATTGATGATGCATCATTAAATGCAAAAAAAAAGTAGTTTAAACTGTTAAGATATGTGTTTCTGTCATCTTTTCATAATTTTCTTAAGGTGGCTGAGGATCCATTGACAATATTAAATTTGATAATCTTTATATTGGGTTTTGAAATAAATTAAGAAACATTAAAATTAAAGAAATTTATAGACATTTTATTGAACTTGTAGATTGAATGTCTCCAAGTTTCTGCATTTTAAGTGTTATTTGATATTCCACAAACGAGCAATTAAATCTGGCTGTTGCAAATTTTGTAGAATTTTAATGGTCTTTGATGAAATATCAAATAATATTTAAATTGAATGAAATTTGAAACACAATTAACCTATAAGTTCAATAATATGTATATATATATTTTAATTTATTTCGAATATATTTGAAAAATTGTTGTCAAAATTGTCAAGTAAACCGTTATCAATAGATCCCCACCCATTTTCCAAAAAGGACATTTGAATTTTCCTAATAACAATGTTCTTTTTTAGAATAAAGAAGATGCACATCTATGCAATTTCTTTATATTATCCATCTTTTAAAACAAATTGATGATGTTCTCCATGAATGGTTGTGTATAAAAATTATTATTTCTTTCTTTGTCAGTGGTGAAGATGTTATATATGATCAAGAACACAAGGAAACTTTCAGTCTTGTAACTTCTCACGGAGATGCCATTTGTTTGGATGCATCTTCAGGAAGAAAAGGGAATGTATTAGACTTGCAAGACATTAGTTTAACCAGTTGCAAAAGGCATACTAGCCAGGTATATACATTAGTACTTGGTAAGCTCTTTTAAGTAATTGTTGCAATTGTGCTGATTGTTATCTAAAATGGAAGATGTGGAGCTTAAATGATGATGGAACCCTTGTAAATATCTACTCTAACTTGTGTGCAATAGTGAAGTCTTACAAAGGTATGTTAACTAAAATTTATGTAATTTGAGGTCATTGTAAGGACAAAAATGACATTTTCTCAAGGTTTTCTGTTTCAAATTTGACATTTTTGGCTTAGTACTGAAAATTCTGTGTGATAGGTCATTGTAAGGTCATTGTAACTCCACGCCTGGTCTAACTTCATCTTCTGTTGCAGTGAGCCCCACCAGTGGAGGGATCAGGTCTTGGATAGCCACAGGTAGAGAAGGTCAGTGTTGACTTTTTTTTCTACAGAACCTCAAAACTTCTGATTATTTTTTTTCAATCCTTCTACAATGCTTTATCTTTCGTAACTGCATGCCTGGTGTTTTTCTCTGTGCATTTCTGAAAGACAATTGACTTGTTGCAGGGGAAATCTATCTTGCATTTTTCAACCTTAATCCCACAGCAACTCACATCACCGCTAAACTGTCAGATTTGAGAGACTTTGTAGGCAGGAGCTTCTTCAGGGAAGGCTCCTGCAATTGCACAGAAGTTTGGAGTGGAAAGAACATGCAGGCTCTTAGAACAACAGTTTCTGCAGTTGTTAATTCCCATGGTTGTTCTCTTTTTGTTCTGAATTGCTAACGAGTTGCTTGTTTCAATGACATACAATGTTTTTCGTAAAATAAAAACACAGACATTAAAAAGAATGGATAATTATGGTGCAAATTTTTCGTTGGACTGGTACATACCATCTGCTTTTCTTTCTTCCTTTTCTTTCTTTCTTTTATGCGAAGTTCAAATAAATACTGTTTAAGCCTAGGCTTCTGGGTCTAATACTAAATCCCAAATAAAGAAGAAAAATGATAACACGACAGGAATATATCCTAAATATTAACATTAAATCCAAGATTAAAATAATGCACGGTGCGGAAGAGTGGCAGTATTACAAAATACAGCAAAACCGAACAAACAGAAATATTACCGCCATCAAACTACAGTTGGAACGATAGAAAAGGAACACCAATGGACGGGAAGTATTGCATTACATAGTACCTTCACAAATTACCAACAAACAATATAATTCTCAAACAGCCAACAGCGACCTCTCTAGTAAGCATTACCACTCCTACCACGGCTGACAACCTTTCCATCACCCCTGCTCCGCCCATTATAGGAATCACCACGATGACTCCTATACCCACCTCCAAAATCCCCATCCCCCCTAGCAGTTCCAACAAACTTCGAATTCCTATCTGCAATAGGCCGGTTTCTGCCCTGCAGATCCCTAGCAAACCTGCCATGCAGGGGTGAAATTGACCTTCTACCCCGTCTTGTCTCCAGTAGAAGTCCATCTCTGACCCCTCTGTCCCGTCGGGTAGACTCTTCATTACCTTGCCAACCAAACCTGCTACCTCTCTCACTACATTCTAGTAAATCAGCACGGACCAATCTCTCCCCTCGTGGGTTAAAAGGGCCTGCATCCAAAGCCCAATCACGTGGCGGGGAACGATGATACCTCACGGGCTCTCTGTGTAAGGCCCGTTCAGGTGGCAGGCCCAACACACGGACTGGAGAGGACCTGTGGTGAGGTGGAGGGGAAGGGAAATAATCCCGGCGCGGGCTGAGGCTACGATTCTGTAGTTGAGTTGAGTGTCGGTGCTTATTACAGATGTTGCAATGGGTTCGTCTAGCAAAATTGAGGTTCCCACAGCTAAAATAAGGGGAAAAAATAAGTACAAATAAAAGGAAAGAAATATTTTCATGTATAAGCGATAAAGGCCTCAAAACATACTGGATACTAATACAAAGCAAGGCACACAGCCGCACACAATGGAGACTAAAACATGAAAGTATCACAGAACTACTGACAACCAGTCTTTCCAGAAAACAAACAGAAACTGTCATCCTCTCTCCTTCACTTACCAAGAGAAAAAAGACAAAAAACTGTTGGTAATTGAAATAAAGTGGGACCCTACAAGGTGCAGCAGTATTCCTTGCTGCATAAGATTCCATAAGAATTTTTGTTCCAAGAATATTTAATATTTGAGAAGGTCTTAGGGTTGCCCTAAGAGAAAAGCACAACTTTCTGGAAAACATGTTACCTTGGGTTCTGACAGATCCAATCGCCTTCCCTGGGCGATAAGTTGGGGTCATTTCTGAGCTCATAGTGAGGAGCAGGTCCCCGCGAAGACTGACCCTGTCCTCTGCCACCAGCACCTTTCTCCCGACCGTTCAGCGACAAACTGTCCCGGTTCCGCAGCCTCCCATCTCTCCTTCCACCTATGAATCCATGTCCATGCCGAGAGGGGCCAGCACGCCCATCAAATTCCACATCAAATCGTCCTTCATCAGATCTACGCCTGTGTGGGGGCGAGATTGGACCGGTATGCATGGTATATCCTAAGGTAACAGAATCAGTGAACATTCATAAATAACAGTGTGCAGATTGACAAAGAACTTACAGAACTCTGCACTGGCGAATAATTGTGCGTTCCATGAACCATAATAAGGATAAATGTATGAAGTCTTGATTGTGAAATCAACTGTATTACCTCATTGTTTCAGATAGAACTTAAATTCCAAAGACCAAAAAACAGTTTCAGTTTTCAATCTGGTGTCTCAATTGTCATGTTTTTTTTTTCCTGAATTTCCAGTCCTCTGAAGAAGCAATCATGCTGCCAGAAGGACTCGAAGCCAGTGCCAATAATTACATAAAAATACCAGGTTTGCAGTTACTGAATTTTTTTAGCAACAATTTGTTAATAACAAAACTAAGTGGCGCCCGTTGACAGCAAACTTTAACAGACTTGGATAGCTTTAGGGGAAAATCTCAGTGCTAGGAAGTACATGAAGAGAAGCATCTAACTGAAAGAAAGAAAAGATATTGCCAGCTTCATGGAGTCAGTCCATTCACCATCACCAGTTATGAGAAGCTTTATTTATGTGTCAGCTTCAACCATTGGAATGGCTAGAGATATTATCCCAAGGTTCCAAAGTGCGTGATTACGGAAGAAACCATCAAAATTTCACAAATGATCTGGTTGCAAACATATTAAGCCCGTCCACAATGCACCCCACTTTGAGTATCTCCCAGAAAGTAACAAACACTTAGAATCCCTTTGTAATTCAAGGCAGGTTTTAGATCTCCAAGAATCTTAAAGCACGTAGCAAAGCCCAAAACACCCACAGATGGTGAACTGCCAACCATTTTGTAAGCAACATCCAGTTTCTGAACAAAACAAGAAGGCCGTGTTGTTTCCACAATGCTTTTCCATTCGAAGCTCTTTGGAAGATATATTAATATACACAATCCAAACTAAATTTTCCTTTCAATTGTAGATCCAATAAGATCGACAGAGGATTTATCGCCTATATCCAAAGTACCTTGACCTAAAACCTAACACAAAAGCACATGCATGATTAAGTACCTAAATATAACATCTCCCAGAAAGCATTAATTCCTCGTCTGGACCTATTTTTTTTTATAATGTACCCTGTGTCATACCCAGTAGTCATTATAATTCCTCGCAATTTTCCTCAAGCCCTTAAAGTCAACTGTGAAAATTGCCTTCCACTAAGAATGACCCTTAACCAAGCCAACATAACTTGGAAGACATTATATCATTATGTCAAATTCATTCTCCATTTGGCATCTATAGGAGCTCTTATGCCTGATGCAACAATGAAGATATTAAAAACAAAGGACAGAAATTTAGCTTATTCTAAAGTTCTCAAACTTAATAAGACTTGATGATCCAGCAGAAAATTTAGTTTCTCCAATATAGTTAAAATTTAACATAAAGACATAATGGCAGCATAACTTACAGCACACTAATCTTTAAACCAAAGTTGTTCATTAACTAATAAAATTTATTATTTACAAGGAGTCTGTCACCTGATGGGCTATCAAACAGCACTTAAATTGCATGAAATGTGAAACATAATGATCTATAAGTTCAACAATATTTCAATTTTTTTATTTGTAAAGATTTTTTTTTCAAATTTATCTAAAATCCTATTGTCCAGATTAACAAGTATCCCTCTCCTTGAATTATATAGCAAAATAGAAGATGACGTATCGGAAAATATGAACAAAAAGATAAGCTATGTGCAATAATTTGTTGTGTTTTTCACGAACATCTAAAAGCCCCAACTCTTGCACGAATAATTGTGTACCAATTATAACTATGATCATACATGCATGATCAAAAAATTTGTGAACACAGAGTTCTCTACACACGTGTGGGTTTAGTTTAGTTGCAAAATGCCTAAGCATACCATTCACAAAAACAAAAACGGAAGTATCTAACAATCATGCATTACGATTTAGAACAAAATAAAGTCCATTGTTTGATAAAACACATACCTGGATCACCACGGACACGGCCATAGGGACGTGCATCTACCATCACAGGGGACCTGTGCCGTCTGAACTCTGCCAAAGGTGGGGACCCACGCCGCCGAAATTCTACTAGAGGAGGGGAACCCCGCCGCCGAAATTCTGCCATGTGTGGTGGGGACCCATGGCACCTAAATGGTTCGAGAGGAGGTGTTCCCCTATGAGGAGGACTGCGCCTCAATTCTCTAAAAGTATGAGTAACAGGAGGGGAATTGTGCCTTCTCCGACCAAATTCCGTCACAGGAGGAGACCTACGCCGCCTCTGGCTGAATTCTGTCATGAAAGGCGACCTAGATCTGCGCCGGCTCAATTCTCTGGGAGGAGAGGACCCACGCCGCCGGAAATTCGGCGATCGTCGGGGTCTCGCTGGTGGAGACACGCGGCGCCGGTCAAACGGTGATGATCCGCCCCTGCGGCCGTAAGGAGGTAGCGGTTCTGACATGAGGCGGTTAGGGGAGTTGGAGGTGGTGGTGGAGAGTGGCTCCTTTGAATCGGCGGCGGGAGCCTCCATGCTACTCGGACCGGTGCCGTTCGTCGGCTGAGGCGAAGGTTGATCCGCGGACGAAGCTGCAAGAGCCGGAGGAGGCGGCGTTGGAGTTCCTTCGTCAGTCGTCTCTCTCTCGCGAGGTCTCATCGAGAGGTTCCCAACTCTCAAGTCTTGGTAATTTCTTGGTCAGAACTCAGAAGCGGGGGATGTCTTGAGAAAAAAATTGGGAATGGGAAGACCGGAAAAAATCGCAACGGAGCTTCTAAATTTTGAGCCTGGTCGCCTGGCGCTCCAAATCTGCTGTTATTCTCAGAGAAAAGGAGATCTTCTTTTTCTTTCTAAAAAAATAAAAATAAAATTATAAAAATAAAAAAGTTTATATATATATTCTTTTATTTATATATTGATAACTCGTTAAATTTTATTCAATTTCATTAACGTTTATTAATCCATCAAAAATTGTTAAATTAGAATTATTCAGCATTAATGAAATTATATAAAATTTTATGAACTATCAATCTATAAATAAAATAACATATTTATAAAAAAAATATTTTTTATATTTTTTTATATATTTTTAGAGAGAAAAAGAGGATCAAGAATAACAGCACATTTGGAGCCGTCGCCTAGACTGCTGATATTTGGTTTGGGATCGACGAGATCTCCTGCGGCGAATGGGAAACTGTATTCAATATGACTCACCCATTAATCTTAATTTGCGGTTTAGTTTTTAATTTATTATAACTCCGCCACATGAATAGACTCCCTGAAGGCACCAATTAATCTGAGTACGAATAATAGAACCTCCTTTAAAAAAATATTCTTTTAACGGATATAGTTTTTCTTCATGTAATTTCATTAACATTTAATAGTTCATCGAAAATTATTAAAAAGAGAGTTCTATTATTGGACAAAATAATAGCGGATTTGGTCCCACATGGGTTTCTTGTCGGCACCTCTGTACTTCTGAGACGGATACAGGTGTCTGATATAATACGACACGATACGATACAACATGATATTACACGATACGTTATTTTTGAAAATCATAGACACGACACAGTAACGGACATGATAAACTAATTTATAAATTATCATCATATATAAATATATAATATAAAAAAAAATTAGCTGGAAAGTATGCAGATTAATTTCTTAATTGTCTCTAGTTCGAAACATGAAGAGGGATGCAGTAGATCATAGCCTGTCCTCAAAAGGTAAAAATAATAGGTCTAAGCTAATGCTACTAAGTGACGGGAGTATGCAAAAATTCAAGAGTAGGTTGCTTAAAAAATATATATATATATATATATATATATATATATATAGCTAGCTTTCACCGGAGGAACCAGAAAAATAAATATATAAAGAATTATTTAGTATTCTCCGGTGGGTTTATCAAGATCACCATCCGTAGTAGTATTAGCAGAGGAAATTTATTTAACAGTTATACTTACATGTGTCCAAGGTGTGTCTGAATAAGGACATGGAGTGTCAATACATTGATTGTGTCTTCAAAAATAGTTGACCGTGTCAAGTGTCAAGTGTATGTCTTCAAAAACGCTGGATTCTTCTATTTCTAATAAAAAAATAACAATAATCAATATCAAACCCTAAAATTTTAAGAATATGAAAATTAATATAATCTAAAGTGCTAATAGACTGAAAAGGTATACATTATGCATATATTTCAAAATTTATAATTTCATTTGATTAATGGGCCTACAACTGTAATCAAGATTTAGCAAGTAATCAACGTATTTCTTAAACGATGTGCAAAAAATAAGAGCAAGATTTTGTTTGCAGAAAGCAATTATCATCGACTCTTTTTTCATCAAAAACACATCAGGCTTGTGTTAGATTCAGAGATCTAACAAGAACAATTTGTAATTGATTTTGATAAGAGGAAAAGAAGAAAAGGGGATAAAATGAGTTTTGTATAAAAGAGTTCACAAATTTCTCGACAACTTACAATAGCAGACCACAAGCCTATTTATACCATTTGGGAATTAGAGTAAAAGAAGTAAAGAAGTCAAAGATAAAGTAACTAGATCATTATTTCTAACAAACAATAGATCTAGCGGCTTCTCAGAGAGTTGTAACCGTCCAACATAATTCTCTCTAGTCTTTTAGCCTAGCTCTTCTCCAGTGTTATCAATACGTAACCCATCAATTAGGGATACAGCTCCCTTGTTCTCACCTTGGCCCATCACTAGCACATAACTATCACCTTCATTTAAATTCAAATCCCTCTCAACAATAATGGTCACCAACCCATCTCGGCTGTGTGCTGACAGCTTGATGCATGAGATTGGTTTTAGGGTTGATTGATCGTCAACTTGATTTAGTCGAGGTTGCTTCTTGTAACTGTACCATCTTCTGATCAATATGCAGCATGTCACAGGGTGACGGGGAACACACTCTATCACTGACGTTAGTTCCAAGCCCATGTTTCTTTTCAGTTAACATAATTAGTTTTTTTTTTTTGCGAAAAACATAAGTAGTTCACCCAAGTACTTCACTCGCAACATCGACTTTCAGCATGTCTTATGTCAAGCTTTTCTCCCTTCTAATTATCTAGATGTAATGCAATCATTTCTTTTGTCCCTTAATAAACATTATAGAATAGGAGAAGGATCGCTTGACAATGGGTTATGTTAATAATTTTAACAATGATCTTCTAAATAAATATCAAAAAATTCTTAAAAATAGAAAATTTATATAATTGCAAAGGCTACAACAGTTAATAGTTTTGAGCTATTACATCAAATTACATGAATCGATAATTTAAAAAATAATCGGAGCAAAATGGAGCACAAGTGGGCCAATACACGATCAAACAGTCAAGATGGGCAGCCACACGCTCATTGTGCGACCCGCACCCTCCCTAATGTGACCCACGACTAGAGGATTTGGTTGGTTTGATACTTAGCTAATTTTCTAGGCATTCTCCCGACCATCTCCCTGGGTGCAACCCGCACCAATTTTCTACGGCGTGATTTTGGCCTGATCTCTTGTTATTTTTGGCCCCATATTTAAATAAAAGTCGCTCTTTCTCTCCCAGCATGCCCTAGCCACTATAGACATTCTTGAGAGCATTGTTTGAAGCATTTTGAGAGGATTAACACCTAGGAGAAGAAATTAGAAGACTTGATGTCAGGTCTAAGTACTCGAGCGAGAGATCGAACAAGATATTGGGTGTACCCTTTTCTTCCCATTTTGTGTGTTACATATTGTTATGGTGCTATAAATTTTGGGATTTGAGCATGAACGTATGAGGCTAATCACTCTTCTAGGAGTGATGACTTGTAGTACTTGAATTTTTTTTACTTGATTTGCTTGATATTTGAATTTGTTAGCAATTCTTGTGTTCTACCTTTTGAATGAATGTTTGTATACTTGAACTTTGAACTGTAATAGATGTTTATTATGTGATTGATCTTAGAAATTTTAGTATATTGTAGAAATATAAATTGCTAGAATTTTTGACCTCAAAAGGTAAAACCTAGGGTTGTGCACGATACGTAGCGGTGAGTTACAACTTAGGGTTTATCTCTAGAATTGAACCAAATACTTGTGTTATCCCGTAATTGTGTAAAGCTGGGCTTTGATAAGATTTCAATAGCAAAGAACATAAAGGGTTTGAACTTTTAGGGCTAGATACCTAATCATGAAACCTAAATATTTTGAACAAGGCATTAACACGTGAGAGCTTCAGTTAATGCTAGTATTGAATTGTTAATCTCACATTAATATATTGTCTAAAAAGTAAAAAGATCAAATAAGTTAATTAAAAAGTTAAAAAAAAAGTTGGAACCCCTAATATTTATCACCTAGTTTAATACACTATTTTATTTACTGTTATTTAATATAATTTTAGTTTATTCAAAAACCGTACTTGTTGTTCTACATTAGTGCACTAATAAAATTAATAATTCACCCTTATTTTTGTGAATTTGACACCTCAATAACTACTCAATAATGTCATACGCTTATGATCAAAATTAGTTATAAATTGAAATAATTATTAGTTGTTGCATAAGACCCATCAACAACTGTGTTGTGTGTGAATATTAGTATGTTTCTCTCTCCCCACACCACAAATTTAATATTTTAACAGAACAATATTGTTTATAGAGGTGGAATCATTTTAGTACGCTTCGATATTAGGTCTGCTAGATTCATGTTAATTTTGTTCTTAAATTAACAAACTTGATCTGATTAAGGTCCTAATGGCATCAATTTTATGACACATTTCATGTTATACAACTATTCTATTATAGGGGCCATTAGGCAACGGTAAATTAGTGGAATTGTGTAGAATTACGATGGAATAGTGATCGAACAAAAATGAAATTGAGTAAAATTATGAAAGATACAATCAAACCCTTATTTTTTACATGTTAGCCCCACCTCTATTCCAGTGAGATTCAATTCTCTATTTCATGGGAAGGTGGAATAGAAGAACTGCTCTTTTTGAAAAATAAAATTGACAAATTTAAATATGCTCTTCCACTATTCCATTTTTTCCTTTCAAATGAGCACATTGGATTAGTATATAGTATATAGTATATAGTATAACTCTATTCTAAATTCCACTTTTTCTTCTTTCTTTCATTTTGCGGAACAACCCATGCAGATAAACGAAATCAATTGTCATTCTAATTCGTCTTTTCAAAACTCCATAAGTCATGAATGATCACATTCAAGTCTGGTGTATTTTGGATGTTCAACTTTGTGCAACACTCTGGCGTAGCCGCGTAGGATAATGTTACGTCTTCCCAACTCGTAATTTCAAAAGGACATGAAGAAAATTTTCTTACCAAATATACAACCAACGAACCATATACTAACTGAAGTAGAATAGTGATTATCATCAAGAAACACTTACGGAGCTCTATATCAAAGAACAAAAGTTTGTTATCTTACAATATGAAAAAGCAAACAAAATTAAGTTCGATACCTCATGGTGTTCTTCTTGATGGCACATATATAGACCTTGTTGAGACTCAAATATGCAATCTTTAGCATTATAGGTTAGGCCGGAGCCCCATTTTTATTTTTCTTAGGCTGAGACCCGAACCTAAATTATATCTCATCGTCAGTAAATGTGGCTGCAAATTCTTGTTAACAAATGAAGCAAAAAAGAATTGAAAATGGGGAAATCATAGGAATAAATATGTGTATGTCAATGAAAAGTATTGAATATACATGTGAAGAACATCGCTGTTGTGGCAGAATGTAAGCCCCTTGCAAAGCTTATACGCCAATATCTATCAATTTGATGAGAGCTCAAATCATGAACACAAGTCAACATATGTTTATTTTCTCTGTTTCACTGGATAAACTGGATTACAAGCGGATTGCAATGGGTCATGTTAGTTTGTCCTTAAGAAAGAAATTGGATTAGAACAAAGTTGAGTTCGGTTGGGTCAATTTTTATGTTGATTTTTTAGATTTTTAAATTAATTTTTATTGAATTACAGTTTATTTGATCTCGGATCCGGTTAGATTCGGATTGAATCGAGTCAGCTTGATTTTTTCAAAAAAATCGGATAAAATCGAATTCAGTTCCGAACAAATTTCTCAAGTCAGATTGGGTTTTGCCTCCACCGTGAATTCTCTAGTTTGAAACAAAATAAAAACCCTCAAAACCAAGATATATTCAAGCTTTTTCTGGAATCTATGGTATAAAGGCATAACAAAAAAATTGCTAAAATAAAGAAACGTGAAATAATCTAGTTTTCTGAAATTATCAGAACACGTCACTAAGTACCTATGTGAATAGACATATTCAAATTATAAATACACCAAAAACTATACAAAGATGATATAATCTATAGTCATCATAAGAAATACTTTTGACCCCTCAATGAAGAAGCGGTCCCAGATGTCAGAATTCTCAACAATCTATGCTTAAATTATGCAGTTTGCTTCAGATCTATCAGTCTGTTCAAATTTAAATGCATCAGTTTGCTCCAGAACAAATTGATAGTTATTTCATTTTATTTTGAGAAGATTATTCAAGGCCCTTCAGCGTACTGTGCAGATGCAGTCTCAATTCTCATGACTTTATAATTAAAATATTTATTTATATATACCAAATAAATTTGTATATTTGTTGCCAATTAGAACCATGATTTTACTTTTTCTCAATATCATCCCAGTTATTTGCAACAGCTGCATCCTCGGATCCGGCATTAACGCCTGCCAATCACGTGATGCTATTAATTATAAGACATTTATTTGCCTTGCTGCGTGACTGTGTCAGTACGCCTTGCATGATATATAGATATTGCTTATTAAACAACAACATAAGATTTATCAAGTATTTTTAATTTGAACCGTTTTGGACTCCATCTGAATTCGATCCTTCAGAAATAAGTTAAAGTATTTTCTACGTTGATCCAAGACTTTGGACCCAAAAAGGTTCATTATTGGACACAGTTTAACTTGGAACAGACCCAACTTGAAATAAAAAGAAAATATTATTTAAAATTTAGATCCGAATATTGTTTGGATGTAAGTTCTAATACAGTAATTATATAGCAGTATTTTCTCTCAAAAAAAAAAAATAAAATAATGAGCAGTATTCAAATCTAGCCGATGCGATAAACCTGTAATTAAGTATATACTTTTGTGGGAAACATATTTCAAAGCTTTACATCGAATTCATACATTGGTATTTTTTTTTTTTGAAGTCCATAAGACTACATTGCTAAAATATTTTCATTTATTGTAATGCAAAGACAAAAAGTAGCAAATCATCTCCACCAAACTGTACCATATCACCATTATTGGTGGACCGTATGTGTCGACACCTGGCATATCTCCCCTGACATAACTTGCGTCAACTATTTATATACTTTTGTTAATAACGCGCTTTAACCAACTTTATTTGTGGTTATTGTTGAATTTTTGTGCTGCTTTCAATAAGGTTAACAGATTTTTATATCGGATGTAATTTTTATCAAAGGAATGAAATCAAGGGTATAACTTTTTTTGTTTCTTTTATTTTGCTAAATTGAAGGGAAAAATAACATGCTGTATTCTTTATAAAATATCAGAATTCTAGGGTCATAATCAAGGGGAGGGAGTGGGTCGGATGACCTTTGAACTCAATTCGGTCCGATGAGCTGTCATCTCTCTTCATCTTAAATGAAGCACGATTATCAAAGCATATGAGTAAAATTTCATACGAATTATAATGAAATCGGACAATACTTATAATCATTGGACGTTATAATTGATCCAAATTCCATCGGAACTCCCCGTTTCCCATAAACAAACCTTCTCTTATATCTTTTGTCCTAGAATTAATAAGGCAGAGAAGCCTAGAAGGTCCAAGAAAGAAAGTATTTAATTGAAGCTCACTTTTTGTAAATAAATATTAAAGTTAGCGGCCAACTTCCGGCTCTGGCTCTTAATTAAGGCTTAACCAAAGCAGCTCTCACTATAATACGACAAGGCTTGCGATCAATCTGACGATCAATCTCTCTCCCCTCACTTTCTCCCCCTTCTCATGGTTCTTGTAAAGTACAAACCTAAATTAGCCCCTTAATTCAGTGTTTTATCCATGTTACCAGTGGAGGAAGCGAATTTGAAGTGGCATAATCGAATTTTTATAAATGCAGGCTGTTGTATTTGCATGTAAGTGGAGATGCGTTGGAAGCTTAAATCCTCGGTTTACAAGAGGATGTCGTCGAAGGAACTATCCAACGTGCTCGATCAGGATATTGAAAACTCAGGTTTTCATTTCTTTTCTTTTCTTTTTCAGCCTAGGAGTTTTTGTTTCTCTGATGCTTATCCCGCTATAATATTATAGATCAGCGAGGGTTTATATCCGGATCTTAAATTCGGAAATATATAGTATTAGATCGTTTGTTAATCGTTCGGAATGATCTGGTAAGTCGAGCTTGATTCAAGTTAATGTTTAACAATATTTTGGATGTCAGTTTGGTTTTATGCATCCAATGTTATGTTTTGGCAAATTTGGTCTCTAACAATCTGATGTTATTTTTATGCATTTTAATAAATTAGAATCCAATTTTTTTAGCTGGGAGCTTTTATGACTCACACTTTTCCTGATAATTCTTTTATTGTCACATGCTGCATTGTCCTTTGATTCAATCATGCTATTTTCCCTTTTTGCAGAGGGATACTGTCTGATCTTTCCATCGCCAGTGGTTATTGAATAATATAAAGTTATTTCTTGTTAGAATTATTCCAAAAGTATACACAAGCTTCAGGCTCCCTAACAACTATATAATGTGTTGAATGTAACCCCTTACAGTTGTGTTTTTTTATTGTTGGTAATTTTGTAAAGTACCCATTCTTTTCTTGAAATTTCTGTTTTTTTTTTGTGCAGTGAAAGATAATTCATTACAAGAAAATGGAAATCCTTCATGGAAGCTTTCTTTGCCACATATATGTGTGGCCACACTCATCTCATTCTTGTTTGGATACCATGTTAGGTAAGCTTGACTATACTGAACATTGGATCATGAAGTTGATGAAAGAATAATAAAAGAAATAGAAACTGAATATATTAAAAGGGCTTTAACCTGCTGTATCGTTTGTCCTTGCATATTCTATGTTTCAGTGTTGTTAATGAGCCACTGGAGAGCATCTCACTAGATCTTGGCTTTGCGGGAAACACACTAGCTGAAGGTATTTTAATTTAAATTTGAAAAAGCATGGTCATTTCATGCAACACTTTAGTACCACAAACATAACTGTAGTATTTATTTAAAACTAAAAGTTGTTTAATTGTAGGAAATTTGCAGATTATTTATTGTAATTCTTTGTGTACTTGTTTACTTAAACGGATGAGTTTACATTATTCTGATCCTGAATATTGTTTCATTCTGCTTCATTTCAACAAAAAAAATGAAGCTTGTTCAAAAATAACTGCAACTTGTGTGCAGTTTGCATCTATAAAGAAGCATCAAATTACTCCTAACAGATTGTTTGTGAAAAAAAATATATATTGACTCAAGGCAATAATAAGAAACAAATCGGTACAAGCTTTCAAGAAATGCCATCTGTAGGTTTTATTTGGGAGTGTCTACTTGGAATATAAATTCGTAAATCTGTTCAGGGCTCGTTGTGAGTACATGCTTAGGTGGAGCTTTTATGGGGTGTCTTTTCAGTGGTTCTATAGCAGATAGGATTGGCAGGCGCAGATCTTTTCAATTGAGTGCTTTGCCAATGATTGTTGGAGCTGCTCTAAGGTTAATTAATCACATAGTTTGTATTTGTGTCTTCTTTTTAAGCTGTTACCATGCACTGTCAACTTGTTCTTGCTGTCATGGCCGTGGCATGTATTATGGGTTCTCATTGACATGGTTCTGACTTGATGGATGTACCAGTGATTTACCAGAATAGCACAAAAGAGAAAAGTTTATTATTAGCAACAAATATAGTGGGTGCTAGTTGGTTTATATCAGTACAAGACAAACATGAAAATTTGTTTCATTTAATGTTTTCCCATATTTTAAATTCAAAGTATTTAAATACTTGTTTATTATCTCCTTTGTAGTGCTTCAACCACTAGACTAGAGGGTATGCTTTTGGGTAGATTTATAGTTGGAACTGGAATGGGATTAGGTCCGCCTGTAGCGTCCCTGTACATCACTGAGGTATGGTACTTGAGAAGCATGTATATTGTATATTTATATGATTGTTTTTAGTTGAAGCACTATTTAGATATATTATTCTTGTATACAGATTTCTCCATCATATGTTAGGGGTACCTATGGTAGCTTTATTCAGATAGCCACCTGCCTTGGTATAATAGTGGCTTTGTTTATTGGAATCCCTGTCAAGGATGTCAGTGGATGGTAAGTTCTACGTGAGGTTTATGATTTAAATTTATTCTTTTATTGTGTTTTTGACATATTTTCACTTTGCTGTTTTTCTATTCACCGCTTTTTCTCAACTAATACCTGTTATTTCTGCAATTCACAAACACGAACAAAGCTGTGAACTATAAGGATAAATCAAAGCAAAAGTTATCCAGTTGCCTCCAACATTCTTTGGTTTTTTATTCAATCATTTTTTTATTTAAGTTCAGTCTGGACTCGGGAAAACAGAGCTGGGTAAAGTTGGGGCATTGTGTTCAATATATTATTGCATGTATTGTTTCGGTCACACTAAACATAATGGTTGGTGTAAATGGATATAGATCAGAAGTTGCTGATCTCCTTTTCAAATGTTGGAGTGAATATATGTGCAAACTGCAAATGACCTAAATAGGTGGATATCTTCTAGAAAAGGATCCTTAATATTCTTCGTGTTGGTGTTGATAGTACCAAATGTACTATTCTGTTCCGTATCTCAGGTGGAGAGTGTGCTTTTGGGTTGCAACAGTGCCTGCTATATTACTTGCGATCTGTATGGAGTTTTGTGCTGAAAGTCCCCATTGGCTTTATAAGGTTTTCTTTTGGACTTTTTAGTAACTTGTGCAGAAAGCAGGACTCTCGTGTTTGCATCTGATGGTCAGATGTTTGACTTATATGAGAAACTTTGTATGTCATTTAGTGTTGAGAAGAAAGGCGATCTCGCCTTTCTTCCTATGGTTCCTGCTCTTTCTTATTTGTTGGAACAAACCTCATTCAAGGTTTAGTAAACAAGTACTATTGTAAAATTCTTTTCTTTTCTACACGCAGCTATGGTCATTTTCGTGTTTATTTAATGTTTGAGGTGGCAGTTTCTGAGCCAGCATATTAGGTCAAATTATAAAAAATCGACAGTATTTTACTTCTCTGATTATGGAATGCTTATTTGCCTTTCCTTTTCAATGCAGAGAGGTAGAGTCGGCGAGGTGGAAGCTGAGTTTGAACGGCTTTTAGGAGCTATTCATGTTAAAGCAGCAATGGCTGAGTTGACAAAGTTAGACAGGGGTGACGATGGTGATTCTGTAAAATACTCAGAATTGTTATATGGCCGCCATTTCAGGGGTATAGACCTTAATACTTTGGTTATCTGCAGGAATACTTTCGTTTATGTCCCTATGTCATGAATTTCATGCATACCCCATTGGCATACCTTAGAACATTCTTGCCTATCTTAGAACATTCATGCATACTTCTAAAAGGTTTACCTTTATTGTTCTCTTAGTTTATAGGATATTTGATTTTTCTTTGGGTCAATGCCACTAACTTACAAAATGTAAGCATGACTATTGAAAGGCGTTCATTACATCCTTGTAGCTATACCTTTCAGTAAGCTACCTCCTGTTGGCCCATTCTATCAGACGAACCATCTTTTTACTCAACCTGCTTCATCTATAGCTTTACTAAATTTGTAAGAAGTCTTACAATCCAATGAAATAGGTTCTCTTCTGAAACCTAGCTGTAGTTAAACAAAGAGATGATCTGCATCCCTGCAGCACTAGCTTTCTCCATTAACCTTATAATGTTTTTCATTCATCTCTGTGCAAAATCCATGCACAACTTAATAAATAACATTTTCGTATTCTTTACTGGTTAACGTGGTTGTCATGAAAAATTCTTTTCCATTCCTTTTCTTTTCTGGAGTTTTGGAAATTACAAGTGGCTTTTTTGAACAGTTGTTTTTATTGGAACAATGCTATTTGCTTTACAACAGCTCTCAGGAATAAATGCTGTTTTCTACTTCTCCTCAACCGTGTTCAAAAGTGCTGGCGTGCCTTCTAGCCTAGCGAACATCTGTGTTGGTTTTTCGAACTTGTCTGGTGAGATTATGCTTTGTTATGGTACTGTATTTATATGTGACTGTTGTATGTGTTTAGTTAAATAACCGAGGAAACTTCCAGGTTCTATTGTTGCCATGCTTTTAATGGACAAACTTGGGAGAAGATATCTGTTACTTGGCAGTTTCATTGGCATGGTAAGACAAATAAATAAATAAATAAATTGAATTGAAGTTATTTCTCAGTTACTATATTTATTTACTGACAATATTGTAAAAGCCATTTTCATTTTCTGTAGAAGGTAGACCATGTAATGTACTCCCATAACTTTGTTTAATTTATCTGGAGTTGCTAGTGCTTTATTTGGGAAACTAGAATTGAACCAATTTATTTTAACTCTCATAAGAAAGTAGTGCAAATAGATTCATTAACAATTACCAGAGACAGAAATATATGATGTTTTCTGTTCTAATCCAGGCTATAGCGATGGGAGTTCAAGCTGGTGCAGCAAGTCTCCATTATATCAAATTTGGAACTGTAGCTTTCTCTGTTGGTGGCATGCTTTTGTAAAACTTGCTTAACTTTTCCTTTTCCAATAAATGGAATACTATCAAGTTATCGTGATTTCTATAGTGAAATTCATTAAGTGATTAATTACAATTTTCAGGTTTGTCTTGTCGTTTTCCCTGGGAGCGGGCCCTGTTCCAGGTCTTCTATTACCTGAGATTTTTCCTAACAAAATACGTGCAAAGGCCATGGCTTTATGCATGTCTGTGCATTGGGTATGTACATGTTTTCTTTTAATTTTATCTGCTATTCCTAATGACACAGAGAGGAGAAATCTTAATTATAATATCGTGAATTTTAGAAACGACAGCTCAAGCTTCACTAACAGTAGTAGAAATCTCTTGCTAATTCATATTGTTCAAAGTATTTCACGAGTTTGACAGAAAAAGAGGTAACATCTAAGCACCGATAAATTTTTATAGAAAATTAAATATGAAAAAACATATTTTTTATGTTATTTGACTTTCAACAAACTAGATAACTACTGTTCATAGCAATTTTAATCAGTTGATATTATAGGTTTTCATGTTGTAAATTATATTGTTCGTTCACCTGTTTGCTACTGCTAATAAGTTTGAATACTTTCAGGTGGTAAATTTCTTTGTTGGTCTGTTGTTTTTACGGCTTCTAGAACAACTGGGTGCACAGTTGCTGTATTCTATTTTTGCCACATTTTGTGTTATAGCTGCAATTTTTGTGAGGAAGAATGTGGTCGAGACAAAGGGAAAGAGTCTTCAAGAAATAGAAGTTGCACTTCTGCAAACACAGTAACCATACTAAAAAAGCTAGGTAATGCTTGGATTAAAGTTAGAATAGCTATTTATGGAATTTGACCAATATAGTTTTTCAGAAAGATATTGAATAATTAATTACTATGGTGCAGATTTAATTACCTTGTCAACCCTTGCACACTTCTTCTGTGCATTCAGGGACCAAGAAAAAAAGAAAGAAAATTATCCTGACCTTGCCTTCTCTATATCTCTAGTAACATTGAACTACCCTCCCTCCTTTTGAACTCATTCAAGTAGATTGGACATAGCAAATTCTAAGTGCGGAAAATATAGAGACATTGAGCATATTTTATCAGAGATGTGTGGTCAATAATTGACGCATCTCATCACTTGCCCATGAAACTGTTTTTGTTTTATTGTCTTCTATCAAATATGTGACTTATTTAACTCTTTATGAATATGACTTATTAACGATCTCACACCTATTTACAGGTAGAATAATAATACAGAATTAAAATATCTGAAATGGAGCTCAGTTCGGTGTGGTTGAGGTGTTTATATTTTCAGGAGAATAATAATACATAATTAAAATATCTGAAATGGAGCTCAGTGTGCTTTGATTGAGTTTAGTGTATTCGACAGTATTCAGTATAGCATATTATGTATATCTGTATAAATTCACAGAACTTGTGTATCAGTGTATGTGGTCCTTCATTGGTTAGTGCTGTCTTCAAGTGCTAGCTGAGCTGCTGAACGCATCCTGATCTATTTATTTCTTTTAATTTTTCTGTAGCATGTGTTAAGCCTTTTTCCTTTTTCTTTCTTTTTTTATTTTTCAGTGCCCTCACTGAGATACGTTTGGTATTTCCTTGTGGTAGTCCGCTATTTCATATAATAAATCAAATATCCTGCGACATATATTACAAAAAAGAAGAAGAAGAGGTGTTTGGCTTTCTAAACCACCTCACCTTCCCTGGAGTGTAGTTGATGCACAAGCGGACAAGCAATGTCTTTAAACTCACAATCCATCACGGGCATTAAAGTGTTTAAGGAATATTGTTTATTCGACTTACATAGCTGTTTCCAGAACGAATGAAAATTTGTGGCTTTGGCTCATTTTTTTTTATTGCAAGTTTCACAAATTTTAATGAGGATTGAATTTCGAAAAGGACGCCATAGAAAATAGCGGACATGAAATAGCGTTCAGATGTATTCTTATTGCTCAATGTATATATACATCTTATAGAAAAATTATATAGTTCTCCTGAGAATATGGTATATTGTCTTTTAGTAGGGTCCTTCCAATATACCAAGCAAAATCATAAAGATATCAGACTTTTGAGGGGAATTTATGTGCTTTCATTCAAACAATTCTTATGTACTGGAACTGCGACAGCTGAGAAGTACCAAATTTAATTAAGAGTGTGTTCTGAACCCCATAAGTTATTGGCTCCTTGCAAGATGTTAATTTAATTAAAATGCGGTGATAGTTAAAAAAAATATTATTTAAAAAAATGCTTATTTGAGGAATGAAAGATGAGAAAATTTATCTGAGTTCATTCGTCGTTGGTAACATTATAAAGTATTTTCCTATTCCGTATAATAAACTGACAGATGTTAACCTTCCGCAAGGAGAGTATAATTTAATTTAAGCAGTTGTTGGACACATATTTTATATATTTTAACTAATATTAGCCTGTTTAACTAACCATAGAGAGTCTAACTTCAGGTGCAAATATATCAAATATTTGTGTGGATAAAATTAAAACGAGTACTGATAGGGTGAAATCTAAACCTGGATGGACTACATAAAGAAAATTCTCTAACAGTACTAATCTTCTTTGCGAAATGAAAAGAACAGAGAATGCAAAAATTGTAGCAGGCAATTTTCATGCATGCAGAGTTAAATTTATATTCTTGTAACAATCTATTCTTCGTTACCGTTCATGAAAATATATATTCTTCTACGATTTGTCCTCTGAATTAAACTTAGCACAAACAGATAATAAAGTCAAGTTCCTTGTAGATGAACACACACTGAAGAAATCATTGCATCATGCATTCAAAATGTATCTTTAACATCGCATCATGAAAAACTTATACAAAATCCTTTCTCCGTTTTGGTAACACCCATAAAATTGCTACCAAACTCATCAATATCATCTGGACCAGATCCACCATCTCTAAACTCATTCCACTCACCAGCAGAGCTGTCATCAGCTTCATCCCTTGCTGGTACTGTCAACTTATCTATCTCAACTGGTAAGGGCTCTTCGATGAAGTACCTATCTTTCAACAGCTCACTTGCAGTTACTCTATTTGCTGGGTTATAACAAAGAAGCCTTTTAACAATGTTCACCTCCCCATTTGGCCGAGTGGGCAAGCATGCCTCCAACCCAGTTGGGTTCTCAATCTTACTATAACAAATTTTATTAAAATCCGGTAAATTGCTGCACCCAGAAAAATTCTCATCATTGAAATCCCCCAGTACAGTAATTATTTTTGCAATCTGGTCAATATCAGATACACCAGGAAACAATGGCACCAAGCTACCCATCTCTGCAAATATGCACCCAAGTGACCAAAGGTCAATCTCAGGCCCATAAGAGCATGAACCATATAGTAATTCAGGTGCACGGTACCACCTCGTACCGACACATGAGGTGAGTGGGCCAGCTAGCTCTTCTGTATAAGATCCAAGTTGTTCATCTTCTGTATCTCCTGTGCTACAGGTGGCAAGACAAGATGCATTATCTTCAAATTTTGATTTTTCCCTGATAAACTCGAGCTCTTTTAGGTAGTCGTCTTCAGTTAATTGATTTACTGCCTTATCCTTTTCTGAATTTGCTTCATACAGGGTTGCTTCTTCAAAGCCTAGATCCTGACATAACCTTGACTGGCATAGATATATATGTAAAATAAATTAGTCATCAGATGCTGTCAACTTCAATATGATCAGGATGACGGTAATGTTTCTTTGTTTATAATCTGAGAATTTTGTATTTAAAACAAGTTTTCCTGAAGAAGGGACTTCATTCGTATCCTCTCATTTCTGAGTTATTCAGTAATATTAAACAAACATGTTTCATTACATAAATTTGATAAAAAAAAAAAAAAATGGAACTCTTACAAAATGATACACAACAGTCTTTTTTTACCACAATTGTTAAAACAATAACATCATTAATGACTTGAGGAAATTACCTGGCCGAAGTCTGCAACTTTAAGTACCCCTCCAGCTGATATGAGAAGATTGGAAGGCTTCAGGTCTCGGTGCATCACCCCAGCCTGGTGACACGCATTCACTCCGGAAAGTACCTAATATAAGGAGGAGGTCAATTGGAATGACAAAAAGTAACTAACAGGTAACAACAATTTATCAATCTGATGTTACTTAATATGGGATCCTAGCCAAGTTCCGACCTTTGTTCACTGATCCAACATGTAGCAAATTACCACATTTGCATGAACCCAAATATGCACAGATCAGTACCTGAAGCATCCACCTCTTAGCCTCACCAGGGGTGATCGCACCGCCTCTTCGCTTCACATCGGAAATTACTACCTCAAGATCTGAAGGCAAAAACTCGAGAACAACAACCGCATCCTCTTCAAAATTATCGTCATAGAAGTACTCAAACATGTCAATCACATTAGGCTCGCCTTGGAGAGATCTCAAAGCCTCGATCTCGCGGATCGCGCTCTGCTGGTCGTGGATCTCCTTCAAGGCAACGGTGAGGCCATCGGAGAGGCGGCGACCGCGGTACACATCAGCGTAGGAACCGGAGCCGACGCGGCCGAGGATCTCATACCGGGTCGTGATCTCCGGCCGGCCATGGATGCTCCAGCTTCGGATCCGGTTAGACTGAGACATTGGGTCGGAGTTTTCGGTGGATTCGATCCGTTTCGGACAATGTCCGTTTGTTTGGCGATCTTCAACTGGTGCAAACTCAAACCGAAAGATTCCAACTTTCTATAGCCACTATACAACTTGGTCGGGTAAACAATCCGCTTTCTGGGATATAAACCCAGGCTTGGCCCAATAAGGCCCATTAATATCGATGTGTATAATTGCATATTATATCCAGTTTTATTTCATGACCGTTCCAAATCAAGCCCAGTTTCTAGCACACAGTCTGGAATGGTCAAATTGAGATATATTGTTTTTTTTTTTAAGAGAAAAATTGGGGCGGGCAGCCTCTGCGGAGGAAATTGAGATGTGTTGTTCATTCCTCAATGCTCAGCGAGGTTTTTAGTACGACAATGGCAGAGAAGTGAGAACCCGTCCGATACGCTGAGACATCAGATACGCCTCTACAGTAAGTCTGCGATCCTGCAGCCGAGCACCCGGCTCACCTCGGCTGTGAGCTCTTTCTATAATCTCTTTGAGGTTTTCTCTCAGTTTCAATCATCTCGAGGTTGAGGAGAAACTAATTCGTATGAAATTCGTCTTGGTAGTTCTTTTTTTTTTCTGATGGAAACTGATGAAGAAGCGAAGAAGTCACAGATAGTAGAATCTCGGGCCAGGAATATTAGCCACAATGTCCGGTGCACCGAGTGTGGAAGCCAATCAATTGAAGATTCCAATGCTGATGTGGCAGTTTTACTCCGGAAGGTACTAATTGAAACATTTCTGAATTGTGAAGACCTGTATTCTGTTCAGTAATGGATTTGAATTCATGTGAGATAAGGAACCTCAGAAATATCTTTTGTGCGCGGGCAAACACTGAGTAGTGGTTAATTGAGATTAGTACCTTACTGAAGAAATTGGGAGATATTATTATATCTGCAAATTTCCCTTTTTTGCACTATGTATGCTATATGCTTTTTTTGTCCGTATAGCTTCACTTCTCGTTGCACTTTGGGTTTCTTTTTGGTTTTGACGCTTTTATTGCATTTTTGGTTGTACGATGGAAAGTTAATTGAGCTTTGAGACTTATTAATCTTAGTTGTGTATTGATATGTTGCAGTTGATTCGTGATGAAATCAGATCTGGTAAAAGTGACAAGGAAATATACAAAAAGCTGGAGGATGAATTTGGTGAGACAGTGCTATATGCACCAAAATTTGACCTTCAAACTGCTGCTCTTTGGCTTTCACCGGTTAGTCCATAATCAATGAACTCTTTGTTAAAAAGTATTAACATCTCTTTGATTATATATCTCATTGGTTTCTTACAATCCTGAAGCAAGATGTTTTATGAATCAAACAGCTGACTATCCACTGAACTTTTACTATTTAGTACCAGTATGTCAGATGATGGCACATTAATTTTTTTCTTATTATGTGTTTATTTTACTCTTTAGCAATCATGGAAAAAGTGATGAACTCTTAAAAAACATGGATCTAGAGACCTTATTATTTAACTTTGGAAATAATTGAATATATCACTCAACATGATAAATTAATTTTAATGGAGAAGTAATACACGAATGAATTAATCTTGTAGAATATATCAATTGTTTTACAAACTCATTTCTTTTATTATCTTTGAAGAAAGCAAATGTCACTTTCAATATTTTCTCATCAAATACTGATTAGGATTACAGTTTTAGAGAATACTCTGTGGAGTACAAGGAAAATAATTGAAATTCAAGTAGAGAAGAATTTTTTTCTTTGTTCCATTGTTAGGTCATATAGGGGTTATTATGTTGGGTTTATTGACCTAATTAAAGGCAAGGCATCATTAGCTGATCTTTCTGGCAAATGTGAGATAAGTCATGAGAACTGTTGCAAATGATTTCACAAAATACCCTTAAATTATTTGGATGAAACTAATTATCTGCAATATATGGGCAAATATATTTGTTTCTTTTGCAAATATTAATGTTTGATAATTGGTTTCTTTTCTTTCCTTAAGATATAGCTGAGCATTTTGGCAAAATTTCCGACATTATGGCAATGCTATAAAAGTTGAAGTCATGTTTGCAAAATGCCATAAATGAAACTGATGAAACTAAAAGTGGAGCTGATTTTTATCAGGTAATTGTAACTGGTGCTGCTGCTGCGGTGTGGGCATATCAAAGACACCGTCAAAAAACAAATGTGCACATAATGGCATTAAACCTTGTAAGAGGGGTTCCTTTAACCTCAATGGAAAAAGAAACCATGCTCAACGTTCTCACACCGTCACCTCCGCCAAGGAGATGGCTATGGTTTAGA
This sequence comes from Schoenoplectus tabernaemontani, assembly GCA_037127355.1. Lineage (NCBI taxonomy): Eukaryota > Viridiplantae > Streptophyta > Magnoliopsida > Poales > Cyperaceae > Schoenoplectus > Schoenoplectus tabernaemontani. The sequence continues at coordinate 11,072,957 of CM073740.1, read as the reverse complement.
AGATAAAAATAATTAGGAATAAAGTTTATGCTTGCCTCAATAGCTTTGGTGAGATTGTGATCCGAATACATATTAGTTGTCTTTGAGCTTTGTCACTCTTTTAACCAGAGAAACAGACTATAATATGAAATGGAATTAGGTAATAGACTTGTGGTTTCATGCATGTTATCACTGACAGATGGTGTGTGCATGTTTTATTGTTCTTCCTCGTATGTTGAATTTGCTGCCTCTGCTAAATTTAGAGAGAGAAAGAGAGAGAGAATTGGCAGCCACTGCCAAGGTTGGGGGGTTCAAAAAAGGGAGAGGTTATATTCATACTTGACGGCTGTCTCCAAGGTTTCAACATTAAAAAAAAAAGATACTTCTTTTAGTGTAGTTTTAAATATTCACGAAAGGAAATCAAATGAGCTTAGAATCTAAAGATAGTTTTTGGCATATTCAATGGCAATTGTAGTTGTCTCAAAGAAATGGCAATTGCAATTGTTGTGATCTTCTGTCAGGAGTTGAGCAATGAAGCCCATATATATTTATGTACCCTTTAAAAGGGCAGAAAACTAAGTCCTAGCACCTAAACTTTTGGATGTACTCTGACTACTCGTAATTCATTAGCGCACTCGTACTGTTGTCTTGCTCAGATCTCATCGCACCATTTCCTCATCACCTGAAAAGACATAATTATAGGTTAATAGTGTTTCCTACGAAACTTCTCAAAGATGCTTCAGAAACACCAAAGTGGAACAAAGAACCAATTTCGTATTAGTGCAAAATAAAATATAAACCCACGGAGCACTAGCTTTCATAAGAGAAAAAAGACATTTTCCAAGTACAACAACCACATTGTATTTCCAGTAAATTTTTCAGTACAAAAAAAAAACAATATTAAGTAAACAAGTTTGACTAAACAAAATAAAAAGTTGAAAAACACAGTAAAACAACATTTTTGTTCAAACCAGTTACCTACTGAGATCATGTGCCAGTGCAGGTCCATTCTTGCAAGGTTGGTGTTGCAACTCCAACATTTTTCATATCTTCAATATTTGCTGGAATATAAATTTGTTTTTGAAATATTATAATGAGATTTGGATCAAAAGACAGTTCACTGTACCATCAAAGAGAACCAACTGCACAATTATGGAAGAATGTGTTTTCTACAGTACAACCAATTCAAAAAAAAACCTACACGAGCCGATCAATAATTGATTCCAGGTTAATAGAATTACTATTTGATATCTTGCCTTCAGAATACTTCATGATCATTGAATTAAGAAAAATAAAAGAGCAACAATAAGTAAAAAAACATCACTAAACCAATTGATCATAGTATTAGTGCTTCAAATATGTGAAGATGCTGTTCCAGACTGAAGCTTAATCCTGATCTGCTTTCAATTCCCAAGAAGGCATGCTAAACCTCCCTGAATACAGAGCTTGATATAAAATCTAATTTCAAGTTTGGGGGCTCGCACAAAGCTCTGAAGCCATCATTACAACAACAACAAAGTCTTTAATCCCAAATAAATTGGAGTAGGATAGAAATGAAACCCAATCCGAAATCATAGAAATTAAAGATCTCAAATATAAAAATTAATGATAATAATAGTGATAATGATATTGAAAATAATGATGATGAGAATAATAATAATGATGATGATAATAATGACGATGATGATGTGATAATATGATAATAATATACTAATAGTAGTAATAATAATGATAGTAGCAATAGCAATAGTAATAGTAATATAATAAATATAACAATAGTCCTAATAACCATAGTCATAGTAAATTTATACTATAAATCATACTCCTAAACTCTAAAACCCTAAAAGGACATTCATAATAATAAAAGTAATGCTAATAATAATAATAATAACAATAGTCCTAATAACCATAGTCATAGTAAATCTATACTATAGATCATACTCCTAAATTTTAAAATTCTAAATTCTAAATTTTAAAAATCTAAAACTGAAAATTTAAGAACATGAAGTCCATAAATAGAGAAGTAGGAACCACTAGAATAATCCAGTGCTTTAGCGTCCTTTCCATTATATTTTTTCTTTTTTTTTTGCTTTAAGCACATGGCCATAAATTAAACCTTTCCATTATATTGCTTCTTTTTTTCTTTAAGCACATGGCTGTAAATTAAAGTTGTAATGAAGATCTGAGATCCAATAGCATCTGATACCATTAAAGGCACTGGCATTAGATCTCATTATTAGTTAGTACATGTCCCCAGGTTTCATTGATTTGGTATATGTAGGACCTCAATCAAATGGGTCAATTCAGGTAAAGTTTTGATAGCACAGAAATGAAAAATTAGATTACACATTAATGACAGGTAGTAAAATATAACAACTCACAGGAATGAATCTCAGGTGTTGCTGCAGCTGTTGCATCAACAATGACGGTTACATGCTCATAGTCAAGTGCAACTGCATCAAACACCGTTTGCCTAATGCAATTTGGAGTCTGGACCCCTGGTGAACATACAAAAGTAGGACAATTTAGAAGAGTTATAATGTCATTTTCAGTCATGTCAGCATTACTATGCATAACACCCAATATTTCTCCACTCCAATGAAAAAGGAGATGTCTTAAGGTCTTTCTTTTCTTAAAGAAATAATACAAAATGCTTGATTGACCATTTTTATGAAAAATTAGCCCTAAAATTTGTGTATCATCAAAATAGGGCAAGTATACAACAATATTAGGTCGGCTCATATCTGCATGAAACATAATACAAATAAAGCTTAATTGCATACCAACAACAACAAGCCTCTTGATTCCAGAGCCCTTAAGAAGTACATCAAGATGTGTATTAAAGAAGGCACTGAAACGCATCTTGACCAATTTATAGTCACCTTCTCTAATTTTAAGCCCGTCTACCAGTTCAGCACCTTTAGCCCCTTTCATAGTGGGGCCCTTACCATTAGAATAGTGATGCCTCCGGAAGAGCTCAGCATCTCTTCCTGATGGGTCATGTTCTCTCACCACCTGTTATTTTTACTTTTTTTTAATTTCACACAACTAATGGTTCATTTATTCTTGATTTGAGACTCATTTTTGTTGTGTTTTCTCTATGTTGACTTTGGTGTTCGATTTCTTAATTTATAAATGAGGCTTAACTGAGTTTAAAACCAAAACTAAGTTGGAGAATTCAGGGTTAGCAACGCTAAAACTGATCCCTACTTGTGAACAAATTGAGTGGCAACAACTGGATCCTACTCAAATGCTTTCTACTTCAAAATTCTATAAAATGGTTTTAAATGAGCTAACCAACTGACCCAAACGACGAAAATGCCCCTCTCCCGTGCCAGTGAGACGACCTTGGCCACTGACGGCACGATGGCTTTGGCTCCAGCCACCAACATCGGGCTTCGCATTTCTGGCAACACAAAATCATTCTGAAACAAAATTCAAACAGGAAGAAAAAAAAAAGAAAAAAGAAAGAAAAGAGAACGGCATTTTAAGGACCACCAAGAAAAGAAGACTACAAAATTGAAAAACAGAAAAGATAGAATTTGAGAGAGTCTCGCCTGCATATCTATGACGAGCAAAGCGGTCTCGTCCCACTTGCACGGTACGGTTGCCATGGGCGCGGGATCGATTCTCCTGGGCTGCTGATTTCTGACAAATATTTTCTTTTTCAGGTATTGAAAAAAGGAGCGCTTGTCAAAGGAGAGCAAGAGGAAGAAGAGAGCAGCCACCAGCGTCAGGTGTGCTGTCATAAAAATTGAAATCTATAATTTTTGTGTCATGGTACAGAAATTTACACCATTTGAGCAAATTATTTTTTTCTCTGGGACTGAAAAGAACTAGGAAGGGATATTATCATGTGGAGATTCCGGTCAGAATCAGATCTTGATCCGCGAAATGGTGAATTCTTTTGAAAGTTGAAACGATGAAACTGCCGAATTATTATAGCAATAAATTAGCATAATCAAGTACGGTTCTCTTGTCCGATTGAGTTCTGGCCTTCTGGGGATTCCTTTAGAGACCTTGACATTTAATTAGTGAACACTTGACCCCTAAAAAATATGATACTTTTTTCACTATTTTATTCAAATCCAAATCATATAACAAATTTAAACAATAATGAGTCCAATCTTTCAATTTAATAAGAGACGTGTATACGAAAAATAATGTCAGAGTTAATTCACTCTTTAACTAAAATAATTAAGAAGCTATATTTTTAGAAAAAAAAATTAGTCAAATGTCAATACAAAATTAAAAAATATCTCTTAAACTTCAAAATTAATTTAATGTCACTACAAATTCAAGTAATAATTATACAAATATATAGAGAGAGAGAGTTGGAGTATGGTGCTATGCATAATATGGATTACCTCCGTGCTATGTATCGGTTGTTCGTATGGATATCTAGATGTATACAAAATTTTATATTTTTTATAAATTTTTTTACTATTTTTTAAAATAGTTAGAAAATCACTTGATTTAGTTATTATGTGTCATTCAAAAAAGTAATTTTTTAATTATTTTTAAAATAGTAAAAAAAATGTAAAAAAAATATAAAGTTTGGTCCAGGCCTAGATATTCATATAAAAATCATTTTGTATAGTTAGATAGATTAATTTCATTTTGATAACGAAAAATCGATCCATAACACAGAAAAAATCTATGCTATACATAGCACCATAGCCCAACTCTCAATCTATATATATATATATCTTAAAGCAATGATTTCCCATCTATTTCATTAGAAACTAAATATTCATATAATACCACATTCCGATATTATAAATATATTTTTAATAATAAAAATATAATAATATACTTAATATCTAAAATATCCTCCCACTATCCTTCTCTCCGATACCTAAATTAGTTTTCCATGTCTGGTTAAGTGTCGGTATTTTCTTCCCGTTTCAAAATTCCTATTAAGTTATAGAAAGGAATTAATTAAACTTGGAACGGTCATACTGTTGCAAATGAATCTAGCTAGTGTTGTTTTTTTCTGTCTTAATTAACTAGAGTTCATTGAAAACAGCCTCGTGGGTCGTGGCACACGTTGATTGTGGCGTTCATTGAATTTGCATCGTTTGAGTTGTACAGTCTATTCTTCATTTCTTCTATTTAAACCCTTCGTGCCAGTCTCTGCTCCAACACAAAAGCAAACAAAAAATACACACACATTTCATCGATGTCTTTCGTTTAAAACATACAATGAACTTTTTTTTTGTTGCTTCCATCCGATTGTACATATGATTCCTTTGCGTAATGGAAGGAGAATTCAAAGAGTCCTAACAGGGAGAGAGAGGGGGAGGAGGAAGAGGATGAGGTGGGTGAGAGAGTATTTTAGGTACTAAATACATTATTATATTTTTAACATTAAAATTAAACTTTTATGTAATAATAGTGGTAAAAAAATAATTTACTTGAGTTTGCAATGGCATTAGATTAATTTTGAAGTTTAGAGGGATATTTTTTTAATTTCTAAACTTTACATTAACTTTTTTTTTAAAATGCAATATTGAAAAGGAAAAAAAAAGCATACAAGACGAAATCGTACAAAAGTAGTTACATGGTCAATGTAAGGTCTTATTAAGAGTCAGCATTTAGAACTCTTATCAGCAAAAAAGAAAAAGAAAAAATAAGGTTGCTCCAAAAAAATATGGGGCCCTTCTGAACTAAAATAGCACTTCTCTTTTTGTTTGGCAAATTAAGAAATAATTTTGGAATAGTGATAGTAAAATAATATATTTTTTAAAGAGTAGTACTTTTAACTATTCGGAAGAGCAAAAATAAAGTTTGACAGTTGTTAATCAGAATAGTTAAAATATAGATAATTATGATACTAACAATGATGATGATGATGATGATAATAGTAGTAGTAATAATGATAATATAATAATAATAATAATAATAATAATAAAATGATCATAATCTATAATCATAATCATATTCATACTTATAATCATAATAATATAGTGTAAATATAAACACAATCATAATAATATAATAATAAATAATCATAATATAATAGAAATATAAACATAATCATAATAATATAATAATAAATAATCATAATTCTAATAATATAATCATAATATAATCATAATATAATAATAATAAATAATAATAATAATCATAATCATGATAATAATAATCAATTCATAATAATAATAATAAATCAAGAAAAATTATAATCATAATCATAATCATAATATAATAATAATAATAAAAAATAATAATTATAATCATAATCATAATAATATAATATAATACTATAAAATAATAATAATAATCATAATCATAATAATATAATAATATTACCATAATCATAATATAATAAAATTATAATAATAAAATTATAATAATAAAATTATAATAATAAAATTATAATCATAATCATAATAATATAATATAATAATAATGAATAATCATAATCATAATAATATAATAATAATATAATTATATTTATAATCATAATATAATAATATAATATTATTATAATGATAAATCATAATCATAATGATAATATAATAATAAATCATAATTATAATCATAATATAATAATATAATACAACATAATTAAATAATAATCGTTATTTCGATGAGAGCTAATCCAGTATACCACCTATAACTTAGTATACCTGATTAGCACTCTTCTTCTTAGTCTAAAATTCATTTGATAAATTAATTTGCCGGAATAACTATTCTATTTCAAATTTTTATTATTCCATCAAGTGCCAAACAAACCCAATAAGGATCTGCTATTTTAATTTTTCTTTTTAAGAAAGCAATTAATTACTTCAAAATATTATTTCAATCAGACTATTGTTGTGTTAAATACAGTTCGATAAGCATAAAACATATGCAAACTATTAAAATTGTTACCTCCTGCTATGGTTGCTTGACTATTTAATTGAAAGGTACGTCTTTTGTCTTCAGTTCTAATAGAACACCGCGCCACAAGGAAATATACCATCAGGAGAAGAAGAAAAAAAATAAAGCAAAGATAGTGGCAAAGATTTGTTTTCATTAAGTAAGCTGCCATATTCTATTTCTAATCTTCTATCCGGTAGTTAGAAAAGCTTCAACCTCATAATAATTAATGACTTGCTGAAGAGAGAAAAAAAAAAAGAAATGAAGCAAAAATCACGGAATTAGAAGGATATGGGCAGGACCTACTATTTAGATATTAATAATATATTATTTCTTCAAATACTTAAAGAAAAAAAAAGAAAAAATATTGTGTCTTTCACATAATTCATCTGTGTATATTTAAAATATTCTGTTTAAATTTCGGAGAAAAAGGTGTCTCTCTCATTTTTCAGAATAAGAAAACACCTGAGGTACCTGAGGCTGAGGATGTGTTAACTATGCAAGGAGCAAAAGTTTTTTCTGATAGAGCTTGCTCTTGTTTGCGCAACCTAACATGTACGCATACAATAGGTAAATAGTATTCGACAAGACAAGATGGAGCAAACCGCTACTTTATTTTGCATGCATCAAACACTTGAATGCTCCTCATTTTATGAGGATCTGTACTACAAAATATATTCGCTATAATAATTCTAAAAAGGATAAAAGCCCAGGTGGCTTAAAAAAACGTTATGGGGAAGAAACTCTCCACATCAACAGGTGCTGTAACAGCTCGATTCAGCAGATCATTAGAGACAGTTTTGCCCTTCCACCCAGAAAGCCATGAATTTGCATCTTATGCCGCGCAGCACCATGCAACGCGGTGCATGTGCCATCCGATCCATGTTGAAATGCGTGCTTCACCAAGCTCAAAACACCCCCCGTGAATCTAAGGGTTATCGTGCGTGCTGCAGACAATTCAGCCCACCACCTACTTCTAATGCCGTCATGTTGCTGGTTACATCAAATATCACCTACATGAAAACGTTTTTTTTATTTTTGAACATTTCATATGTGAGTGGATTGTACCTTTCCTTTGCTACCGTCGTACTTCTTTTCCACAATTGGAGCCTCATATATCTCCATATCAAGTATCCTTGCATGCTGTCACCAGGCCAGCTTCAATTGTTGGAGCACGAAGAGGAGTTCCTGGTTCCTTGGTTGTTGCTTCTAATTCCACCTGACAAGCATGGAGGATTAATGTGAACTCTGAAATCAGTAAGAAATGCACCATATCTCATCATTTTATCACATGCACCATATTTAATGTTGGATTTTTTATTCATGATTAACTTTTATATAATTGACAAAAAATTTCATGTAAGCAAGCTGCATGTATCATGATTAACACAACACAGATTAAGAATTTAACCGATAAATTCATAAACCATATTGTTATTATACATATAAATCATGGTATTGTCAACTCCATAAAACGTTGAAAAAAAATAGAGCGATCATCTTACTTCCCAAAAGTGTTTAGACTTGTCAGACAATTGGCAAATGCACCCAGAATTTTGTGCGCCAACTCCATTAAACCGATTTCCATATATTGATCTGTCGAACATCCTCATGTCATTTGGAAATGCAGGGTTCTCAACTGAATACATGAAACAAAAGCTTTGTCAACATTGTGGGATTGACACGGCCTTGAAATACCATCCCTCAAAGAAAGCCCGAACAGTCCCATCGAAATAGTACCTGAGAAATGACTCTATTTCAACATTCGCCAGTTGGCACGATATATTTCTCAAATATTCAAGACGTTTATTCCTTCACTGACTGGGGCATTAACTCAAACACCTCGCATGCATGCAATGGGGCGAAAGAGAGAATGAAAAAACAAAATACCCATTATGCGGAGTACAAAGCTCCCGGTATTTTGGTGTGGGCGGATAGACCGGACTCACGGGCGGAACAGGAACGACCTCGCTCCCGTTCACTGAATGGTAGCTGCAATTCGAGATGTCCGCCTCACTGGAGAGACCCGGAACGACTATGATGAAGGCCCAAACCCCATACAGGCTCTGCTTGGATCCGAAGATGGAGTCGTACGGGCCAGAATGGCGGAGTACTCCATGGAGGGAAGAGCAAATTGGCGTCTCAGAGTATACAAGTTGGTTGTTTGTTTACGGAAACGAGGCGCGAGGCAGTAGGAATAGTGAGCAGCTGCTATTTGCTGGCGTTCGTTTCACAAATTAAGGAATAGTTTTTAGATGAATGGTAATTTTGAAAAAATAATAAAATAGTATCTTTTTAAATGAGTAGTAAAAGAGTATTATTGTTGATTATTCGGAAGAGTGAAAATATCGTTTGACAGTGTTAATCAGAATAGTTAAAATATAAATAATTATGATACTAATAAGGATGATGATCATAAAAATAATAGTAAAATAATAATAATAATAATAATAATAATAAATAATCATAATCCATAATTATAATCATAATCATAATAGAATCATAATATAATAAAAAAATAAAAAATTATATTTATAATTATAATAATTTTAATTATAATAATATAATCATAGTATAATAATATAATATAACATAATTAAATAACAATCATAATCATAATCAAAATAATATAATAATAATAACTAATAATAATAATAAATAATTGTAATCATCACTATAATCATAATATAATAATATAATTATAATATAACCATAAACAAAATATAATAATATAATAATAAATAATCATAATTATAATATAATAATAAAATAATAATAATAATAATATCATAATAATAAATAATCATAATTATAATATAATAAAAATATAATAATAATAAATAATCATAATTATAATAATATAATAATAAAATAATCATAATAATAAATGATCATAATTATAATAATATAATAATAAAGTAATTATATTTATATTCATAATATAATACTAAAATTATATTATTATAATATAATGATAATAAATAATATTATAATATTAAAAGTGATGATAAATAATAATAATAATAATAATATAATAATAATAAATCATAATATAATATAATATAATAATATAATACTAATAAATCGTAACTATAATAATAATTATAATCATAATCATAATCATAATATAATAATATAATACAACATAATCAAACAATAATCGCTATTCTGACAAGAACTAATCCGGTATACCACATATAACTTGGTATACCGGATTAGCACTCTTCTACTTAGTCTAAAATTCATTTGCCATATTAATTTGTCGGAATAACAATTCTATTCCAATTTTTTGCTATTCCATTGAGTGCCAACTACCACACATACCTCGAGAGGAAATTTATGGAAATATGTTCTCATAGATTTTAAAAAATATATATATCCCATTATATTTTAATATAAAAGTTTTATTAAGATTCATAAATCAGAAGATAATGTATTTATATTTTTTAGTATGTAATAAATTTAATCATTAATTACGCGTAGCACCGTAGCTTAATTCTAAATAAATTATATATATATATATATATATATATATATATATATATATATATAATTATTCCGGATCAGACGGATGGATTTAATTTCAAATTCGTATATTTGTTTCTACCCAGCCGATTATACTCATTTATTGACCGACGGATCTAACGGGCCGCCGAATAAATTGCAATCCCTACGCTCAACGATTTTTGCTTTTTCATAGGATTGATTTTGTGCTTTTTCACAGGATTGATTTTCTATGGTCTTTCAACACCAGCGTGTTCGTGAGACGGTCCCGAATGCAAGTAACAATGAAAGGGTTGGTCCCTGTTACAGTAACGCGTACACATTTTGTAAATGAAAACTTCTGAACAATGTATAAACTACAAAGTACAAGCGGACCCGGGTGTGAATGATACGTTTTAACTCACTCATTTAATTCATACCTTACTCGATAAATAGGTGTGAATAAAAAAAATCTTTATCTTATAAGATATGAATATTAGTAAGATTTGTTTTCATTAAGTAAATATGTAAGATATTGATAAATATTATTTAGTACTCATTTGTCATATAAAATAAATTATTAAAAAAACAATTTATATTAGTTTTAATATAATTATCTTCTGCAATATTTTTTTCTTTCATATTAGTAATCTTGAGTCCTATAAACTAATTACTATGAATTATGAATTATAATAATTATTTTTTTATCATTTTATCTTCTCTAGAATTCACTTTCAGATAAATTATAATATTTAAATAATATTTAGTAGAATACATCTTAAAATACGATACGATAGGATGTAAAACTACAATATGTTATTTTTATTTTAGTACATTTTTCTAGTTAAAAAAACTTGACAAGATATGTTTATTTTTAATGTGTTTATTTTGAAATGACTCAAGTTTAAATAGAGGCGCATTTGTATGAAAAGAATGAGTTTTGATGTTTTTTATTTATAAAAGATGACAAGGCTTAAATTAATATTTGTATTATTCATTAGCATATATTATTGTTTTGTTACTTGTTTATTTGTATGGATATAAATAGAATATGAATGACTAATTTTAAGAAGTAATTGTAAAATATGGATAAAAATAACTCCAAATCGGTATGGTAATGAAAATACTTCACCAACCCGTGTGGGTTATACCGTATCCATTAATACCCTACCTCTTCATTTGTAGATCGTGTTGTACTCTGAAGGGACCTTCTGACTTGACTCAAATTTTGAGTTTACTCTTGACTCAATCTGGATCATAGTATTTGAATCTCAATTAAAATTATCACGACGTCTAAGGTTTACTTACATTCACGGACATGGGCGGATGCAGAATTTTAGTCGGGGGGACAAATATCGGATTGTAATAGCTTATCGGGTTTTAATTCATTAACTAATCGGGTACTAAATAAAATAATAATAATTTAATATATATTCTTACCTAATAAAAATTTATTAGAATAATAACATTTTATATATTAAAAATAATAATAAAATAAAGCTCAAAGTAATAGATAATCCAGTTGATGAAGAAAATTTTCATCTATAAAACTTTATATTTTGATATCTTTGCATAATTATTTCATTATACATGATATTAAATATTTTTTTCTCAATAAAATTAATCAGACAATCCAAAGGGGACAAACTACCGAAAGTATTAGAAAAATAATGTTTTTCAAAATCCAGTGAGGGACAGCTGGCCCCTGAGTTGGTGTGCATCCGCCCTGTTCACGGATCCTCGTTGAAATTGACGTTCAAACAGTAAACTCGAATTTTGAGTTGTGAATTCAATGTACCTTGCGCTTTGATCCATTAAAATAAAAGTTGAATTTTACTATTTGCATACCCCGTATACTTAGCCCTGATATTAATATGTTTGGGCTCGAATAAACATAATATAAGGCCCATAAATGGTAAATGCACGCAGGTTGTAGACTCCAGTAGTCCAGTTCAGGTCGTCGTTTCTTCGTTTTGTCTCAGAAAAGAATTGTTTAACTAAAAGAAGCAAAGCCAGATCAACACTTTTGTTGGTTTGCTACCGAATTCTTTCAAGAGATTGCGATTGAATGCGATATAAAAAAAAATACATGACTGTGCCTGCTAATAGTTGTTAATATTTCCAGCCCATGAAGACCATGATTAGATGCATGTGACTTGTTGAAACTTTAATTAATCATATCAGATAAATAAAATAATACATGCATGATTTTCTTCTTTGTCGGTGCCGCTGATGGTGGCTTGCTGTTCTTTTATGTAGAGGGCGGACCGGAATTTTAATACAGGAAGGACTGAAAAATAATCGCACAATTTATAGTACATTCACGCAACTCCGGCATTAGAGGTGGCAGAATCCGATCCGACTCGAGAAACTCATTCGTTCGGATTCGAACCCGATATGATCCGATCCGATCTGATCCGAGATTAAATGATTTTAATTCAATTGAAATCTATCAAAGATCTGAAAAAACACATGTAAATTGACCCCACCCGACCCGAACCCGACCCGACCCACCCGATTGCCACCTCTATCCACCACAAACTCTCTTAATTTTTGTACTCCACCGTTGAACAATACAATACAAATAGTGGCGGCAATCGGACGGCTCTCCATCGTAATATGATTTGAGGTGAACTTTTTACGAGATGGGTTGGGTTTAGATTTGGACGAGTCGGATTGGATTGGTTTGATTTTGTTGAAAGAAACCGAATCAGATTGGTTTGATTTTTTGAAAGATATCGGTTCAGATTGAGTTAATTTATACATTATTTTTTTTTTAAATTTTAAGTTGATTTTGATTGGATTGCAGAGCATTTAGTCTCGGTCGGATCATGTCAGCTCAGTTTGTCTTAAAAAAAACAGATCGAGTTGGATCATGTTCAATTTCTAAAACAGGTTGGGTGAGCTTCTCGGTCAGGTTAGGTTTTTGTCATCTCTAAGCTAAGCAGACTCAATTTTCTCGTACCCAAACCCAATCTGTCTTTATTTTTTGAAAAAAAAGTCAAACCGATCTAAACTCGATCCAAACCCGACCTGACCCAATAGGAACCGAGATCAAATAACTTATAATCTAATCGAAATTAATTTAAAATTTGAAAAAAAAATAATATATAAATTAATCCGATCCAATTCATCTCTAATCCGACCAACCCTGACTCGATTGATCCAATTCGATTTCTTCTAGAAAGAAAACTCATGTGACTCAACTTAGACCGATTGCCACATCTGTTACACATGATCGGTCAAACTCGCATTAAGAATTGTGCGTGCAAAAATCTAAGGGTCCGTTTGGCAAATCAAGGAATAGGTTTGGAAGAGTGGTAATTTTGGAAGAGTGATAGAATAGTATTTTTTTTGGAAGAGTGGTAGAATAGTGGTATTCTTGACTATTCGGAAGAGCGAAAATATCGTTTGGCAGTTGTTACTCAGAATAGTTAAAATATGAATAATTATGATACTAATAATGATGATGATAATAATAATAAGAGTAAAATAATAATCATAATAGTAAGATAATAATAATAATAAAGTAATAAAAAATAATCATAATAAATAATAATATTATAATAGTAATATAATAAAAATATAAACATAATCATAATATAGTAATATAATAATAAAAAATTATAATTACAATCATAATTATAATAATATAATAATCATAATCATAATCATGATAATAATAATTATAGTCATAATCATAATAATATAATCATAATCATAATCCTAATAATATAATAATAAAAATATAATAATAATCATAAAAATAATTATAAATAATTATAATAATAATAATAATAATAAATTAATCATGACTATAATCAACATATAATAATATAATACAACATAATAAAATAATAATAAAGTAATAAAAAATAATCATAATAAATAATAATATTATAATAATAATATAATAAAAATATAAACATAATCATAATATAGTAATATAATAATAAAAAATTATAATTACAATCATAATTATAATAATATAATAATAATAAGTAATCATAATTTTAATAATATAATTATAATATAATAATCATAATCATAATAATATAATAATAAAAATATAATCATAATCATAAAAATAATTATAAATAATTATAATTATAATAATATAATAATAAATTAATCATCACTATAATAAACATATAATAATAGAATACAACATAATAAAATAATAGTAAATAATAATAATCATAATCATAATCATCATAATATAATAATATAATAATAAATAATCTTGATCATAATAATATAATAATAAAATAATTATATTTATATTCACAATATAATAATATAATATTAAAATTATATTTATAAAAATAATAAATAATATAATAATACTAATGGTAACGATATTTATAATTATAATAATATAATAATAAATTAATCATCACTATAATAAACATATAATAATAGAATACAACATAATAAAATAATAGTAAATCATAATAATCATAATCATAATCATCATAATATAATAATATAATAATAAATAATCTTGATCATAATAATATAATAATAAAATAATTATATTTATATTCATAATATAATAATATAATATTAAAATTATTTTTATAAAAATAATTAATAATATAATAATACTAATGGTAACGATAATATAATAACAATGATGATAATAATAATTTAATAATAATAATATAATGATGATAATAATAATAAATAATAATCATAATATTAATATAATAATAAATTATAATCATAAATATAATATAATAATATAATAATACTAAATCTTAATCTTAATCATAATATAATAATATAATATAATATAATCAAATAATAATCGCTATTCGACGAGAGCTAATCCGGTATTCCACCTATAAGTTGGTATACCGGATTAGCACTATTCCGCACTCTTGTACTTAGTCTAAAATTCGTTTGGCAAATTAATTCATTGGAATAGCTATTCCATTCCAATTTTTTGCTATTCTATTGGATGCCAAACGGACCCTTAGTGGTCTGATATAGGATATACATCGTGTTGTGGACCTGTGGTGCAAGTTTCGGTTTTGAAAATTCAAGCCGTTAAAACTGCATTACGCAATAAAAGAAATAGGGACTCTCCCTAAAGGTTAAATATTACTGTCTTTCTGTTAATGTTTAGTAAATTGAAATATCTTAATTATATTATCTAGTTTTTCAAGAGTTCAAATTTTAAAAGAAAAAAACATAATTTTGAAGCAACTGAGTCTATTTGATCAGCGTAAAGATTTTTAGATTTTTATTTTTAAAAAATGTTGTCTACTTCTGCATTGAAAGTAAAAATTAAAAATTAAACAGAGAGTAGTGCGGTTTATTGTCATACTCGAGGAATCACATGTAGTAGTGTATAGCTTTAATTGTGATTTTCTATGGCCCAATACATTGCATTAATTAACTACAAAGATTTAGATGAATAATAACAATTAAATGCAATTACACGAAAAAAATGAAAAGAGAAGTCATAGGAAATTCGAAAAGGAATTGGTGCGAAATTTAAGAAAAAATATTGGGGAACTGTTTTGTTCAGAGGTGCATTAAATATTCAACTTAGAGGGGGGATACTAAGAAAGAATTATAGTATTATTTAACAAAATTGACGATAATTCTGTGTAATTCCTTAGGAATGGGGTAGGCTCTACTAGTTCACCTCTTCGCCTCTGTTTATATACGTTATACATATTTCACACTTCGTAGTTTGCTTGATTGTAGACATAGTTTATAAAAGCTCGGTTCTTAAATTTGGTTTGGCCGACTCATTGAAAAATTTAGTCTTTACTCGGTTTTTTTAAATTCCGCCTGACTCTTTTCCTTTTATATGAGCCGAGTCTATTCCTTAAAAAAAATGAGTCATTTTCAATCCGGCCCATTCAAAATCGATCATACCCTTATCAAATTTTTGTATTTTAATTGTATTTAAAAAATCTAAAAAAAAATAACAAAACACAAAAAACATATTTCTTTTACATTTGTTTTTATAAATTCTCTTTATTTTTAATATTTTGTGTTATTTGCTATATTTAAAATAATAATAAAATATATAAAAATAGCAAAGCTCCTTTCAAGCCCTGCCCATAGGATCTAGAGGGCTTGATAGGACCGGACATTTCAAAGACTGACTTGTCCTTTTAAGAAGTCGGGCCCTTTGAATCTAACTCTTTTAAGATTTGTATCAAATCTGGTCCTTGACTGTCACACCCCAGAAATAATACAACGGATTAGGGGTGCTTAATCCCGCCACGTACGCACGACGAGACGCGCGTACGAAAGGCTAAATGAATAATATAAGAACAATCTCAAAATAAACAAAACAATAATAAATATAAATACATGACCATACAAAGAATGAACAAAGAGTATACAACGCCTACATAAAGGGCTAGCTCCATCTGAATGGGGCAAGTAAATCTCTCAAATAAAAACCCAAAAGAAAGAAGTAAAACTCGAAACCCGATAGATCCTAATCCACTACCCACTCACGTGCACATGCGGCGAAGCATCTCTCGTCATCGCGCAGACTGTCCCTAGCACTCGCTCCAAGAAAATCCCGAACCTGAAAATACCTGGATCCCACAACCACCGTGGAAATGTGAGTAATTTAAAAATTACTCAAGACGAATTTAGATCCAGCCTTAAGATTTGATCTTCTTTCCTAGACTGGACCCAAATACCGATACTGTATTTTACATGCAATAGTTATCTATTTAAATAGTAAAATTTTAGTCAATATATCTCTATAACAATTCGCTATGATGCGATGACATGCAATGATAGATAAACACAAATTATAAAAAAATATGTGGATAATAATATAATATATAATAAAAAAATATATATAAGATACGAGATTTAAAGCACCCGTATATATATAACCCGGTTGCAGATCATCATCCATCCACAAGCGGCACGTGGTCGGCCCCGGACTTGTGACTTACCTAAGCGGGCACGTATTCGGGCCCAACTTACAAACTTAGGATTTTCGAGTAAGCGGCGCCAATGCCCCGAATACCCCGGGAAAATTCGGCCTCCCGAGCGATAACGCCCTGTGAGAGTGACAAATAAAAGCACGTACTCGTATTCGAATCGATGATCCACCTCACAGAATAATAATCATATAATAAAACAAAATGGATTAAGAAGTTATGCTTTCAGTTGTCATATCGTCAAAAGGAAATAACTACCCAGGAAATAACCAATCGAAAACTAATACAAATGGGAGCCTACACTGTACCAACTAAGGGTCAGAGGACCGCATCCCGAAAATAATGACAAAATGAAATATAATACAGATGGGAGCCTACACTGTACCAACCTGGGGCCAGAGGACCGCATCCCAAAGGGGAGCCTACACTGTACCAACCAGGGGCCAGATGACCGCATCCCGAGAAATGACAAAATGACAGATGATACAAATGGGAGCCTACACTATACCCACTAGGGGCCAGAGGACCGCATCCCGAGAAATAACAAAGCAGGGTAGAATCCAGACTCGGATATGAACGCTCACACTAAACACTGAAAGACATGGTATCCTAATCGCTCAAATTTGGATTAAAAATCTTAATCATATTAAGAATATTAAAAGTATAATATTGATCAAAAATTAAACACTCTAGCACGGCCGAACCCGCCAAATGACGGGGTCGGTGGATAACCGACAAGCAAAGGTGCGCAGTGTATATACAGACCAAAGGAATATAACCCGTTGGTCTGGTTATACAAGGCAACCTCAGACTGAGATCACCCGGCCCGCCTCTCAGCACTTTCCCATGCATTTTGCATGATTAATTTCCTAACTTAATTTATAATTAATGATATTAATAATATTAATCTACTAATTATATTCTACAACTTTATTTATTTAACTCCAACATAATCCTATCTCGGGACTATTTCCCGAGTCCTACTCCTATCCTGTCTACGTGCATCATGATATGATATGGCATGCGAATGCGGGTAGGCCCCAAAAATGCTGGTCAGTTACCGAATGCATATGACATTTCAAAATTTGGTCTCTAATTAATTTTGGTCAAAAACACCAAAATTTAGATTTATTTTAAAAACATTTTATTTTTCGGTTTGGGTTCCTATTTCTGAAGAAAGGAAATCAAATCCCAGGAGTCCGTACTTGAGAAAAATTTGATTAGCTCGGTAACGTCACATTGCTAAGTCTTTGGTGGCGCATCACGATCTAGTCAGTCGTCTCATCTGAGTGTGGTCGTTGGTCGGCTCGTCAAGATAATATTCGAGAACCTATGAAGTCAAAATAGATTAATTTGGTGAGTGTCCTATTCATATTGGGTCTGGTTTGGTCATGGTACACCGGACGCTGAAACAGGAGCGTTATTATTTAAAGTTTATAATTAACTTATATCTATTTTGATAAATATAATTAACTAAATTTTATTTAGATTTGTTAAGTTATCTTAACATTATCACTTAATTATTTTAATTTAAAATCAGAAAATTCAATTATCTAGAAATAAGGAAATTAATTAATATATGTTTATAGTATTTATTATTATCATTATTGTTTCTATTTGTATTATTAATAATAGAGAAATTGATTAATATATATATATATATATATATATATATATTATAATGTATACTTTTATCATATTCTAATTATTGTTTTGTAAATCTTAATTATTTAAATTATATCCTTCAATTATATTTTATTTTACATACTAATAATATTTTTTTTATAATTTATAGGTTTGTTATATGAAAATAAAATAGATGTGACTGAAATTAACGAAACTCGATTAACTTAATTTAATTTAATTAAATATTATTATTTTATTAAGTGTGTTGGTGTTTTGCGATTATATTTATTTCGATTAATGTAACTAATTTAATTCATTTAAATTAATTTAGTTAGCTTAATATTATCCCTTAAATAAATTTAATTATAATTAGGATAATGAATCATTTAGAAATAGAGAAATTGATTAATATATGATATTATATAATTAATACTATTCTTATTAAAAATAGAGAAATTGATTAATATATATTTTATGTTATAAATTATTATCATACCTCAATTATTACTTTAAAATTCCTAATTATTTATATCATACTCTTTAATTATATTTTATTTTATATATTTATATTATTTTCATCAATTAGAAAATATACTACATAAATCTAGAATTTAAATTAAAATAAAAACTAAATGAAAGTAATTAAATTCAATTAAACTTAATTTTAAATTAAACATTTTTATTTATTTAAACGTGTTGGTGTTTTAATGTGTTTGGGATCATAGGCTGCCTCCGAAACCACCGTATCTGTTCGGATTTTCTTTTTTTTGAGGCAGATCGTGTAATCATCTCCCATTTTTAAGTTTAAGTATTAATTAATTATTAGTCGCGCACGTTTTAATTTACGGCACTTACCAATTAATTAATTATACTTTTATCCCGCTTAACCTTTCGGCCCATAAGACTAAAATCGATTAAAAATTCATCCCGCATTTTATTCACTTTGGCCCACTCACAAAACCTATCAAAATTGAACCGTTATAAGATCGATCGAACCATTTATGCGCCTATAACCCTCTAATCGAGAGTTATTACCACATTATTCATTTTGGTCCTTATACTTATTTTCTGATTATTTATTTAACAGAGCAACAGGGTTCATATGCACTTAGGTGTTATACCAGAAATCAACCGATCAAACTAGCACACCAGGGGGTAAGTTACCGAGCAACAAAACCTCCACACATATGCCGGGCCTCAAACCTCGCTTCACTGGTACCATTTGGTACCAGTGTACCAGAGCACATAGGGCATCAAGAAAAAAAATAGAAACGGACAACTCATTACAGATCAACACCAGACAAGAGCAAACAAAGAGAGAAGGGGGCTGTCACAGCCAACATAAAATTAACAAGCATCAACATACAAGTTCCAAACCACCAACAAGGTTCAACTCAACAAAACCTAGAACCAGAGGAAAAGCGCCAGTACCCCAAAAACCGGGTTAGAGACTTAGATCGGGACAATGTACAAAGGCCAGCCAAGAGGCAAGGTGAGACCTCGCCACACTGGTACCGATCGGTACCAGTGTACCAAGGCACTACACACAAAAGAATTTCCTAACAGCCAAGAAATTATAGCATACTGACAACGACAGAGATCAAAGCAAAACCGCACCAGTGCATTCTACAGCACTCAACAACACACCCATTTCCTAACAGCCCATTAACAGAATCGAGCTTCTCCTCAGAGAAGCACACAACAATTTCAGAAGATCCCAGCAGTACGACTTTACTGGTTCAAGGAAAAATCGGACCAAGCAAGGCATACAATTAGCCACAACTAACAAAGATCGATCAAAGCCCAGGGCTCATCCATTGGTGCTACAGAGGCCCACACGGCCAAGGAAAAGGAGAGATGTTACCCGGTTTGTTCAAGGCTGCAGAACAAAAAATGGGGCGATGTGAGGAGGGGCTTGGCCACTGTGGCTGGCCAGGGCGGAGGGCGTGCGGTGAGCTGCGCCGAGAGGGTGAGGGCAAGAGGTGGCGAGGTGGCCCTCGGTGATAACCGGGAGAGGCGGATCCGTGAGAAGGAGTGAGGGTTTACGGAAATGAGAAGAAGAAAGAAGGGGAAAAATGGGATGGTGTCGCCAGTGGAAATCGAGAGGAAAAGAAAGAAAAGGGAACTAAATTTTTATTATTGTTTAAGTAAATTTTCATGGTTTAACATTGACCTAAGTTTGACCCTTAAAAAGTTCAAACTAGTCCTTAAAGATGATGCCTACTTATATGTGATACCATAAATTTTAAGTGAATTAAACAACAAAGGTCAAAATTATTCGATTTTTCTCTTCTTTTTTTTTCTTTTGAATTATCATAAACTTTCATGTAGAATCTTTTTCCTTTTTTTACAAATAAAATTAATTTCTAAAATTTCATGACAACTGAGAACTAGGAGTATTCGGATTGAAAGTCAAGTAAACTGATGGAGAGCAATCCCCTCCAAAAATAAAACAAGAAATTCTATCTGTGCTCCAAACAAAAATTTCCCTGTCTATAGGATAGGAGCACCACAATCATATGTCAAGCAACTCCTAGTGCACGATCAATAGGGGGCCAAAAGAATTATGGATAATTAATTACGTGGTTCGATAAAAAAAAAAAAAAAAAAAAAAAAGGAAAACGGTTCCCACGCTCTCATCTAATTTTCCATCTGAAACTCGCATGCCTATAATATGTTTTTTTCTGATTTAGAGAAATTTCGATGTGATTTGGATATGGCGTACATTGGTTATTTGGTTAATTAAAGCAGGAAGGAATAAGAGCGGAGCGGCAAAAGACAAAAGATGGGCGCCTCTTGAGGGTTGAGAGGACAGCATCCAGGAAAAAAAATATTATTTAAATTGTTTAAATAATAAACATATAAAAAGAGCTTGTGGGGGAGGAAACAACAATGCTTATCTCTGATCTGACAAAATTTTTAATACCGTACGGATCTCAATTTCAATTAATCCCGAAATATCTTTTTCTTTTTGAAGATAAATGTTTTGCAACCACACAATTTGACACCTTTTGTTACTACACTTGTTTTTAGGAAGGGGGTGAGAAATTCATGCCCGCAGTCCACCATCGTTTTTTTTTTTAATTTATGAAATGGAATTAGAATTATTGATTTGAAGAATCTTATAAAAAAGTCAAATTATGTCTTGTGCAATTGTTTGATTATATTATTGAATTGTATGCAATAGTTAGTTTTATGATATCATCATGATTATAGCATGGAATATTTCTTCACCGAGTACTAACAATCAATGTGTAAATTTAATATTCTGCCTATAATTTTTTCTATTCAATATTTTTTGAAAAATCATTGTCATGTTATGCATTATCCACTGATACTCATTCAACTTCTAAATGTTTATCGTAGATTTGTAAACTCCTTTTGTACTTAATACTATTAATTTATAACTCATCGTAAAAAAAATCATGTATTAACAAGTTTCAACAAAAATTATGTAAAGTAAGAATCCTATATTAACTCATATGAAACATATGAAAAATTAATTTGTCTGACTTAAAATGACTTGTAATAATTAATTGTTATTTAAAATATACAAATTGTCCTGACTAGTATTACTAAAATTTTCTATGAAAATAATAATATAATAATATAAATTACATAAGATTACCGTACAAAACGCCGGACCAATAAGCGATGGTTATATAGTAAATCTCATTTTAAAATTATCATAATTAAAGCCAGATATTATAATGAGCGATATTATATATTTCTTTAGCATAATAAGTCTCTTCAGTCCTTTTAAAACAGGATACGTTCTGGTCACTTCTTCGAGATGCTTTATAGGATGCTTTTAGTTTCCATGCGTTAAAAGAATGAATTAACATGTTTCCCACTAATAGACAATATGGAGTAAATAAAATAATAATTTTCTCAATAAATAAAATAAAATAATAATTTTCTCAAAAAAAAAATAATAATTTACGGATACCCAATAAAAAAGTTATAATATAGTTTTTAAATATAGATGATATTAAGTCGTTCAATTTTATATGTTTAGATAATCTTATTAACATGACTTAATTTAAAAATGTAGTTTACAACATAAGAAAACAAAAAAATGTTTGGGAGATATCATATTGATATCAAATCGATACCAACTTATTATTCGATTAAAATGAGTAATTCATAATAGCGACTTAATTATTCAACTTATTTTATATTATATTTTATTGTTCAATTTAAATGAGTTACTATTTAGAATTATGATATTTGAATTAAATAAAAAGTATTATACAAAATAAGTTGAATAATTAAGTCGCTGTTGTGAATAATAACTCGTTTACTTTGAATAATAAGTTTGTATTGATTTGATATCAACTATATGGTATTTGCATATCCACTCTAAAAAAACAAACAAATTAATGGAATATGACTTAGAATTCAGATAGAGAATCAAAGAACAATTGTATTTAAAAAGAAAAAAAGAAAGTGTAAAATATATAATTATTTTTAATTATTCTGACCCTTGCTCCTGCATGAATGTTTAGTTGTTTATCAAACTAAACAACGAACTCTTAAGTCTAATTAATAACATATACGTAATTATGGAGATGAATATCAAGTGACATACAATGGAGTTGAAGACAATTTTCGTAATTGCACGCTGGAGTGCTGCATAAATTGCTAATTAGTAATTTTAGACATATACAAAAACCGTTCAATTAATTAGCATCAAAACTCGATCGTAATATATTTTCGTTAGAAGTTAAAGAAGATCTTTGAGAACGGTGAATACTAATCTTATATATTCTAGTTAAGATCCTCTTAATGGAAATTTATTATTGAAAAGATCAAACAAACGTTGTAAAATTGAAATGTTCAACTAACACTGCAAGCTAGTATTTTTCAAGAATAATATATATATTTTTTAATTATGACGAAATATGACAAAACACTGCAAGCTAGTATAATTATAATAGTGAATCATTACAGTTGGTGGATGGGATAATTCATACGGCCTCGGTCTATAAACCCGGCCAGTCTGTTAAAAAATTCAATCCTTTCAAACTCAGCAGTTTTTAGTAATAATAAGTTTTAGTAAATTAATATTATTAAAAATAAGAGTGATAAACGTACAATTTTAAATATACGAATGGCAGCGCGTCACTGGCAGTGGCGTGTTCACTGCGCGTTTGAAACGCGCCACTATCAGTGACACATTTCATTATTTTTACGAAGCGCGCCACTGACAGTGGCGCGTTTGCTTCTTATATATACAAAATGTGCAATCACTTGCGCGGGGTTTGGACGAAACGCGCCCACGACGATGTGGCGCGTTTCCTAAAAATAATGAAACGCAGCGCGCAGCGGTGGCGCGCTGCCATTCGTATATTTGAAATTTTACGTTTCTCACTCTTATTATTAATAATATTAATTTAATAAAACTTATTATTACTAAAATCTGCAAACTCAGTTCAGTCCATCTCTTTATGAGGGTCGGATCTAATCTCAGAAAAATAAGTCATCTGACTCGTTCATATCCGATCTTTCTCTAACACTTTAATTATTTTTTAATTTGTCCCTTTTCAAATTCTTGTATGTTAATTATATTTAAAAATCTGAAAAATAAAAAATATCAATAATAAAACAGAAAAGATGGGTTTTTTTTATTTTTAATGTTATAAATTTTACATTATTTTTTATTATTTTTGTTGAATTTTAGTTATATTAAAAATCTAAAAAAATAAAAAATAATTAAAAGATAATAAAGTCCTTTTAAATCTGTTCTTTAAAGTCCGAAGGACCTAATATGTGTCGAACCTTTCAAGAGTCCGAGTTATCTCTCAAAAATTAAGTTTTTTGAATATGGTCCTCTAAAAAACTCTTCTGAAATGCGATATTTATCCGGCCTTGAGAGAGGCAACCCGACCTTTAGGCGATCCCTAATGGTCCTTGAACTGAAACATTTTGGCGCATGCATGCTAAGCAGGTACATACATGAAAGAAATTTCACCAGATATACTACGATTCTGTGAATATGCATAAATTATAAAACAAAGGTACAAATCGGTTTTGACAGTGGTGATCTTGAACTTGATGCAACTGAGGTCTAAAGATTCATCATTTGCCAGTTGAGTTGGGGTCTTTTATTCATGATGACAACTCGGCAGCTAAAGTACAGTTGTCTGTTAGAAAAAAAGAAAAAAATGAAGCACAGTCAAATTAAGTTTAGCATTGCAACTATTTAATACTGTTGGAGCATAAAAGAAAAAAAATATCTAGGACATGTACAGAGCTAAAGACAGTTACATCAGATTCATTGTCGTAATAGAATAATTGATTGAATGGGATAATTGCAGCACATAATCTTGGACCAAGATACGTATAATAATTAAATTAATCAACTTGTTAGGAGCTACATTGACATGTGTTTGTAAGGTTCTTTTCCTTTAATTAATGGTAATGTATGCTGGTAGCTAAGTAGGGCCGTTAAAAATAAGGAGAAGAATAAGAATATCAAGTTGAAAGTAAAATATCTCTTGCTTGTGGAGAAAGAATCCGACGAATAAAAATAAAATATAACTGAAAAATTAAAAAAGTGGTAGAGAGCTTGGATTACTTAATTCTATAAATATTCTGCCCGAAGCACTTAGTCAAAATTTAAAATTTCATATCTGAAATGTTAATCCAAGTAGTTTTAAAAAAAATATTCATATTAAAAACATCTAGAATACACACCAACTTTTACTAATTTCAATGTTTTTTAGAGATGTCTCTGAAAACAACAAAAACTATCAATATATCTATGTAAAATAGGATCATTTTTCATAAATCATTAAAATATTAATGCAATTCTAAAAATGAAAAAAAAAGTGATAAGTTCTCTATAGGAAGATTTTTTTAGGCTATTCAGATTAATTGACATTTTGGACATTGCATCAGAAATCGGATCCGTACGTAAACAATTTGTCCGAACTCCGAAATACTTATGAAAAGACAATAGTTAAGCTCATATAATATACCAGCTGGAGAAAGAATTAGGGGTAAATATATCATATTTTAGACATTTTATTTGGTTATTTTTTTTATCAAGAACACGGTAGGTAAACACAAGTCTTCTTATTAGTGGCCCCCAAGGTAGTCCTAATGTTAAACAAATCATTCAGTTCGCTTGACTGCCTTTATACCAACAAGACATTTGATTTTATCTGCTTTCCAAAAAGAAGTTAAAATTTGGAACCATATCCAATCATAGGCTACATAGACCCGGCTAGGGTTAATTAGCTGCCCATCTCTTAGACTAGACTGCTCCTTGTTGATTTTGCAGATCCTCTGTTTTTCTTCTTGTTTACCGTTACATTTGTTTGATTGGTAGTTTATCTCTGGAAAATACAAATATTATTATAAGGTCCGTGTCTCCTGATATTAAAGGGATATCAGGAATTATGATGCACGATCTCTATATATCATTCGATTCGGATCAAAAGCACTGTGATTCAGATGTTATTTTTTTAGAAATAAATTCTTAAAATTTGCGCAAAATCTTAGTGAACAGTTTAGTTCACATTACATTGTTTTTTGAGGGGAAAAAATGAATGACGACTTATATAAATTCAAGATTATATTACTAACCTAATGACATCAGCTATAAGGAAGGAAATATTAAATTAATATATATTTGAGTACATGGTAAGTATCCGTTGACAAATATTAATTTTCATAATCTTGATAACATATTTTAAAATAATTTAAAAATCTTGAAATAAAAATATAGATATATTTTTGACTTATTAATTAACTGTAATTTAAATCTCATGTATTTAAATGTCATTTGGTTTCCTATTAAAGACCATCAAAATTGAATGGCATTTACAGTTAACTTCAATTACATGCACTTCAAAATATGACCAATTTATATGTTAGATAGATGTCTGCAAAAGCTTTTTATTTTTAAGAATTTTTAAAAATTGTCTCATTTTAAAAAATATATATATCAAGCTGTCAAGAAAATACGTCAGTTGTTTCCCTTGCATTTCTTCATTTCCTTATCTTTTTAGTTTCATTAATACATATTTATGAACGAGCTAAAGGAGGTCAATATTAGATTGAAAACAATAATTAATATTGTAGGATTTAACAATTGAAAACTTTCACAAGAAATTACATCATATCCTCTTATTTATGCTTTACCATGATATTCATAGACGTTATAATAAGCAATTATGCATAATGATCTAGATATATAACTTGAACTAGAGATGACAATAATCGATCCGACCTGAACATATAACTCATGAATAAATGGTTTGAGTGTGGGGTCAGTGGGTCTATAATTTTTGATCTCTTGAGTCAGGTCGGGTCAACTGTTTAATTGATCTTTTTTGAATTAAAAACAAAAATTACATTAATTAAGGTATATATAAAAATTCTTATATGATTAAGGTCGGGTCTATCTGTGATCAATATGATTCGTGATAAAAAATAATAAAAAAATATTGATCCGACCTGACAGCACAGAGTTGAACAATTCAAGATGGCTATAAATTTGACTCACTTATATAATAAATACCTAAGTTATAAATTTTAAAATGTTTCAACACTTTTCAAAAACTTGGTTAACTTACATAAATTTAATATCTAATAAATACGCGATATTCTCTCTTTGTTAAATTTTCAAGCATTGAATATGAAACTATACGTACCATACACTCATTATCTGAAAATGAAAAATAATTGCAAAAAAAAAGCTAATGTATATTTACACAAGAAACATACGTATATTAATATTATTCTAACATGCCCGCATAACAAAATTTGATGGGTTTTAGCTCACATTATGTCATGCACAGCAAACTACAAAGAAGTTAACAGAAAAGAATTGTACAAGTCCTACGTGGACATGCGAGTCTACGTAAGCGTATGGAACAAAATATAAATTTCAGAAGATTGCAGGAGTGAAAAAGAACAGGGGTTTCTGGGCCTCTTTATATAGCCCGGCTACGAAGGTCGAAGGCCTCAAACAGCTTTCCTCCTCACTATTTTAATGTTAAAGCAAAAGCACAAAAACTAAAGGTAGAGAAGAGGAAAGGCAGCCAAGGAAAGTTGAGAAGTAAAGGTGGAGAGGAAAGAAGCAATTACACAACAAACAAAACAAAGGAGTTCCATATATTCCTCTCAGGCAAAAAAAAAAGAATGAGAAATTTCCTCCCCATAATGTAATCTCCTTTAAGAGTGAAAGGAGCCAGAAGGAATCAAGAAAAGTTTTCACTTGAAACAGCAACTGAGAGTGAAAACGAAGAAAGGAAATCAAATTTTGAACTAGTAGCTAGAGAAAATCATGAACGGAGAAGTGGAAGAGAGATCTGTGGTGCAAGAGATGATAGGGAAGGCCACAGTTGGTGGAGCTTGAACAATACTAGTTCTCCTTTTTTGCCTAGTGTTTCTTCATCCTCCTCTATAGCTACTTCTTTTTGTTCTTCCAATTCGGTGTATACTCAACCTTCTGCTATACTTCCATGGAGTTCAGATCAACCCCAATCTTTGAGCCAATTGCTACTGTAATCTCTCTCCTTCCTCTTCTTTGAAGTGATCTTTCTCGTGCATATTTTTGAAAGATTCTAAGTTACTTTACTGTTTTCAGTACTTTTCACTGTTAAATTTGTTTGTTATTTTAATAAGGAAAAAGGGTTGTCATTGAACTTATCTTTTAATTAAATACTAGAATTAAATTTACTTGTGCTGAATCCAATGCGATCTTACTGACTTACCCAATGCATGAAAGTTTACAATTTTTCTATGTCAGAATTTTTATAGATCTGACATTTTGAACCGCTAGGATTTTTAGCCGTCTTCTTTCTCTCTCCGTTAGGATTTTAATTTTAGCTATTTTTGCCATTGAAATGCAGGAGAACTTTTTACGTTTTCTTTATGAAACTGTTTCGAGAATGATTTTTTTGTCTTAAATATACAAATGTATAACTACTAAATAATATTGCTGACCCCATATTATTGTTTCCTTTTAATTGAGTGATTATCTATTATTAAACAATGCAGGGGTGGATTGATAGGAGAGGAAGAAAGGTGCATGTACTCTCAATTTCAATCTAAAAAAATGGGGAATAATTGGGAGGAACAATTTGTGTATCCAACTACAAATGCACAAGATGTTGTTAGCTTGAAGCAAGAGAACCATGAAACCAATGCCAACGAAGAAGAGCTTGGAGCAACAAAACTAAAACCTCCATGGAACCAAATATTACAAGCATCATCGCCTATGTCTTGTTTTACTTCAAGTCTAGGCAATAACGTCATGATGGAGTGCTCAAACAAATTAGAACGAAGGCATGAACCTCAGAACTCATCTGAGGTAACTAAGTCCTTGTTTATATAATACAAGGTTGAAAAAGGGTACTTTCATGGTCACTAGTTGCCCATGCTTTCTATTAAAATTTTCATCATTCATTGTTTTTCTCTGTTTTCAACATCAATTATAATTTGAAAGTTATTCTGTTGGATCTTGCAGTAAGCAACTAATTAATGTCATGTTTTTAGATTTAGTTTTATTATTGCTTACATATATCCAAGATGTTTGTTTTCTAATATCTTGGTTGAAGTGATAGAAATATATTTTGAAGTAATCATGCCTTTACTTTTTTTTTATTATTATCATCTCCTACAATGTCAAATAAATCTCCTCGATATTTCGTATAATAACAAGACTAAGTACATAGAATTAATTAAGAATGCAGAAATTTTCATGAAAAAACATGAAAGATGTAGCTTCTAAATTCCAAATTTGGCACTTAATTAAATGATCCATGCAAGGCAAGAAAAAAAGTCTAATTTATGGCTTCATTACATGTTTAGTCTTCACTTTTTTTGAAAAGAGTGATTTTTCAACCTGTTTTATTAACGTAACTTAGTCTGAATTGGATATCACAACTCGATATCCTAGATATTTAAATCTATGATTGTCTATTACTAGTATTAGCAATATAACATAGTACCAAGCATTACAACACATCAATCAACAACAAAAAAACACATCTAATATTGTTTTTGAAAATGTTTTAATGTATGAAGTTCTCCATTTGCTTTAGCCCAAATGACATTCTCTTAGCCGCGAAGATCTCAATTCCAGCTGTAACAAAATAAGAAAACAATGTCCGAACAAAGAATAATATTCACTGCAAATTAAACTACTACTACCATGCTGCGTGCTTAATTTATGTGACAGTTCTTTTTTCAAACTAAATCTCTTGCTTTATCTCTAAGAATCTGCATAAGCAGAGATGTAATGTTTAGTCATCACTTGAATGGGGAAAAACATTAATTTTTAATTTTCGTCATGGTCCTTTTGTTTTGTTTTGTTAAGTGTTATAGCTCAGGGAATGGTGCACCGTTCAAGAAAGCCAGAATTCAAGGCTCCTCTTCACCACAGTTTGCTATCAAGGTATATATGTCTTAATTATATTTCTCTCAACTTCCATCTCTGATTCTCCTCTTTTTGAAAGCCATGTCAGCGGCTGCGCTCCAAGTGCTGTCATCTCTCTCTCTCTCTCTGTCGCGCGCGCGCGCCGAAGCTAATAGTTAATACAAAAGTATTTGTATAACTGGATTGTAAAAGAAATTTGACCACTTGTCAACAAGTAAAGAAGCATGCAGTTTCGGGGCGGGGCACACATTATTGAACCCTTCCTTGGAATGTGCAACAAATCTTGGTTCACATAAAGCTTAGTTTCTTAGGATATCATAGCGAGGATAAAAGGAATATATTTAACGTTTACATGAAAGTCCAATGTCTTTTCTCTCTTCTTTTTTTTTGATGAAATTGTCTTTTCTTTTCAGGTGAGAAAGGAGAAACTAGGGGATAGAATAACAGCATTGCATCAGCTTGTTTCCCCATTTGGAAAGGTATGCATTACGTATGTATATATACTGTTTACATATCAGATATAAATATATAGAATACTCCCTCTAGAGGGAATTACGTAACACAGATGTATACGTCAAGAAGTTGGTATAAATTGACCGATCAGATTAATGTGAAAATGATTCGTAAATGATCAATCAAATCAATTCGATCCACTGGTTGAAAATCGTACGTACATATGGTATTACCGTATTAGAGCAGCAGGGTCCTAGTATTTTTTTTTCCTTTTCTAAAGTAACGGGTACGGTCCCATGCATGGTACATACAAATTGTTTTTCCTTTCTAACTTGTGTGTGTGCACAGCATCTATCATGTGGCCTTTAGAGAATGAAATGCCTGTGTTTTACATATAGTACTGCACCAGAGATGAGAAATGAATGGCAGGATGGGTATCGTATTGGATAGATAGACAGATCTATCATGTACAGTAACGTAAAACCTAGATATCTATATATTATATCTTTGCTTTATCTATTTTAATTTTTTTGGTGCCTCTTTTTCAGACTGACACTGCGTCTGTACTGCAAGAAGCTATTGGCTACATCAGATTCCTTCACGGTCAAATTGAGGTTTCAATTTGCGCTCTCTTACCCTCAAAAAAAAATTTGCGCTCTCTTCTTTCTCTATCTAGATCTCTGTATCATGTGAAACAAAAAGAAGTAGTGCGTGTAAGAGCACGCAGCTAAAGCTGTGGCCTTGTTTGATTCGATTTTTAGTCTTTGGTTCCTTTCCAGAGTTTACTTTTCAGTTTTCACCCCCATGACTACTTGTTTTCTTTCAAGAAAAATTAAAAGAAGGAAGAAGAAAAGAAAAAGGCTTTTTAAACACATCTGGGCAGTGGCCATCTCTGCTCTAAGTATCTTTCTCTCTCTAGAATGGATCAGAACTCATTACTCACCTTGACTAATTTGATTTCTTGAATGCTTGTACCTCTAGGCTCTGAGCTTACCGTACGTGAGCAGTGGAAGTGGAGCCCCCAACTCCAGGCAACAAGTAAGTCATGTAACTTTTTTTTTTCTTTTTGAGACAAAGGTCGTGAATTCAATTTTTTTTTTTTTTGAGGAAGTCGTGTAACTCATCTTCATCTCAAACTACTTTCACAATTTCCGAGGCTCATTAATTAATTTATTATTTTATTATTTTAACCTCTGGGTCAAAAATTTAATCCGTTCTATATATATATATGTATTAATCCGGCAGTTTTTAATGAAAATAATTATTAGTAAATTAATATTATTAAAAATAAGAGTGAGAAACGGATAAGTTCAAAAATACGAATAGCAACGCGCCACTGGCAGTGGCGCGCTCACTGCGCGTTTGAATTTACGAAACGCGCCACTGTCAGTGGCGCGTTTCCTTTTTTTTTTTTTTTTTTACGAAACGAAATGCGCCACTGGCAGTGGCGCGTTTCCTTCTTATATATACAAAACGCGCGCAGGCGCAAGTGAGATGGAGGCGTTGCGCGGGATTTGGACGAAACGCACCACTGCCAGTGACGCGTTTCGTAGCGCCACCACGACAGTATGCGCTACCGCCATTCGTATATTTGAAATTTTACGGTTTTCACTCTTATTTTTAACAATATTAATTTAATAATAATTATTAACAATAAAAACTGTTAATCCGGAGCATTTTCCTGCAATATATGTTTTCCATTTAAATTCTCCTACGTACAGGATATAAGCTTGTTTTAATTTCCTAGACATTGTCATTTTGTTAAAAGTAATTACAGATGCAAGATCCTATTATGCATACGCAATATCATCATTAATTCTCCATGTTACATTTATTTTTTGGCAGGTTCTCTTATAGATCAAAATTAATCTGGACCTTTTAGAACCCGGATAGAGCCAACTAACTTTATATACATATTACATACTCATTAGAGATATCTTAATGATATTTTGAACTTGTAACATCTTACGTCAAAAGCATTGACTTCATGAAATCACTAAATATATAAAGGCTAGTTATAAAAAATCAGAGAAAAAAAATAAGATATACAAGACAGTTTTGCACTGTAAGATCGATGTTCTCTGTTTTTGTTCAGTGTTATTTAAACCCATCTAAGCTTTGCCAGTGTTATGGTTATTTTTCTGCCCACCCTTCTTTTTACTTTAGTTTTAAATATATGCACGACATGAAGAAAATACAACAAAATTAGCAAGTCCCACAAGAAATGTAGTTAAATCTTGGTTATATATGGAGCGTATGTAGCGACTGGGACCATGTAAGCTCAATGTGTACGTCTTACACTTATTTTTTGGCGTTTAGTGATGAGGCCGATATATAGCTAGTATTTTGGGCAGTACATCTTTGATAAAACAGTACACCTATTTCGATTACTCCTCTTTGTCCTTTACTGCTACTAGAATAATTTTTGGCCGTTAAGAATGTGGATTAATTGATTGTCTTACTTTTTTATCATGTATTTTCTGGTACATATTTTTTTCTTTGTATTTTTGCTTTTGTGAATTTTCCGTATACAGTTCCAAGCAGATGAGATTAACAATGCATGCATTCTTATTTTTATTGTCAAAATAGATGAAAATTTATGTAATTAAGAAGTTACAACAATGCACGAAAAAAATGCAACATTCGGTAAATGAACGCTCGAACTGTCACAAAAGAATTTTTATACACTTTCTTTGGTGTATATATATATATATATGAAGCTGACTAAATATTTTGCTTTTATTTTATGTTTTTTTTCTTTAACAACTTTTAGGGTCAAGGAGAGCAAAATTGCTTATTTCCAGATGACCCAGGCCAGGTATAAAGGTTTCATTTGAACCAAAAAAACATATATTATTGTTTCATTGATCCTTTATCCTAAGAAAAGAAAAGTATTACAAAAATAATAAGAATTTAAAAAGACAAAGCTAAGAGCTAGCTAAACTATACTGCAGCGTTTAAAGTCTGATAGAAGTAACTGATAACCAACACTGCTGTTTATCTCAAAAGAAAACATATACTA
The DNA here is from genome assembly GCA_037127355.1 of Schoenoplectus tabernaemontani. Taxonomy (NCBI): domain Eukaryota; kingdom Viridiplantae; phylum Streptophyta; class Magnoliopsida; order Poales; family Cyperaceae; genus Schoenoplectus; species Schoenoplectus tabernaemontani. The sequence continues at coordinate 11,039,203 of CM073740.1, read as the reverse complement.
ATGTTGCATCGGTTTGTGTCGTATGTTGGACAGCTTTTAAATGACAACTCCACGAGAAACCCATCTGATCAGGTACTTTTCTTTTCAAACTATTTTATTTTCTAATCGGTGCAGTTGCAAGACAAATGTATATATATATATAATAAGCTAGCTACTGGCCTATTGCACACACTAGCTAGATCATGATTGCTGCAGGAATTTACTCTAGTTGTACGAAATAAACCAAGCAGATTATTATATTATAATAATTTAATAATTATCCATAAATTAATGACTGTACTTGTACAGTTGTACAGGCATGAATGATCTAGGTATTGCGGTAATTCTTTATATATGTGCAATGACTTACAACTTGTATATATGCAAATTTTAGAGCATCAAAGAGGTAACAAAGAAGGATTTGAGGAGTAGAGGATTATGCCTCGTGCCAGTCTCCTTCCCCTTAGGCATGGGAATGGATCATAGCACAGCTGACTTCTGGGCCCCAGCTTTTCTTGGAGGTTTTGGCCCGTAGAATTTGCTTAATTTGTCTAGCTCTTCTAATCAAGTAATCAACATAACATCAAGAGCACTCACTCTGCTTAAACTTCCTCGAGGCTGATTGCTCTTGATGCTATGCACTGGTTCAGTATATTCGCATGCTAATGTGACAGTGAGAGTGAAGGCGAAGACCATAGCGACCAGGAGATGATATAAATTAACTAATTAATAATCGAGATCTCTTTTTTATCAACGAAGTGCTTTGGCTTGTTTGAGCACCTTGATTGGAACCATCTACATGTATTAGTTAATTAGATATGAGCTGGATCAATCAATAACAAATCCATACATGTATGTAGCTTGTCCCTTTGTATGTTTAAGAGCTGGACTAAGGCAGTTTAGTTAGCCATTTGGTACATATTGTTAGTTGTATATTTCTATTTTCAAAACATTCGACTTTTGTTCTAGGAGTGGATTTGGACTACAGTACCTTCCTCAAAACCGTACTTAGCTGCTAATATATTTTATACAAGATTCAATGATCAGAACTTTTTCTTTTCATTTCTTTTAAGAGGTATATAAGAAGGCAAATTGCCTACTCATGAAACTTGATTGAAAATATAAAAGGAACAAAGATTTACAAAAATACACAGGGGAATTTGAGAGAAAGAGATTAATTAGCCGGCTATAGTGTATAATTTTGAGTCCTATACGCATAATTTATATCGCCATTTGCCAAATGGTGTGGGAATTAATTTCCTTGATGGAAGACCGATTAATGCTCCTTCTAGAGGCTTTATTAGTTAGAATCGCAGCAATTAATCTATCCAACTTACGTAGCAGCTAAACTATTTTGTACAAGATTCAATGATCAGAATTTTTTTTCTTTTAAGAGTTATATAGGCAGGCAAATTGCTTACTCATGAAACTTAATTCAAAATACAGAAGGAAGAAAATTTTATGAGAAGGTAGAATACACGGGGGAATTTAAGAGAAGCCGGCTATAGTCTTTGTCGTCGTCATCATCATCATAATCATTGTCATTATTCTCATTGTAATTACTATTAATATCATTATCACTATATACTATATGATTTCAGATTAGATTTCATTTCTATCTTATCTTAATTTTTTTGAGTGCTATATATAATAATAATTGGTCGGTACTAGAGATTCATATATCTACTTCCAAAGTATCTAGTTGATATTCAACGTGATTTATGTATATAAATTTAATAACAAACTAAATTTTATATTTTTTAGATTTTTCTATTATTTTTTAAATAGTTAGAAAATTATTTGATTTTAAATATTATAAATATAAAATTTTAATATATAAAGAAGTCTATATATACATTTATATCTTTATTTTCATATATAAATATATGGTTGATCTAAACTGCTTAACATAATACTAGTATTTTGTCCGTACGTTGCTACGGTGATATCTTTTAAAAATATATAATTCATATCTTCATGTGAAAAAAAGAAATAAAAATAAAGATAATTTAATAATTAATATAAATTTCAATCATGAATATATAATTAATGTAAAATAAATACATAATTGAGATAAAAATTAACATTCAAAATTTAAAAAAAGTTATGTAGCATTTCGTGTAACAAACAAAATTGAGAGAAAATATAACTTCAATACAAATGGTCATAGAGATAGTAACATTATTTGAGGAATAACTCAATCCGATAATTGATATTAGCTCTAAAAATTTAACAAAAAATCTGAACCGTTACAAAATCAGAACACTTATGTGATTAATAAGGAATAGAAATAGAGATATCTCATCCAAAGAAGACTCTTCACGTCTACCATAACCTCTAGTACTCAAAATGTTTAATCTTCACAAGAATTTAAAGAAATGAAAATAAAAAGAAGAATCAAATTAAATAGTATTTGGAATACCTGCAAGATATATATCATCTTGTCCATTAATTTAACTTTCGGTTCAATATATATAATGAGAACAAAGTTGACTATATTTTTTTGGTTCAACAAACGTCATTTGATCATTTGATAAATAGCTTTCATTTGATATTTTCTTTTGGCAAAATTTGTTGCACTTGCTATCTAAAACAAGAAAATGCATATATGGTAATTTGTAGCTTTCATTTGTTACAAGTTCAAACAATTTTATTAAAGGTATCTCTTGATGCATCTAACTAAAATTATTCTAGACAATTAGAACAATTTTAAGACATGAAAATATGAGAGGGTCCAATCTCACAAGTTTCGTGTACCATAAGTTGTCACTACCTTATTTTAACACTCAAATTTTAAATCTAAATCATTGATCTTTTAAAAGATCATTTGGTACTAAATCCGATGATAATAAAATGAATTAATTAAGTTAATTATGTTGTATTATTTTTGTGTGTTCATTTTATTTTACCATAAAAACTAACAAGATCAATGTTTGAATTTGAAACTTAAATATTAAAATTTAAAATATAAGCTAAAAAATGAGTTGTGGCACAAAACTTAGTATTAAAATTACCGTCAAGAAAGTATGAAAAGACAGAATATTCCGTGCCACAATCAATAATAAATGATAAGAATATTCCTACTACACCTATATGATAGGAATGGTCTCAGGACACCAATCAATAAATACACGGCTAGCAGAGTTGATCAAAGCTTAACCCTCCTTAAAAAAAATTAATAATAAATGAGAAAAAGATATACAAATAGTGAAGATGAAAAATCTGGCAACTTTATCCCAGAAGTAGACTAAATGGTTTCATATAGTATGTTATCAATTAAGAAGTAAGAAAACATCCTAAAGAAAATATAAATACATAAGAATTTTTTTACTTCATCTTAAAATATTTTAAAATACTTATGTGCCCTGAAGACTTGAACCATATTATGAAACTTAAAATCGCCTATAAATAAAAGCACTTGTATACCAAATATTGTTTGGCTAATTAATATCTAATGTTTATCATTCACTACACCACAAATAGGCTTTTACAGTGGTTATTTCCCCAGTTAGCAGCGGTTGTACAACCGCTGTTATTGGGAGCGCTGCAAAGTTTAACAGCGGTTTTATTGAAAACCGTCATAAATCGTTTACGCGGTTCTTATATACAACCGCTGCCAAATAAAATTGACAACGGTTTTTAAGGTAAAAACCGCTGTAAATATAACCTTTTACAGCGTTTTTACCTTAAAAACCGCTGTAACATTATGTTTGTGTTGTTGTTTCGCACAAACCACTTTGTAAATTTGTTTTACCGTAATTTTTTTTTTTTAAATTCGTTTGCAGCGGTTTCTTCGTAAAAACCGCTGTAAAATGTTTTTTTTTAATTGTTCTTTTTATTTATGTAAATGTTTGCAGCGGTTTTTTCATAAAAACCGCTGTAAATGTTTTTTATTTTATTTTTTTAAAATTCTTTTGCAGCGGTTTCTTCGTAAAAACCGCTGTAAATTTTTTTTTTTTTTAAATTGTTCTTTTTATTTCTGTGACTAGCCCATATATGCTAGCCATATATAATATTTTCATCATTTTCACAAAAACAATAATAACTACATTTAATTACTAATTAACTACATCTAATTAACTAATTTATCTAACATACACATAATATAACAAAATATAATAAATATTTACAAAATATTAAAACTTGATAAAAAAAATGTCAAAACAAAGAAATCACAAACTCAACCCAAAGTTTTTTTACTTCCTCGTACTCGGTCGATGTTAAAGGATTGTAGGTTTTGATGCTCTGAAAAAAGAAAAAATGATTAGTATGTAAATATATATTGAAAAAACTAATAAATTTAATTATGTATATTTTATTTCTACTCACCTTAGGAAAACCATTTAATGGATAATTTCTGATGATTTCAATCATGTTCCGCATGACATAATATCCGCACTCGTTGCCGCTAGGTTGTGTAGGGCACTAATAATAATTATAAATATAACAATAATAGGTTAATACACATAATTATGCATGAATGTACAAGGAAATTATTAATTATAATTAATCGTAACGCTAATTATATAATATGTAACCATACCTAATCGTCGAAAAACCAATGGATCATTTACTCCCACAAGTTTACTTGAGTTGCGCAAGATTGCCAATAACGCTTGCACCCCCCGCAAGTGAATTTTTAAGATTTGTACAAATGTTTGAAAATTGAACAAGTATAAGAATACTTACGCATTCGAGCAACTTGAGTGTCAACTCCGAAGGATTGACTATGAGGTTCATTGAATTCGCATAATACAATATGCGACTATGATAATGCACAACAAGAAGAATCCAATGTTTGCTACAATTAAAGGCTTGTTAATTAGATGCAAAATATATATAAAGGATAATTAACTAGGGTTTTAGAATAAGATCGAGTAATTCTTACTCCTGTATATACGGCAAAAAGATGTATTCATCATCCTTCGTAAACTCGCAACTCGTAACACGTATTTCGTCGTTGTTTTTCCATGATCCAGCTTCATTAGTATAGGTGAGCACAAGATAGGATCCATAATCTTAAATCTCGTGCAGGTAATGGAATCCATCAAATTCTTGCAATCGAGATAGTTGTTTTGAAATTACTCACCAACACCAAATCTGCATGGTCTGTGTGGAGACCCAATCATCCGTGAAGACTTCCATGATTTCATTCATGGTTAGCAACATTTGGTAAGGTTTGTGCCCTTGTCATACACACGGAACAAATCAACGGGGAAAGTTAGCGTGAACTGAGTTTCACCGGGAAACGATAATCAATTGTTAAATAAATTGTAGAGAATAGAAACGATTATCAATGACCCAATTAGCTTGACAAATCACCCGACTACTGGAACATCGAACAGAGTGTAGAGTATGATAATAACTCGCCTTTCCGCCATGATTTCATCAGAATCGGCGATGTGGCCCAATCTCGGACCCCGCGCTTGGCGCCGTCTTATCCTTGGGCTTTTTATTTTTTTTGGCCATCTTTCGGGTCTTTTCGGGTGTCCCCCGTACATAATTAATATATATATATATATATATAAAATAAAAAAGTGCATGCTTGGAAATTTACGAGTTTAGTGAAAAAATTGATTTACCCGACCTAGGATTTAAGCACCAAATGTCTCGCCATGCAAGAATGTACCCATGATTCCTCTCCACTTCCTCCTCCTCCTCCTCACTGGGATAGGCACCTTGTACTTGCCGCCTCCCTCTAGGACCGTGGTGAGTCGTATCCTATAGCAATCATTTGAGAGGAGAGCCGTGAATGACATCTCCCCGAACGGTCGGGAACACCTTACCATGTGCCCACCTGCATAGCTTTCATTCTCTACCTCGACAAGAAGGGTGCATAGTGTGGTAACCTATAATAATTAAGTTAATCCTACAATCAAAAACACGATATATATATATATTTACATGTATATTCCATTTTAATATCTATGCGATTACCTGAATGTCCAACATCTGTCCATTGAGTGGGTTTGAGCTAACCTGAGTGGTTGGACGGGAAGGCTGAGTAGACGGGGATGCAACATTAGTGTCTTTAGTACCGTTATGCTGCAATGCCGCTGTCAATTGTTCGATCAGCTTTTGTTGTTGTAGTAGTGTGGCCTCGAGCTGCAAGGACAAGGAAGATTCAGTGAGATTTTATAGCAAAAATGATTTGATATGAATTACTTACATTTTCAAATCTTTTGTTGCAGCTATCGTGATTGGTGTCACTCCGTCGTTTGCCCTTTCCGTACACATCTTTAATGGTGACGTACCCCTGCGAATGCCCCCTCAGCCTCCCGGATGCTCAGGCTTCCCAATAGATATGGAAAGAGCATCATTGTAACGGTCCTCGATAAAAGACCCCGACTTCATCTCACCAAGCTTCTCCACCTACAAAAAAAAATAAAAATTATATGTTGTACACACATTTCTTGCAAGCTTTTATTAAATTTTAATTAGTACAATATGTAACTAATAACATACAAACTTCGCCTATGAAGCTCCTCCGCTTCGGGACCTTGAACATGGAGCTTCCCATCTTGCTTCTTTCTATTTGCTCTTCCCCTCAAAAACCTCCAAGCTCTTGGGTGCTCGAATAATCGATTCCTCGTCGAGGACGAAACCGAATAAATCGTTCGTCCTTATCCCAACTCGGCCACGGATTTGTAGCCACCCGACCCAAGCTTATGAGGGTTTTTGTTCTCGTGCGCCGCCTTTTTCCCTCGCTCACTTGAAGCCTTCAATTAATTGAATCAAACAAATGATTCATATATATATATATATATATATATATATATATATATATATATATAGATATGTTGTTAGATATAACATAAATTAGCAAACAAGGTTTTTTATTTATACCAAAAATTTCGAGGTTTGCTTCGCGAGTTTGAACTCTTCCCAATCCGAATCAAGTATGCCCCACTCGTCACATGGGCTTCGATCTTTCAACATGAATTGTCCGTATAAATGTCCCCTCCAGCTTTCGATACGTGATTGCCCATGCTTATCAAACACCGATGTTTATGTGTGTCATCCTTTATGTTCCAAACATTTCGCAAAAAAACAATTGAATCGTGACTTATAAATTCAAAAACCGAGTGAAAGTTAAACATAAATTGTAGATGTTTAATGTTATACCTTCACATCATTCCACATCGTGTCCTTCAATTTGGGGTCGACTTGCTTCCATTTGTGACCCGTGCATGACAGATGCGACCTCGCACATACGAGAGGTGTGCCTCGAAAGTTCGCCCTACTTGGCCCGCAGTAGGCACACCTTCCTCGCTAAACTCGATGTATCTTGTGTGCTGGGGCGTTTGCAATAGTTTCTGCAGGTTCGCTCTCGATCTCTTGCCGTAGGAACACTCTTCCTTCGAGTGTTGAGTCTCGTCATGTCGGTCGTTTTCATCCGACGACATGTCTCCATTCAAAAAATCCAATTACCAAAAAAATTAGTGAATTTCACAATTAAAAACTCCACGTCGCAATGTTGTACATATAAGCCATTTAATGGAAAATACTGATCAAATCAAAATAAAATTTCTCAACAAAATTAAAAGGAACACAATGTATAATACTAGATAAAACACTTGTATGTTAATGCTTTTCCCTCTCAAAACCACAACTATGCGTCTCATCAATGCCTATTAGTTCTACCACTGTAGACCTATATATTAGCAATCAACACATGGTAATGATTACCCCTGATAATTTCAAAGGAAGCACAATGAAAAATAAACAGACAAAAGCCAATAAGTTCTTATCTGTTTGTGTTAAGCGTATCATACATTCGTATAATGGATGTGTTCATTGAGCATATATGAGTCTAAAAAGAGAAAAAAAAATCAAAAAATGATTTATCGTGTGTTGCAAGCAAGGTGCAAAGGCAGGCGGGCGGCGGGCGAGGGGGCTAGGTAGCGGTGCGAGGCGGGCGGGGCGAAAGCGGCGGCGCGCAAGCGCAAGGCGGGCGAGGCGAGGCGGCGAGTGCGAGGTAAGCGGTGCGAGGCGACGCAGCGGCTTGAGGCGGGGGCTAGGTTTTCCAGGAGCTGGTGTGGGAAAGAGGGGAAAGGTTTGGATAATGATTCAAAAATAAAAGGACATTAGCAGCGGTTGTTCCGTTAAAACCGCTGCAAAAAAGAAATGTTTACAACGGTTGTACATGAAAACCGCTACAAAATACTTTTAACAGCGGTTGTTTGTTAAAACCGCTGCAAAAGTAATGTTTACAGCGGTTGTACATGAAAACCGCTACAAAATACTTTTAACAGCGGTTGTTTGTTAAAACCGCTGCAAAAGTAATGTTTACAGCGGTTGTGTCTGTAAACCGCTACAAACGTATTTTAACAGCGGTTTTTACGTACAACCGCTGCAAACGTATTTTTAATTATATTTTTTGTTTCCAAATTTTAATAAATAAAAAGTAAAATTATTGTAACGGAAATACATTTAATCATCAAATTAAACAAAAATTGTTAACGGAAATACATCTAATTAATCACTTAATCAAATTAAACTTACATTTAATGATTAAATTAAACTTACATTTAAACTTACATTTAATGATTAAATTAAACTTACATTTAATCATCAAATTAAACAAAAATTGTTAACGGAAATACATCTAATTAATCACTTACATTTACTTCTTCTTTTTCGCTTTTTGTTTTTTGACGTACGATCCTTCTTGATGGTCCGACCGCAAGTATATTCTTTCTATAGATTCCTGGACTGGTTTGGTGTTGATTCCAGTTGAAAATGGAGGCACATCATCGAAGTAGTCTTCTTCGTCCACAACATTTTCTACCCCAACAATGTGTTGTTTACCGGGAAGAACGACGTGGAGTTTTTTATTTATTTTGGATCCGTAACATAAAACACCGTTGCGCATGTTGTGCCAGAATGAAAGGATCGTCTTCATAAGCCAAACGATTAAAATCCACAGTTATAAATCCATCTTCATCCTTTTTTACTCCACGTCGGTTCTCAATCCACTTACAGAGAAATATGGGTACTTTGAAATAATAATAGTCAAGTTCCCATATCTCTTCAATCCAACCATAATACGAATCCGAACTATTAGCATCGCCTCGATAAAGCAACCAAAGTGTCACTCCACTATTTTGTACAAGTGCTTTTACCATCTTGCTTTTTGGTGTACCAAATAAATCCATTCATGTCAAACCCTTGATAAGTTTGAACCCTAGCCTCGGGACCTTTGGCTAAACGATGAATGGTTTTTGAGATGGTTTCTGGTGCCTGAGATCGGACTTTTTTAGCGAACCAATTTACAAATGTTCTATTGTGTTCCTCGACCACCCATTTCTCTCGTCTTCAAGGGATTTTGTTCTTGTAACTCGCCTTGTGTATATCCACGTAAGGACCAACCTCGCCGAGTTGTGTAATACTTTGAGATGTGCTTGTTCTCGTCATTGTTGACCGGCGAAAATGAATCTTTTCCAATTGTGCCAACACCGTTAGTCTACCTTCGTGACGAGACTCGGGGACGCCAATGGATTCAACCCCTTTGAGATAATCAGTGTAGAACTCGATTACCTCTTCAACTATTTTCCCTTCGACAATACTACCCTCAAAGCTTAGATCCGCTACTTACGACCATCCCCTTTAGTTGACCCATTGCTCTCTCAAAAGGATACATCCGGTGTAAAAACATCGGACCGCACGCTTTTATCTCCCTAACCAAATGAACGGTTAAATGAACCATAATATCAAAAAATGATGGAGGAAAAAGCATCTCAAACTCGCATGTGGTCGCCACAACATCCCTTTGAAGCGCATCTAATTCATTTGGGTTTATCACTTTCGAGCATATCTTATTGAAGAAGAAACAAAGTTTGACGATTGAGCGCCTAACATCCCGGGGAAGAATTCCTCGAATCGCCACCGGTAGCAATCGAGTCAATAAAACATGACAATCATGTGATTTCAATCCAATCAATCTCATTTCTCCGATCGACACCTTTGAGGATATGTTGGATGAATACCGGTTGGAACCTTAATGGATTGGAGACACCCCAATAAACCGAGTTTCTCTTTTCGTGATAGCATATAGCATGCCACCGCAGAAATGTCCGTTTACCATCCTCTTCCAGGGCTAGCTCGCCGCATACCCATTTCTACCATATCTTGTCTTACTTTGATACCGTCTTTTATTTTCCCCGTATGTTCAACAAAGTGTACCATACAAATTCTCAAATATATTCTTAATGATGTGCATCCCATCCAAACAATGTCCGACGTCTAAATCACGCCGTAATCAAGATCCCAAAAATAGATCTCTTCTTCCGCATTTCTTCCTTCTCTTTTTGTTTTTCTTCTTTACTTTTTTTTTTTGTTTTCTTTTACCGAATTCGACATTTTTATCCTTCAATTTTTCAAACATTTGCACTCCAAAGTCAATGGCACAGCGCTCTATCATTTTCGATTTTTCCATTAAATTCTTTTGTCATTTTTCGATACGGATGTGGACGTCGCTTTGGCAACCTAGACAGGAACTTGCGATGTCCTAGATACACAGTCTTTTTTGTTTTTTTTAACCAAATGGAGCATGTGTCTTCTTGACATATAGGACATGCTCTAGCACCTTTTGTCTTAAAACCCGATAAGTTACCATATGCAGGAAAATCATTAATTGTGCATAAAAGCATGACAAAGAGGGTAAAAAACTCTTTCCGATATGCATCCCATACTCTCGCTCCTTTCTCCCACAAACTTTTAAGTTCTTCGATCAAAGGAGCCAAGAACACATCTATATCGTTACCCGGCTGTTTAGGACCTGAAATCATCAACGGCATCATTATGTACCTTCTCTTCATGCACAACCAAGGAGGGAGGTTGTAAATACACAACAACACTGGCCAGGTACTGTGACGGCTACTCATGTTTCCGTACGGATTCATTCCGTCAAGTACATAATCCTATTCTCGATTTCTCGGATCGCCGGCAAAATCACCGTGTTTTATATCAATGCTCGTCCATTCGGGAGAATCACGGGTGTCTAAGCATTCCATCTTCTTTTCTCGCATTCTACATGCCACAATAATAATTTTGCGTCTTTTGGATTCGAAAAGAGACGTTGCAACCTCGGAAGTATCGGTAAATACCAAATAACTTTTGCATTAGCGCCTTTCGTACTTTCAATCTCATCGCTTTTCTCGTTTATACCTTGAAGCGTTACATTTCAAGCATTTCTTCAAATCTTTGTGCACTCCTCGGAATAACATACAATCATTTGGACAAACGGGAATTCTCTCTGCTTCCATCATCAAAGGACACAATATTTTTTTCGCCTTGTACGTCGAATCAGGTATCTCATTATTTTCAGGAAGGATTTCTTTCAAAAGCTCGAGTAACGACGTAAAACTCTTATCGCTCCATCCATTCTTTGCTTTCAAGTTATACAATTTAAAAACGGTGATAGTTTTTGTAAGTTTCGTACCGGGATATAATGGTATGCTCATTTCTTTACCTAAATTTTCAAACATTTCGGGAATATCAGCAAACTCAGGTTCAACATCATACATCATTTCATCCAAATTATCATTAATACAAGATCTTGATCATCATCTAAATTTTGTACATCAATCTCAATATTTTTACATCTCAATTCTTCCCGTACATCATCCCGTACATCAATACCTGAATCCATATTATTTTCAGCCCCCAATTCTTCATGTACATCAATACCCGAAGCTACATTCCCTACATATTCTTTGGGCTCTCCGTGCCTTACCCATCGGGTGTACCAGATTGAAATCCATTAGAAATTAAATGATCTTCCAAAACTTTGATAGTGGGTTGTCTCAGAACATTCTGGCACTTTCGGCAAGGACAAGGAAAATGTCGCTCACCAGTCACACTTTGATTTTTCCTAGCACATTCTAAAAATTCATTAAGTCCGATCATATATTCATCTGTGTCTCGTCTGCCATACATCTTACTTCTTGAATCCATCTGAAAAGGTTAAAAATGTGTACATGTCATATATCTGGTATAAGGTCCGCATTTGGTTTCGGGCTGGCCAACCATCCTAACCCACTCTTTGAATACTTTGTCTCATTAGCGAGCATACACTCTTTCATCTGGTGTTTGAGAAAAATTCGGCAGCATTTCCCCTAAGCTCCCCGCGTACGTCAACACACAATTGCATGTGCGTACGTACTCGTGGGAACAAAAGGGAAATCACTGAACTGAATCTTTCTCATACACCAGATCAACGAGCGTACGCTCACTAAACCTAAATGAGACAGAGTATTCAAAGAGTAGTCCCAAACGGGGACTATTCGAGATTAATCCCTATTGGATTAATCTCGAATGGGTACCGACCTAAATTAGCTAAAGTTCAGGTGAATTGGTCATACATGACAATACTACTAAATTATAATGCATCAATTACATGTTCTAAAATTAACAAAATTAATGCATAATCAAATCAAAAAATTATTTAAGCAAATGATCAATTAAAGATCAGAAATTAACCTTAACACTCGCCGCAACCCATGCGCGCGCCATCGCCTTCGTCCGCTTCCGATCACCCGCTCCAATCACCCGCTCCGATCCGCTTCCATTACTCCACTTCGTTTGAGAGAAGATAGAGGAGAAGTTTGTTGTTTGAGACAACAAGACAAGAGAATAAAAATTTTGATCAAATTTGATGGAATTTTCTCGTTATTTCGAGCTCAAAAAAATGCTCAAATTCGGAGCTCAATTAATGGTGGTAAATGCTCTTGGGGGGGGGAGAGAGAGAGTAACTATAGGCGCAGTATTTATTAGGAAATTTACAGCGGTTTTCGATTAAAAACCATTTGTAAAATAATTTTTTACAAATGTTGTTAAGCGAAACCATTGCTAAGTTTACGACGGTTGTTAGCTAAAAACCGCGTAAATCATTTATAGCGGTTTTTAGCTAACAACATTGTAAACTTAAGCGGTTTTCAGTTTAACAATCATTATAAAACCATTTACAGTGTTTTTAATCTGAAAACCGTAGTAAATAAGTCTTATGCAAAAGGTGTTTTCTGGCGTAGTGATTATATTATCTTTTACTCGGTTAATTATGCATTGCAGAGTGAAGCTAGCACGTTATTTTCATTATATTTTGTGTGGTCCTCGGTTACTCCACAGAAGTCATCCCTCCCTTACAAAGAAAAGAAAAAAAGGGAAATGTTTTGTTCTCTTGCAATGCAAGTTAAAAAGAAGAGGCTGGACGAGATGGCACCTGTTGTGCAACCGCTGTGCCTATCAGAAAGGACCAAGAGGCCCCATAAATGCGCACGCGAGATGTGGTATATTGCTACTGTAGCGTGAAAGCTATGCAAGATAACGAGAGATCCAATTCTGTTGATTATTCTCCAATCTCCGTGCTCTTTTTCAGTGCTCCGACCCATTAATGAATTTTTAATTCTTAATGGATAAAAAAGTTTTATCTTTTAATCTTTTCAAATATTTTATATCATCATTTTTTTTATTATTGATTTTGTTTAAATCTTTTCAACTTCTTAAATCTAAAAGTTCATATAAAATAGTTTTTCTCTCTTCATTTAAAATGATGTGTGTAATAAACTGAAGGTGAAACTTAACTCTTAAAATGATCTAACTTTTTTATGATGATTTATAGATTATTATGTGTTTTTTATATTATTTATTATTATAATAATTATTATTATTATTATCATTATTACTTAGCATTTAAAAATATCATGTCTAAATTTTATTAAATATATTTAAAAAAATTATACTACTAATTATTTATTTGAGAACTATATTATCGGGGTGAAGCCTAAGCTACAGTTCTAGTCTCCATAATTATCATACAGTTCTATGAAATAGAGGGATCACTTGATAATGATAATTTTAGTATCTTAAGAATAATTTGCAAATAATTTTAAAAATAAAAAAATATGGTTTAAACTTATAGGTTGATTATATTTTATGTTCATAAAATTTAAATATTATTAATAATTCATCAAATTTTATTAAATTGCAATTGTTGCGAAACATAATTTGAATTATTTTTATAGGCCATTAAATAATGTTTAATACATTAATCTATAAGTTAAAAAAAATATGTGTTTAAAATTTTCGATTTTTTTTTAAATGTTATTTTAAAATGTCGAAACAATAATTGTGAAATGATAATCTCCCCAGAATAAAAAAGAAAACACAATCTAAGTGACAAAGTGAATCTATCTGATCCAATGCAACTCAAAAAGGAATAGCAGCAAAAACTTTGACTCTAATCGAGAAGGAAGAACTTCACGGCCCGGTGGAGATATCTCGTCGGTCCAATTCCATCTAACAGACTTTAGTACTTCACTACAACTTCACCATGGCGATTTCTATATGATTTGGGCTGTTTGAACGGATCTATACCTGATTTGAGACCGGCCCATAATTCTACTTCTCTCGCCTCTTCCATTCTTTTGCAGCAAATCTGCCACGCAAAAGAGCGAAGATACTCTCGAGAAGTACTCTGGCTCTGACTTCCCGCCGGGGAATCTCGTACCCATCCTTGTTGTTCCTTGATCTACAATTAATCGATTTGATTGGAGGCGCAGATGAAGGCGATGCGTAGGTTTCTTCTTCTCTATGGGCAGAGGGTACATACAAGAGGATTCTCTTCTGCCACCCGGGACCCACTTCATATTTGCGTGGTTGGGAGCGGCCCCGCTGGGTTCTACACTGCGGAGAAGGTACAATTTTGCTGTAGATTTCTTGTTATGAACTTGTTTTCTTTTACAGTTTAATTGTATGTTTATTCATCGCTGATTGGATTGTAGATGTTGAAGGCTCATGAAGGGGCACAAGTCGACATAATAGACCGGCTTCCAACGCCATTTGGGTTGGTGCGATCAGGTGTCGCACCTGATCATCCTGAAACTAAAGTAAGATTTTTTTTAGACTTTACTGGTGTGGTCATCTGGAGTTTGAATGTTTGGCATTTTAAAGTACTGAATTATGTGACAGATTGTGGTAAACCAATTTTGTCGTGTAGCTTCGCATGATCGGTGCTCATTCTTTGGGAATGTAGCCCTTGGGAGTAGTGTTTCTCTGCCAGAACTTCGTCGGACCTATGACGTGGTAAATTTTTAAATTAATATATGGGTTAAAGTATGAAAAAAAAAAGATGATTATTTGTTATTATGTTCGGTTGGAAATCAGATCAAACATGATGCCAGAGCACAATAACCCCATGAAATAATATAGGTGTGATATGAGTTCCAGTACCAGTAAACAATATGGCCCTGATTAGGCTTGGTTACGTTCACTGCTAAATAAATGGATGCATTCATTATTTTTTGTATTCAGGTTGTACTTGCATATGGTGCTGAGAGTGATAGGTCCCTTGGCATACCAGGTGAGGTGAGTTGCCCTTGTTAATTTTTACTTTTTTAGTAATCACGTTTATGTTTCCTGTTTCTCTGGTTTTATTTTTTTATTAAATTTATGTTATATAGGATTTGAAAGGGGTACATTCTGCAAGAGAATTCGTTTGGTGGTATAACGGCCATCCAGATTACCACGACATGGAACCAGAGCTATGTAACAGTGACACAGCAGTAGTTCTTGGCCAGGTAGCCAATATATTTTCAACAAGATGTTGTCATGTAATAAAATTACAGAAATCTCATTTTGTCCACATGGAAACATTCCATGACCTTATATTTAGCTTTATAAGCCCTGAATATTCTTTACACTGTTTGTTTAAATTGTAAGGGAAATGTAGCACTTGATGTTGCCAGAATTCTTTTGCGCCCAATAAGTGAGCTTGAAACAACAGATATTGCAGAGCATGCTCTAGATTCCCTTCAAAAAAGTACAATAAGGTTGATTTCACTTTAATGATGTGTAATTTCACTGTATAGATCTTCAAAATGCATAGTCGTTTGAGATTTTATTGTCCTCTGTCTGTAGAAATGTGTACTTGGTCGGAAGAAGAGGTCCAGTACAAGCTGCTTGCACCGCGAAGGAATTGCGTGAAATTCTTGGTATATTTCTCTTATCCTTGGATAAAAACACTATTCTCATTATTTGGTGACAACACAATTTTTTTGCAATACACTGTTTTTTGGACAATAATTATTCTGAACCTGAATCTATTTAGAACCATTTCCCTTCAGTACATTTTTTTCGCAAAACTAGTGATTGTTTAGTTTTCCTCTCCTTCAATGGATTATTGTGGTTAAGAGTTTTTAGAGAACTGAATCATGATAAAGAGGCAAATAGTGCAAAGGTCTTCTTTCTTTCTTTTTTTGTTTTAAGACGAGGCAAACAAAATGGAAAATGAGGAACTAAAAGGAGAGGAATTCAATTGAAGGAGCAAAATTTTTTTTTAATGACAACAATATGATGTCTAAGTGCTTTGAAATTGTGTTCTGATCGAGGACAAATGCTTTTGTCTATCAGACCAAAAGTGCCCATGTTAATTGTGGTTTTGTTTCAAAATCACAAATTAATGGTGCTTTGATAAAACCAGAATAGTTTTGTTAGCACAAAGGCCTTGTAATGTAATTTAAACCAGAAAGTATGATTGATTTTTTAGAATTTTCTAGGTATGAAGAACCTGAATGTTCATATAAACGAATGTTACTTGGCTACATCTCCATTGGATGAGGTTTTCTGTCTGCTCTTTTGTAAGATGATTATCTAAAATAGTTTCTATTACTTATTTGTGGAAATTCTTGAATTAAGTTTGAAATTCCTCATTATTAGGAAGAAATGAAGAATAATAGAATTCGAAAAAGGGTTTACGAGCTTCTCGCAAAAGCAGCTAAATTCCCACCAGGAGATGGTCCCACTCACATGCGGAACCTTAACTTTGTGTTTTACAGAAAACCTATTAAATTTATTTCTGAAGATTATTCAACTGTTAGCAGTGTGCAGCTTGAAAAGACAGTTTTGAAAGGTGTGTACATACTCATTTCTTCAGTAGGATGTTATCAATACTTGAATTTACTGTCCAGAATATATTTTCCTTCCTATTAAAATGCTGTTGTTTCTTTCATGTCTACATTATTAGAGAATGGTTCTTCTGGAAAGCAGGTGGCAGTGGGCACCGGAGAGATTGAAGAGATTGAGTGTGGGTAGGTCATTTAGCTAATAATTATATATAATAAGTAGTGGCTTGTAAATCAGATTAAATTAATTGCTCACTCTTCTTCTGCTTCTTTTTTTATTTTTGTTATAGTCTGGTATTAAAAAGCATCGGCTATAAATCTTTGCCAGTAGATGGACTGCCTTTTGATAATGACAGAGGTTAGTTGATCAAATTAATGGAATTTCATTCTACATCACTATAATTGTATGTCTTGAAATGGTACTGCTCATTTTTTTAGGTTGTCATATTTCTTATTTTGTCTTGTTATATTACAAGCTACTCAAATCCACATTGAAAAAATGACAGCAGATCAGAAAATTAAATTAAACACCTGAAAGAGTACAAATATCATTTCATAAGTTGTTAGATAAGATTTAGTGCTGTAGCAACTAGCAAGGCTACCTGGTAACTTGTAGAGTATTTTAATCTTAAAAAGTAGCAAAACAATTGCTGATTTGTACTTTACCATGCAGTAAATTCACAGTTATGGAATATTTTTCATGCTTATGCATAGAGATTACTGAAATCTTATTTGACTTTGCACTACAGGGGTTGTACCAAATGTGAAAGGAAGAGTGCTAACTGGCACTGATCAGATGGGAACTAATATCGAACAAGGTGTATACGTGGTGGGTTGGCTTAAAAGGGGGCCTACTGGTATTGTTGGTACAAACTTGTATTGTGCAGAAGAAACTGTAAGTTTCTTTCCATAATTCCATTGTAATACATGTTGAACTCTAAAAGTGGCAAAATTCCTGTCATTCCCTCCTAAACAACTTAATATTAAATTTATTCCTGTTGAAGGAGATGCATAACATATCAGGAAACTTTAATTCTGGGTTGTTGAATGCTCTAAATGAAAACCATTTTTGTTTTTTGAGCTTGTTATGAAACCAAATGGTCGACACTTTCTGAAAATGTCAAACTTAAATCACTTATCTTTCTTTGGTCACTTCCTTCTCTCTAATTATGTCAATAGTGAGAATGAACCAAATGGAATCCCTACTGAAAGCATAAAAGAAGAGCTTTACAGTGGACATGCACCAAACTTAGCTAACACTATACGAGAATGGGGGACAAACACTCGAGTTGCACCTCTCTTATTGGTGACAAGAACCCCTGACAATAACCTAAAAATTTGGTCTAAGAAAAGTTGGATACACAAACCATTTGGTTATAATGAGGGACTTGCCAACTTATGTTAGCTCTAATTTTTCCTTAGTGGACAATTGAAATGGGCAGAATATGAAAGAGAATAGTGCAAGGCATACAAATCTATTTTTGTTTTGGTCCATTAAATTTTGTGGGTAATGGTCTCTAGTGGCTGCAGTGAAAGAACGGAATTGAAATTGATGGATACAGAAAGCTCCCCTTTTCTTCCAAGGAGGAATGACCCTTTTTGATAGGGATCCAAGTGATTTCTTTTCAATCTTTACCTTTGACAGCAATAATAGTAGAGTTAGGATCTTGCGGACTTGTTTTGCATTGGTTGTAGTCTTATGACGCTTTATCTGATTCCGGTTTAATCAAATATTCTTAGGTTGAAAAGCCATGTCCAAATGGACTAATACGTGATGGAAGGGTTGAAAGGGTGACTTGATCTTTTTGAAAAGTTAAGAGCATTTTGTTTGACGGTTAGTGGGGTGACTGATGGGTTTCTGAGTTTTGAGTTAGAAAGGCTGAAATTTTCAGAGATTTTTTCTATTGGCTGGTTTCAAGCATGTGAAATAAGAAAACAAATTATAAAATCTTTGTACCTCTTTTCTTTATTGGCAGGTTACAAGCATCTTAGAGGATGTGAAAATTGGCAAATTGATTCCAGGCTCAAAACCAGGACGAAAAGGCCTACAACAAATTTTGGAGGAAAAAGGAGTCAAATTCGTTCCATTCAGTGGCTGGGAGAGAATAGATTTGAAAGAAAAGATGGCAGGCCAATTGAAGAACAAGCCTAGAGAAAAGATAACAAAGTGGTGTGATCTGATACAGGCTGCAATTGGTTAGCTGCATATTATTTGTTTGTCTTTCTGAATGATGCTCTCCTTGTTTCTTATCCTTCATCTCTCTTTTTCTCAAGTTATACAAGGGGAGGTTGATTGAATGAGTACTGATGTTTTTGTAATAATGATCGGCAAAACAAGTTTCTGATAATTTTGCATTTATTAAATATTTGCAAACTTCCGTCCTATGGGGTTGGTGTAGTATATTTCTGTTATTCCTCTTCCTGTTAGTCATTTAACCCACCTAGAGAACATTTTATGAATTGATGGGGGAATGTGTATCTACATCTATACTTATACGGCTTAGGCTGCTTTTTTGAGATGAGTAAGAAACTTAATTAATGAAAATGGAATTAGAAAGAAAAGATCGTCGACAGCAGGATTCGAACCTGCGCAGGCAAAGCCCAACAGATTTCGAGTCTGTCTCCTTAACCACTCGGACATATCGACGTTTTCATATCCTGAGAATCAAATTATTAATTATATAGACAAGAAGATGTGCATACTGCATAGTGGGTCCCGCTGTAGGGCAGGTGGGGAGCAGACATGATCCCACTACGGAGAGCAACTAGCGATCCACATCAATGCAAGAGGAACCATTCGTGTTCCGACCCCACAACTCAGGCGTGTGCATCCCGTGCCCCCAAAAAGGCTCCTTAATTGCGCCATAAATCGCTCTATTTTTCAACTCTAATAATCTCTGGTGTCCAGTATAATCCCTGATGGCCTCATTGTCCGATTGATTGTTAAACAATGACGGGACAATACTTGATTCGTGAAAATTTTATAGAATTAGACCTCAAATTCCTTGTGATTTGCCATCTCAATGTTTGACTGCATACTTTCTCAGAGAAAAATAGAAAACAAAAAAAAAATGTTTGACTGCAGACTGTTCATTTTCTTATCTATAGGTCATGTGTAATTGTCAATTGGCTAAACGGGTCGTTTAATTTGTGGCTGCATGATAATAATGATATGATAACATATTCATTCATAATCTTTTCTTAAACCAATTGTATTCAAAGTTCAAACAGTTATGTGAATAAGATAATAGATATTGAAAAAATTTCCTCACATGATCTTGTTCGTTTTTGTTAAGATAATATTCTCACAGACTCACAGTAACATTTCTTTAGGGGAAAAGCCTGAATAAAATTAATATTCTCTTATGTTTTATAATAGTAAACTTGATATATTAGACTTTATTGTTTGAAATGACGTTTTATTTGTCAAGCAGATAAGAATTTTTCTCTATAAAAATGTTAGGACCATCTCATGCAGATAAGCATATCCAAATGATTCAATCTTATCTACATCCCTCAAAAACATAATTGTACTTGTACATTATATGAATTTTTTTAAATAAATGATAATGATGTACTTTCGTGATAGACAACAAATGGTCCTTTCTCCTTGAAATTGCATATATTATCATGAATAATTTGGAGGTGAAGACATATTACAAAAGCTTCTAGGAAAGTGATAGAGCGACATAAGGTCAAAAGTTTTGTATGGTTCTTTTTCGTTGATCGTTTTTTTTTTCTTTCTATCATTTGTTTATTTGTAAAAATATAATTTTTAAAGCGTTGTTAACATTCCAGCTGTAAATTCTATCATTTGGCTACACTTCGAGATTTTTCATTGCTCTTCTAAAATTGCACATCTGCTGAAGCTTAGTTCGTGTTAGTTAATCTTTAGTATACATAATCTTTAATATACATATTTGTTTAATACTCTCATCAACATAAGAGGCAAATTGATCCAAATTAAATTCAAGTGAGCTAAACAAATGAAAAATCAATCTGCTGATGTTGATTGTTAAACATTGTGCAAGAAAAAAATATCTATGAATCTCTCATGAAAAATAAGAAAAATGTTATTTTCGTGGGGTGGATGAAATAGACCCTCGCAATAGATTTCAAGCTGCTTCTTGCTTCTTTGTTTGTTTTTGCCTCTTTTTTTTTATTTCGTTTATAGAGTGATTGTTATTATTTCTCCTTCTTTATATTTTTCTATAATTATGTGTAAAATTTTCTTTAATATTTTTTTTGGGAAGTCAACCATATCCACCAATACAATAAAAATTTAAGGGGGATACTTTGAGTTACTTTGACAATTATGACAATGAACTTTTAAATAAATAGTAAACACATGACCCCATAATCCATGCAATTTATTTAAAGCTATCTGATCTAGTGTGATTATGAGTTTATGACGTCAAATCAAATCCGCTTCACAATGAATGACCACATGAGATCAACATGAGCATTTTGGCTTTCAAGACAGGGATGGAAGTGACCCGCACCAGTGTTTGCGCAGACAGTGCTACCGACATCGACAGTGACTTTTTAGTTGCCTTTTTATTAATATAAATATATAATCCATCTTTAATTAGTTATGTAATAAGCCGGAAATGATACCGGCCTCCAAGCAAGCCTCGGAAGCTTGTGCATTCATATTATTCTGCATTTTTTTAAAGGATTGCAATCTTACAACCAAAGGCGGACTGGCAGAGAGAACGGGATGTCAGGGTGGCCTCATACCCCCTAATTTATGTAAATTAGTAAAATATATATATATTATTATTTTTATTTATATTTATAAGATATTTAGCTATTTGGCACCTCATAATTCTATTTTAAATATTGAATCATTAAAAATCTAAATTGTAGATATATTTTAGTTCAATTATATGTACATTGTATTCACTTCTCAACTTGATTTTCAACGATTTTTTTTCTCTCTTTCAATTAGTTATGAATGACAATTTATATTCTTTTTTTACTATCCCTATCATCGCATTGTAAACTTACAAATTAGTTCTTTCTAATCTTTCGGTACCTCCCAAATTCAAATCTTGATTTCGCTCCTGCTTGCAGGGGAAGGCAATTGACCCCCTCTGGCCATTTTTTTTTAAATATAGCTTTGTATTTGTGTATATTTTCAGAAAAAAATATATAATTATATTTATATTGAATTTTTTTCTTAAATTTGGGTCCCTTAAAAATTTAATTTTTGCCCTCTATTCGAATCTCTGACTCCGCTTCTACTTGCAACTATTTTTTTTATAAATTAATCAATCGGTCAATTGAGCACTGAAATCCCAACGGTCTGTAAAAAATTTCGGAATCTTTTCATTTAAAAAGTTGGATTTTAAATAAAATTTTATATATTAATATTATAAATTCCAAATATAGAAAAATGATGGGTTCCTTGTTCCGTTCCGTATCTCTCTCATTTTTTTTTATATATATACTACCAGTGAGATGCTAAATTACCCCATATATGTACTTCCAGTGCGCCCACTTCTTCCATTCTCTCTTTTTAACAATCGATATCACATATTTCCAAACAGATAAATAAAATTGTAGTATTTACTATTTGGATTAAACTAAACATATCATATTATCTGAAAAGTATTTTCTGCACTATAATCGAATCGATCTGATTGTTGTAATCCAACAATTCGTTTGTAAAATATAAGTTCCTGCTTTTCTAAATGGAAAATTATGATTTAATTATTTCTCTAATTTTATAGAAATTAAATTGGAAAAAAATGCACTCCGTTTTTTTCCAGCAGTGACAGGGGGTGAGGAGAGGTTGAAGAACATTGTCCTTCTAATTATTTCTCAAAATCCATAGAGATTTAATTCCTGCTTTTTATTTTTTACTAAATTAAAATATTGACAACATTTTAGATGAATCGATTAAAAACTCTCAATTTTTGTATTGATTGTTAATGTCTTAATGGCTCACAGAATGAATTTCCTTTGTTTAGATATATATATATATATTTTTCATTTTGCTTCAATGCAACGGAAATATGGAATATAATCCTTAGGCCGTTCGAAATTGTTTCAAGCATTTGTACGTATGGTCGCACGTTCGAAATCCAAATTCAATGGCTCAAACACAGCATATTTAAATAATATTTTAATCTAATTAATATCCAATTGTTTTGGTCGAATCTTCTTTTCGAGCTCATTATACGAGATTAAAGAGTAAAACTAATTGCCAAAATAACTCAATCAGTCAAATTTGATCTCTTGATTTGAACTGGAAAAAAAACACACATAAGAATGCTAGCATCAGCTTCTTATTATGTTATTTTTTTAGCAACCAAATTTTTATTAATTTATGAAATTAGAAAATATAATGTCAAATATTAAAATCTCAAATCTTGTTGTATTAAAATAGAATGCTATTGTGAATTAGTATAATCAAATTAGTATCTATAATTGAGGAGAGATCAAATGTCCATAATTATTGGTGTCACATTAGTGCCAATAAAATTAAATATAAAATAATAATTATTTAAATTATTAAATAGTAAAAATAATTAATGGAAATATTTTATATATATTATAGTACATATGTACACAAAATTTATATTATTTAGATATTATTTATATATGCATCAAGCGTTAATGAAATCAATAGATCAAGTTTTATAATTTAACATCTCGTTTGATGACTATTTAAATAAAATTAAATTTCCTAATTTTTACTATACATGCAATTGAGATGACATAAAATACATTCAATGATTTAAATTTCTAAATTTATACACAAATATTTAAATAAGTACGATAATCACTAATAATCATAGGCTTTAAATTCCTCCTCTATATATTTCCCACGTTTCCAGACAAATAAAATAAAGTTTCAGTGCGCGAGGGCATCCAAAAGGGCCAAATTAAACGGCGGCCTGCGAGCTTATCGCGCCTAGTTGATCAAAATAATTATATCTCAACTGTTGTTAATAAGAAGAAGTTAACAAAAGCCACAAGCAATTTGCATTAAAAGGTGCTTAAAAGGGCTTAATAAGAGTTTAGGTGTCATGGAAAGCTACTTTACACCCAACAAAAACCTTGATTAAAGCTTAAGAATGTCTCTTGTTGGAGGAACACTTTCCAGATTGAGATCAAGCGCCAGGGCAATAAAAAATTTCTCAAAAGAGGACCACTAATGACTGCATTAGGAAACTTGTGCAACACTTGCAAAAATCGAAACCAAATTTTATATAAAAAAATGTGGATGAAATGTATAAAGTTTATAGAGGTTACGATCAATATATGATATACAAGTTGAGACAATTTTGGCGGTATTGACAATTATTGAAGTTGGAGTTTAAGTTTGGAATCTAAATTCAATATTTGATAAAGAATCAACTTTATTGCTTAGACAATTTATAATGGTTGTCTTGTTATGAAATTTATTTCAGGACAGAAAACGCGTCCCTGAATTTTTCTTACCGAAATAAAGTGACTTTTTAAAATTGTCCATACTAAATATGCAACCTAAAAGCTACTCATATGTATATATTCATTGTTTATTGAATAATTTAAGATTTGCAGTTGTTCTAGTTTAATTATCTTAACGAATATTCAATGATAAAAAAATAAATAATTGACTTGTTTTTCGGAAGGCATAACTACAAATACGTTGTTTCGTTCAAGTTTTTTTAATTTGATTTGATATGAGAAATATTATCAAAGTGTTAAACGATGTTAAAATAATTAATGCAAGTAGGAAAAATACAATACATGCAAGTACAAATCGGTTGCCGGAGATAAAACATATCCCCACCTTTTTTATGTGAAACTTACTATAGAAATATGCTGCATGCAGAAAAAAGAATAAAAATATCTACTAAATAAAAGAATATAAAGTTTCAAGGTGGTCTTGTTATGAAACCTGTTGCGATAAAGAAAACATATCACCTTCTTTTTTCGGAAATAAAATGATTTTTTTAAGACAGTTCATACTCCATACTAGCGCCGCAAATGAATCAAACTAAATCGTACATAAGTTGGAATTGAATTTGAGCACAAATCCAACTCGAGTTGAAACTGAATCACAGTCGAACTCAATTATTTTAAAATTTATATTTATTTTTATATTATCATAAGTATTAGAGCTAAAATAATTAATATTTTATTAGTTTTATAAAAAAGCAAATATATTAAATATATCATTGGATAAATAGTATAAAATATATATAAATAATTACATATTGAACTATTATGAATTAAATCTGAATTAGTTCGTTAAAAAAATATTAAATCAAATTCAAATTGCACTGACAAAAAAAAAATCAAATCGAATAAAATAATTCGATCTAAAACCAAATAACACCAAATTATTAATTATTAACTTTTATTGCACCCTGCTCCATGCGCAGCCTATTATTACTGGATTTTTTTTTTCTTCTCAATTCCCATCTACCCGCCTTGGATATACGAAGGAACACGTAAGATGCAAAAGGAATTTCCCAAAAAATGATGCTTGAATTTATGCACGCCTTTGGCAAAATTATGGGTTTCGAGTACAAGCAGTGTGGAATTGTGTATGGTGTGGCTGCCACAATATCACAGACGCACTAAAATGATAACAGGTGATCCAAAATGGGGCATAGTGACATCCACAACCAGACAACCCTTATTTTCCCTTTTTGCCCTTAAGAAACAGGAGTTTGCAGACAAATCTTATTTGCAAAACCCTATTTAACATCCAGAGCATTCATGGAAAACATCTAAAATATGACATACATTAGGTATATCTCATTTCTGCTCCTCCAATAATTAATTACTCTGAAAAAGGCGGCGAAGCATGTTATTTTCACTTCCATTAACAATTTATTTATTCCAAATCAATTCTTTAACGCTCATTTAGAAATATAATGATCTTCATACTAGATATGGTCCTTAAACATTTACTGGTACCAAATTATTTTCCAACTTCAATAAATTAAGTTTAAACCTTGAATTTTTTTTTATATATATTTGACGCGTGATTCGCGAAGCATACATTTTATATACTAGAACATTTCCATTTCACTTTGCAAAACGATTACAGAATAATGATTTTGTAATTCTAATTTTAATCAGCAGCTAAGCTACAGTAAAGTAAACCTCAGTCTTTGTTCAGGCTTGATTTTTCAAATACACTGAATTTTTTTTTAATTTTTTTATAGCGGTGGATTTAAAAATATAACCATATGATATTATATGATGTCCGAACTTGTTAATTGTTTGAGAAAAATATAATAGATGAGATTCATTCTTCAATTACATTATATAATTATGTCTGATCTTAAATATTTTTTTGGACCGCCACTACTGATTTTAATCGTTGAGAAGTAATTTGTCTAAAAATATGTATAGTTTATAATTGACAATTACAAGAGACGACAATTTAAAATTGTAAATATATTAAATTCGGAGGGTTGAAGTGCTTCTATATTTATGTTTCCAACATGCATCAACCTTTTGAATTTATAACAAACGTCCAAAAATTGTCCACATTAGTATATTTTATGTGAACTCTTCGTGACAATTAAAAGAATATTTAAATGCAGCAACTTTTCACTCATACACAGAGAAAGCAATATAGATTAGATTTTTTTCAATTTTATTTCGATATTTTACTTCTACTGTTTGGATTGATAAAATTTGAAAGAGGAGACATATCAGAAACATAAAAATTTGAAGAATTTAAACCATTTCAACTTAACTAGCATAAAGGTATCATTTTTGTATTAATAATCACATTAAGTGTTGAGTTCATGAGGTGGTAAGAATGTGAGGAAGATCATTTTTTAGAAGTTCATTGACGAAGATTCTCTGTAAAGTACTCTGAATAATTGCACGAATTTTTTTCTCTCACCTCTGCTTATAAATTAACTTTTATTCGATCAACCAAATTAATAGGATTCAGTGCAGTAGGCGGACCTACCGCTTCTTATAAAAAGAGAGAAATTTTCCCATGCAAGTTGCAAGAACGGCGCAGAACATTTAATTTAATTTAAAGGGTGGGATCATTCCATAATGGTTATTTTAATAATTTTGACAATAAATTTTTCAATAAAAATGAAAAAAAAATAAATATGGATATGTAAATTTCATATAATTTTATTATCATGTGATATTCCATCAAGAACCATCAAAAATTTATATAATTTATAATAGTTATAATTAATGGTCTTTCATGGACTATCAAGCGATAATAATATTATATGAAATTTGAATCACCGTCAATCTATAAGTAGAAGAATATAATGTATAAAAAAATTCTATTTTTTTCATATTTATTTGAAAATTCATTGTTAAAATTCTCAAATGATCCCTTCCCTAATTTAAAACACTAATACGAGGCGATATGTACAGTATGTCTATAAATGTACAAACCTAACAACCCAACTAAGTCCTGTTTCATGATATTATTACTACACGCACTCGATTCGGATCCATTCAAACTGATACTGTCAAAACTTTGCGAAATCAGTGATACCAGTAAAATAATGCCGCAACCTATCATGTCAAGAGGCTGGATTTTTTGTAAGAAAATAGACTGTACATAGTAATAAGGAAATTTGGTATGACATTGTTAATGTTTTTTACTGATTTTTAAAAGAAAAGAAGAGCATTGAGATGATGCAACATTATATATAATTCATTGCATTCACACGATCAATAAAATATTAAATTCTCCTTATCACTGCAAAAAGAATTCTCCTTCTTATCAATGCAAAAAGAAAGCTTGACAATTGTATTATTATCTCATATAATATAGAAATGGAAGGTACGAACAAACTAAAAAGTGTTTAAAAGCACCCAACAAGTTGCTGGTCATTTCAACTCAGGTCAGAATCACCAACTACGACAACACTACTTTACTAGTGGCAATCCACATATCTAATTGTAGAAATTAATCCACATTTTCTAAACTCAAAACTGTGTTATGTCTCATTATATAATGTTTTATTCCATCTACGAAACGCTCATCCTTTTCTTTTTCCAATTAATATTCAGTGCAACTTCTGCACTGCGCTCTCTTATGTTTCAGAAAGAAAAACCAAAGTAGCTCCAAGCGATAAATAATTGAAGGATTATACTGACATATCCAATCCCATGCGCTATATTATGTGCAACATAAATTTCACTTTTCTCAAAAAAAACATAAATTTCACTATGATATGATCACTGATTCACTGTGGTAGTATATCATTGCTTCCATTTTTAATGCTCTATGAGTGATTAAGAGTACAATAACAAGTTCGTGATTCGGAAAACGTTCGGCGATGTCAAAAATTCGACGTTCGGGTATAATATGAATATAATTTGAGAATAATTCGTTTTATATAATATAAATAATATATTAAAAATATATTAAAAACTATAAAATTCTATATAAAATAATATATAATGTTTTTTTTGACGGATAATTCATGAATAAAATATTTTTTTGATCAAAAAAATATATTGTATATCAAACTGATGAATTATTCATGAAAATGAAAAATAAATTATTTGAGAATAAGTCGTGAATTTTATTGTGATGATTGAGAGTAGACTTATAAATCTTGCGACCTCTCTAAGACCAGTCATAGAAAAGTCAGAAAAGTGTGTTTTTGTTGAATACGGACTGATCAATAATTTGTCAAATTTAAGGGGACGGGAGAGAAAAAAACGACACAGTTCAACGCCTTCCCTTCTCTTTTCCCAATCAAACAACAAAACCAAAACTCGACCGAACCCAAAGCCAAAACCAAAACCCCCTCTTCTAGTCCTTTTACTCTCAACTCTCCCATTATCGCCTCCTTTTCTCTCTCCGACAAATTCTACTAAAAGCTCTTGTTAATGCAAGTTCCCTTCAACCACCTTTAGTTCATGTCACCACCACTGCTAGAACACGACTACATGGGGGGCAGCGGGGCCCTCTCGACAGAAGCTTCCTCGCCAGATCTTAGGGAAACTGAGCTCCGTTTGGGCCTACCCGGATCTGAGTCGCCTGCGAGGAAGCACCTGACTCTGGAGCTGTTACCTCCTTCGGCCAAGGGAAAGAGAGGCTTCTCTGAACTGAAGAAGGATGGTGGAGCTTCTGGGGATAATATGGGGACTCAAAGGAAAGAAGAGAACGGTGGCAAGGGCAAGAGCAAGATGGAAGAAAAGAAACCTGCTGGGGCTGCTCCAGCTGCTAAGTATATTTTTTTTCGGTTTTTTTTTCTCAAAATTTTCCCTTGTTATAATTTTTATCTTTTTTGGAGACAATTTGTCAAACATATGATGGTTTGTTGCAGGTGGGGTTGGCAATTATTGGAAAATATTGTTGAGTTTTTACTAAAATGTTTAGAAGTTTCTTGTTATTATTATTTCATATCCGTTTTTGCTGGGATCACAGGTTGAGTGCTTTTCTGTGGGTTTTTATTTTTAGTTTTGGGTTTGGTTCATAACTCTGTTGGGCGAGTTTACTAGAAGGATAAGTCTATTTTGTTCCTTCTTCAGAGCTCAATTTTGTTCAGTTTAGTGACTTGAAGACTTTGATCTCCTTTATTTCTTTTTCTTTTCTTTTCTTTTCGTTTTTGTGTTGATAAGCTGAGGGAGTGTTTTACTTCTTTTTTTGGCTACAAATTATCTAGCTAGTATTCCCTATTAACCTCACAATCAGTCCTCACTAACGCTTAGTCTTCTTTTGTGTCTAGAAATTTTTAACTTTTAGATGTTAATTGAATAAGCGGAAAAAAAAATATGCAGCTAAAGTTAGGAATTAGGATGTCATTACGAAGTAAATAGTTGTAACTTCAACTATTATTATTGTTTGAATTAATTACTCCAGCTGGGCTGGTGATATTCAAGTCTCAGCTGTTCTAGTCTGATAGACGGAACTCTTTTCCCTTTTGTGTTTTTGATTTGGGATGCCAAAGTTATTCTGTACAATAATTATTTTTTTCCTTTTCTTTGATATAAGGTTCATATTCTTACCTAATATCTATATAGCTTTTAAAATAGTTAGTGAGGCGGTCCTAATAGGGAATTAAGTAGATTCTTCTCTTTCCTGGTAGAACAATCCATGTGATAAAATGAGAGTTTGGTTTCTTAATCAGTTTGGGGCTAAGCAAGTTATTTCAAAGTTATTGACAGCAACTACCTTGTTTAATTCTGTTAATCAATCATACAACCTTTTGTCCCATAAGTGGTTAATCTTATTCATTTTCATTACTATTCATTAATTAATGTTATCACAGTCTTTCATGTCCCAGTCAAACTGTAGGGACACGTGGCAAGCTACCTGAGATAATTCATCAATCAACATCATTGTTGTTAGAGTAACCTTTGTTCATGGTTTTATGGTAATAAGCCAAGCCTACTAATTGTAACATGCATAATTGCAGAGCACAGGTGGTGGGATGGCCCCCAATTCGTAACTACAGAAAGAACACCATGGCAATAACTCCATCAAAGAACAAAGAGGATGATGCTGAGGCAAAGCAAGGAGCTGGGTGCCTTTATGTAAAGGTGAGCATGGATGGTGCTCCATATCTCCGAAAAGTGGATCTCCAGACCTACAGAAATTACAGGGACCTCTCTATTGCACTGGAGAAGATGTTTAGTGGGTTCACTTCAGGTGAGCTGTTTCTAACTTTTCTTTTACTTTTATTATATATCTCGGAAAATAGAAGTCTTGAGCCCCTTCCAAGTTCCAATGATAGATTCTCGTTTAAGTTTTTGACCACATTTATTTCATTAAAAAAACTTTTTCTTTTAGCATGATCATTATGATTGTTGTTTGAGATAAATGAAACGTTGTAGATCATTTATTTAGCTTAACTCTCGTTCCAACTAATTCCAAATTTTCTGTGTTTGTATCCTTTATTTACTTGCCTACTACCTTGCTACTCAGTGTTTTGTTTCTCATAGTAAGAGTGTTGTTTTCTACCTTCAAATAAAATCAGTGTTCCTGGAGATGATATTTGCACTTAGTTTACATGTCAACCATTAAGAAAGAATTGATGGGGTCCATGCAGCAAGTCCAAATATTTGGATGTACATTATATTAATCTTGATTATGTACATATCAACAATAATGGAAAATTTGACTTTTTTCTATGACATGAGGAACTTGGAAAAGATATTCTGGTCTCTGGATTTATTTTGCATGTAATACTTATTGTTGAACTGATGCAATCCTTTTGTGTCTACATACTGCATGTTATGAATAGCACATTTGACAATTTTCTGTTATTTGCAAGCTCGAAAATTATTAACCAATATTATTTTCATTGGCATTGAGTTGGCACAAACTTCAGTAATTGATCACCTCAAAAAATTAAAGACAAATGAAGTTTATTCTCGGCAATGCATTTCAGCACTTGTTACAGTGAGGAGTTTACTTATTTTCTTTCTGGTGCTATTCCAGGCAAGTGCAACTCCAATGGATCCGCACATGTGGGGCCCACTGACCTTCTAAACGGATCTGAATTCGTGTTGACCTATGAAGATAAGGATGGAGATTGGATGCTTGTTGGTGATGTCCCTTGGGAGTATGTACAATAGTTCTCTACCTTTTTCAACTACAAATTGAGTGGCTTTGAATCAGCTATGACCTGCTTTTGTTTTCTAATCTGTTGTGTTTTACATATGACATAATCAGAAATAAAACAATAAATTTCCGGAAAATAAAACTAAAATAACATATAAGAGACAAGAAGTCATTTTGACCCTTAATGTTTAAATAAATACAATTGCTACGCAGGATGTTTGCCAGTTCTTGTAGAAGGCTTAGGATCATGAAGAGCTCTGATGCAATTGGACTTGGTAAGCTCAAACATTTGTTTTATTTAATTGATTATAATTATTCAAACCCCAGTCTTAGGAAGCCCCCCCCCAATTGACTAGTTGTGCACTCCATTGAGGGTTTTTATTGGTTGATCTAAAACCTTATCTTTTGTTTTTTGTTTCAGCTCCAAGGGCTGAGAAGATCAAGAGCCGAAATTAGTGCCATTATGGATCAAGATTCAAGACCATATCTAAAAGTCAAAGGATGAAATTGATCAAAGGAATTCTACCTTTGCATTAACTGTCTAGTATCTTTATGTTTGTAGTGTGCCATGTTTTTTTTCTCATGTATGCTATTAGTGTGCAATGTACTTTTGGCTTTGCTCTTACTAGTTTATGTAAATTGTCTGTCATGACTAGTCTCTGTCTGGAACTTGATCATGGTTTAAGAAATGCTGCTCTTTTAGCTTGTAATGCTGTGTTCACAATTTTCCTTTTCAGTTTTGTTTTATAATTGATCAAATTTTGACCTTTATTAACACCTAAATTTTGTTGTTTCATGTCTTTCAATTATTGTTGTCTTTATTTTCTGCTTTTAGCTGCTTATTCTGTGCTCTCTAACAAACAATTCTTGGCCAAGCTGCTGTAGAATTTTGCACATAATAATGAGATCTTATGAAAGATCTTAATCATTGCTCTGAGACTTCGTGATAGGAAGTATAATTATTAACTAAAAAACCAAGACAGAATTATTGTTTGTATGCAGTGGTTCTAATTGTCTCATTTCATGACTCTGTTCTGAAAAAGCGTAATCTATTAGAAATGCCACAATCATGCCCTTTCCTCTTCTTAGCTTTCTGTAGTGAAACACCACAATTTACAATGATGGTCTCTGATTTGTGGGCTTGCTCCTTTGTTAAATGTGGGGTTGGAAGGGACCCAAGTTTATGCAAATCTGAAAAGCTCTCTTTCAAAGTGTATAATAATGTTTGTGGAAGGAATAGGAGGCTTCCCTTTTATCATTCAGGTTGGATATAAAGTCACGCAGCACCGTATGTGTAATTATCAATTGGCTCAATTTCGTGGGTATCCTCACAAAACTGTAAAATATCATATATGCCAGTACTATTAGTTGGATGAAAAGTATCACGCGTGGAAGAAGTCTATCCCAGTTTTTAAATCTTTACCAACAACTTGATTTAAAAAAGGTCGACAACTCTTTTGCATGCTTTCTGCTTCGTTATCAGTTTTTGATTAAACTCGTGCATTCAGATAGCCGAAAATTTCTGATTTTTTTTTAGGTTTTCAATAATTTTAGTATATGTTATTTGTCATATGTTTTTTCTTAAAATTTGAACATGCGTCACTCCATAGAAAGGCGAGACTCGGTATCATTTATAATAGAGAAATAAGCACATTTTATTATAAAAGAGAGTCAATACATAGATACGCCGACAATGTCATCAATACCCACTTTATTATTCATGTTAAATAAATTATTATTCATATTAACCAATTTATGATGTATTTTTTGTTTATTCAATTTAAAAAGATTATTATCCGGATTAATAATATTTAAATTGAAAAATTAAAATACTGTCAGGAATAAGTTGCATCATAAAGTTGTTGAGATGAATAACTCATTTGAATTTGAATAATATATTTGATATCAATAATGGTATATATTAGACATTTTTTATTGTAATAAATGCATGCGGTTATATTCATGTGCCTAGTGTGCAAAGAATAGTGCAGTAATAAAGGAATTGATAATAGTAAATGAGAGTAATAAGAAAATAGTGATTTTTATGTTAGCGTGAGAATAATAAAAAAATAAAGCTATTTTAAATGATAGATATATTACTTGGATTGTATATTTAGAATAACAATGACGAGTTGAGAAGAATAACAAATATTTCATTTTCCACTATGAATTGTAAAATAGCAGTTATTTTCAATGTCATGGAATAGCAAATTTATGTTTGAATAGCAACTATTATGAAAATAGTAACTATTTTACTATTCTCAGTCTATCCAAACACATCCGCAGTATATAAAAAGTTTTTACTTCGAAAACAATTTTTGTTCTCTTTTCCTCACGTTTTCAATTTCAGGATGTATGAGTTTAATTAGTATGGATCGTAAATATGTGCAATTCTGAAATTATGCATGAAATTGTCAAACCTTTTAATATAGACAAATTTTTTGTTTAAGAATTAAAAGTTGGGTATTGGGAAAAAAAAATGTTCGAAGGAGGATTCGAGAAATAATTGACGTTTCCGGAATTCTGATATTCTTTTAGGGGAATGCGAGGTGTCACATATTGCAGGGGGTCAATATGTTATTTTTAGAATCTGTAGGGTCACAAAAGGACTCATCCGTAATCATTCATAGTTTTTTTTGTTTTAATTGAATAAAACATAATCAATTATAGTTGTATGTTCCCTTGGAATCAGGCTTTTGCCTGCCTTAGAACTAGGCTTTTTTTGCCTATAAAATGATGCTGCCTCAGCCTCTCTTTACATTAAGTTTGTATACAGTATTTGTATTTTGGTTATTTAACAGGGATCATTGATGGTGGGCATGTGAAGCATCTTTCATTGATTCCACGAGACCTGTATTTTAGTAACCTTTGTCTTAGTAAACTTGAAGCGTCTGTGCCAACAAAATCCAGAGGAAATCTTTGGCCAGAGTTTGGTTGGCAATGAGCTTTATAATTGTGGTAATTTAAGTGGGATATTTTTTTTTTAAGAATTGACAAGTGTTTTTCCTTCCAAAACAACGTTTCAAAAAGATAAAAACTATCTTTATATATCTATTTTCAAGCAAAAAATATCCTTGATATAAGTCAAAGGTTGAACAGTACAAATGTGGGAACCTTTATGCTCTTAGACTCTCAATTAATCAAAATCTTTCTAAAGTTTATTTCTTATGTCTCTAAATTATTCTCTTTAAACGTGAGTTCATTTAGCAGTGATGACTCACGACAAGAAGAATGAAGATAATATAATTTATTCTAACACATAAATGGAAACATAAAATATAATTTAGGCGGTATCAGAGACATCGTATAATACCCACAAGTCCTCATTAGGTAAAGCACAAATAGGGTAGATTCAATTAATTGTGAAATTTTTAATTCCATTCCTTCATCTTTAGATCAGAAAAATAGTTTTAGAGAACCCTCTGGCCTTTATCCATGGGCTTAGTAATTAACGCATCTTAATTTTTGCAATAGTAATCCTTGGAAATAGGTATTTAGTAGATTGCTAGCTATTTACTCGAAACTAAATTCAGGTTCGATTTTTTTTTTAATGGAACTCTCATAAACCCTAACATATATATTATTTTTCATATACCTTTAACCGTGAATATGCATCATCCTGTATAAAAATGAGATCCATTAGTCCATTACCATATGGCATATGCATTAGGTCTGAGTTGAATTCGGATTCAATATGTTTGATACTAAAGATTTCTTTTTTGAATCTTTTAAACATTGAAAGTCCAATTAGTATAATCAAATATAGTTAACGATGGAAAGTACAATTTTTATTTAGAGGTTAATATTGTTCTAGATTAATTAATTATTTGATCGACACATCTCAAAAAACTTTTAACAAGCATAAAAATATTTTAGATAATATTATAGGACAGATTTATTTGGTAATAGTCAGACTCCATTATGCCCTGTATCTATAAAAAAGTTGATGAGTTTCGCTGGATTTTAAATAATTCGAGTTTGTATTTATAACTAATTTGAACCACATATATTGTGATAAAATTCTACATTTTGACTCTCATGGTTGTAAAATGATAAGTATTATTAAATTAAAATTCATATAATTTCCACTTTGTAAACACTAAATAGTTGACCTCCATTAAAAAAAAATCTGCATATTGTACATGCCCTCCTAGTGTTATATTACGTATGTGAGCCCTAACTGTCTCTGGTTTCTTTTAAAACTTAATTGCAAAAAAAAATGTTCAATAATATTCGTTCCGACTTCCTTTCTAAAGTGTTTAAAGGTACAAGATTTGGGAATAAATAAATTTATTGGATTTTATCTCTTTTATGGGGTGGTCAGATATGTATCAATCTCAATAGCACTTTAAGCTCTTTATAATATGGTGTAGGGCTTTATAACAAGATATCTCAACTTATCGTTTTATTTTAGTTGTAGATCATCCGACTAGAATTTTGTACTATGCTAATCAAGCTAGGTACATTTAGAGGAGTGGTTGCTTTCAATATGATGATACTATACTATTATTATTTTGGGCAGAGAATTCTTATAGACGCAATGAGTGGTTACTAATAGCTTTTAAGATTTGTCAGTAAGGAAATAGTAGCATTCAATTTATGTAATCCTTTTACCTTTGATTTTGTAATTTATCTATTAGCATTTCGGTGTTTCAGCTTGTGCATGGCGGATGTAGAATTTATGTGGGAGTCAATAGTAATCGGATTGAAATAGTTTATTGAATTTAAATCCATTAACTAATCAGGTATTAACTAAAAAAAATCAACAATTCTACTTATAGTCATACCTAATAACAAAACTATCAAAATAATATCTTTTTATATATTAAAAATAAAAAAACTCAAAATAATAGATAATAAAATCGACGTAAAAAAATTTTCTTTATGGGATTTTATATTTTTCAACCTAAATAATTCAGGGGATCAAAAAATAAATTTAAAAAGAAGGAGTCAAATTAATAAAATCTTAACCTAACAACACTATTTTTTTTAAATCTAAGGCCCTGATAATACTTGGATCCACTCCTGAGCTTGTGGATATGGTTTACTTTGTTTGTAGTATCGAATAGTTTAGGGTGTCAAGTTTTTGGTAGATCTTATAAGGGATGAAGAGCCTCAGATGAGATGTTATTTAAATAATATATTGGTTTATATTAGGATGACTTTTTTTGGCAAAAAAATAGTTTAAATTTACCGGATTTTCTCCTGAGGGGTTAGGTTGAGTTTGCTTAGTTTTTTTTTTCTTTTTTTCCCTATTTCTGTTTTTATGTATTCAATGTTTCATCTAATGAAACGAGCATTATTCTGTTTTTTAATAAAAAAAATTGTATTCTATAAATTATTTTGCTAGATTTTCTAAAGTTGACTTGTACAATTTTTGGCAATACAGTTATCACATTATCATGAATGATGATACTGATATTGTACTTCTCATGATACTAATATCTTGTCTATGCGTTACTACGGATGATGGTTTTTAAAAATACTATACAGATTTTCATGAGAAAACAAAGATATAAGAAATAAAGATAATTTTATAATTAATATAAATTTTAATTATGAATACGAAATTAATATAAAATAAATGCAAACTTGAGAGAAAAGTTAGCATTCAGAGTTTAAAGAAAGTTTATAGCAATTGTACACTTTCATTAGAGCAATTGATAGCGAAATTGAGCGGAACTTAAGAAAAAAAATAAAATAAAATAGAGCAGTACTCCTTTATCATGTAGTATTTTATGTAATAATTGGAATTGAGAGGAAATTATAACTTTAACATAAAAAAAGATATAAATAGTAATATTATTTGAAGAATAACTTAATCGGATGGTTGATGTTAGCTATGTAAATTCAACAAAAAAATCTAAACCATTATAGAATTAGAACACTTAAACACTTAATAAATAGTAGAGATGGAGATAGAGATATTTTCCTTGCGATGTTAAAATGAGTATACTGAATTTAAAAGCATGTGATATGTTTTATGTATGGGAAGGGATAAGTTGACAATGATTATCTCGATAATCTTGATAATAAATTTTCAAATAAATACGAAAAAAATCTTAAAAATAGAAAGAAAAAATGCTATGGATATGTTCTTCTACTTATAGATTGATGGTGATTTAAATTTCATACAAATTCAATATCGTTCGATAGTTCATCAAATACTATCAAATTATAACCGTTGTAAATTATATAAAATTTTGATGGTCCTTCATGGCGTATCAAATGATAATAAAATTATATGAAATTTAAATCACCATCATTTTATAAGTAGAATAACATATCTATAAGATTTTTCTATTTTTAAATTTTTTTAGTATTTACTTAAAAAATTATTGTCAAAATTATCAAAATAACTCATTGTCAAGTGATCCCACTCTATATGTATAGAAAACGAGCCACAACTTCTGGAAAATAACATGGTGTATATTCTAGTAAACTTGCTGTGGAAAATCGGCATTTTTTTCAGAAAGTCCGTTCCAATCATCTCTTTTTCCTTTTTTTTTTTGTCCCTGTGTTTTCTCCTCCGTCTGTGTACATCTCTTTAACTTGTTTGTAAATTGGTTAATGTCTCACGGTTACCAAGCAGACGGGCAACCTGTCCCCTATTAACTAAAGTCTCTAAATGTCAGTAAAACATTGAATGACAAACAAGCTGTATGCTTAATGTACTTAATTAATTACGATTAAATCCCATGTATGTGTTTGATGATGTTCCCATGTACTCGTGCAGTGTACCCGGGAATCTCTGACAGGCTGTGCACCTCACAGGTCATTGAATTCTGATTCTCTGGTACAGGTATAGTATCCGACTGTGGGGTATGTCACTGACAAAGGATTGTATAAGCATTTATGATATTGTCAAAAAATAAATATATATGTATGCATTTAAGGTATTATCAAAGAAAATATGTAGCATTTATGATTACCTGAAGCTCTTGCAGGAGAGCAGGTTGGTACTTCAAGTCTTCAACAAATTGCAACGTCACTTTGCATCAGTTGAGTTACTCCAGAAAC
Organism: Schoenoplectus tabernaemontani; assembly: GCA_037127355.1. Classification (NCBI taxonomy): domain Eukaryota; kingdom Viridiplantae; phylum Streptophyta; class Magnoliopsida; order Poales; family Cyperaceae; genus Schoenoplectus; species Schoenoplectus tabernaemontani. Next base: position 11,000,785 of record CM073740.1, on the reverse strand, counting down.
TAATTTTTAATACATAAAAAGCACTGTTTTAAAATGCAGTTCATGCGGGAGCACATGCGTATGCGGTGGTCGGACCGTACACAGAATAATATGCGGTTTTGATCTAGTATACGGTATGTGCGGTCTAATATGCGGTCTGTACGGCCCAGTATGCAGTATATATTATATAAAAGCTAAAAAAACTCGTCTAATATACGGTATATATCATAAAAAAATAGAAAAAATGTCTTAAAAATGTATAAAATAATATATATTTTGTTGAGATTCGAACTTGTACAAATGTGCTATTATATAAACATTGAAATAAATAGACCGTCTTCTTCTTTTTTAATATTTTATACTCCTATTTATTATATTATAAATATAAATACTGCATATAAGACTCTGCATATGTGGTATGCGATGACCATCAGCACGCATATTGAAATCCGCATTTTAAATCATTGTATAAAAGAGAGTTAACTTTTAAAATATTTCAAACAAGTTATATCATCATTTTTCTCATCATTAATTTTGTTTAAATCTTTTCATCTTTAATTTGGCATTTTGGTAATTTGGCCAAATTTTAATGGCATTTTGATAATTTTGACAAACTTTTTGAAAGGCTATAAATAAAAGGGTAGGATGAGAGAGAAAAACATAAAATTCAGTTTTATATTCTCTCTTTCTCGGTATACGGTTGTTTCAGAATTCACGGGATCGGTGAATAGTATTTTTGCGAAAGTTACGGTATTTCTGCACATTTATGAAACATAATAACTATGAGTCGTGAATAGTATTATTTCATCTTTTTCTCAGTGAATAGTGTTTTGCGAGAAATCATGATTTACGATATTTCTAGCAAAACAATAAGCTACTATCTAGTCAGTCATGGTGGATAACCTACAGAGGTATCACACATGTGATACTCCGAGACAAACCAATTTTTATTCGAATTAAAATTTGAAAACGAGGTATAAAATCTTATATTAATCTATTTAATTGTTAAATATATTAATATTTTAGAAATCAATCATGGAGTAGATCTATACAGGTTTAAAGAGGTGTGTATCTCTCGATAATCATCCGACATACCGCTTTAACCCTTCGATTAAGTTAGAAGTAAAATAATATTTTATTGTTTTTGTAAAGGATTAAAATGTGTGTATCTCTCGGTAATCATCCGACATACTTTAATCCCTAACTTAAGTAGAAGTAAAATTTATGTTTTACGGTCTTTCCGCGGCTTAAACCTTAACGGGATTTGGTTGGACCAAAGCCCAACAGTATGTGCGGTCTGTGCGGCTCAATATGCGGTATATATTATATAAAAGCTAAAAAAACTCATCTAATATATGGTATATATCATAAAAAATTATCTTAAAAATTATAAAAATAATATATATTTTGTTGAGATTCAAACTTGTACAAATGTGCTATTATATAAACATTAAAATAACTAGACCATCTTTTTTTTATATTCTATACTCATATTTATTATATTATAGATATAAAATTCGCATATAAGACTCCGCATAAAAATCTGTATATGCGACCGCATACCGCATATGCGATATGCGATGACCATCCGCACGTATATTGAAATTTGCATTTTAAATCATTGCATAAAAGAGAGTTAAGTTTTCAAACATTTCAAACAAGTTATATCATCATTTTTTCCATCATTAATTTTGTTTAAATCTTTTCATCTTTAATTCAAGAGTTTATATAAAATAGTTTTTTTCCCTCATTTAAAATAATATTTAAGGTACAACTTAACTTCTAAAATGATCTAACTTTTTATATGATCATTTATAGATTATTATGTGTCTAATTATATTATTTACTTTTATAATAATAATAATTATTATAATTATCATTATTACTTAGCATTTAAAATATCGTGTCTAAATTTTCTTTAATGTGAAAATTTATATTATTATTTTTTTTAGGACTATATTGTCGAGGCGAAATCCGAGTTACAGTCCTAGTTAAGATAATGTTTGTATCTAGATTAATGATGTGTAAATTTTTTTAGTACCTCAAATGACGACTAATTAGAATGATCTCTAAAAATTATCAGTTCAAATCTCCATAAGTAGTATTAAGAGTAATCAAAATTTGAAATCTAAACTCTCACTTTTCTATAAAAAAAATCTTAACAACTTGATAATGTTTTCTCATATCATGTCAAAAATCCTATAAATTGAAAATTATAAAAGTGTTTATTATTGAACGGGAATCATTGCAATATTTTTATATGTAATGGAATGTAAGACTTGCATAAACTTTTTATGTATACAACATGTACGAGGTATATATTATATATTATATTTGATTGTCATATTTCAAATTAGAAGTTACTTTTTACTGTTACGAAAATTATTGAACTAATTTGATGTCTCAACCATTAAATTAATGTTTAATTGTCCTTGTTAACATATCATCCCATTTTTGTTGGTACTTTCCTTGTATCAAATAGATAGTTATATTTAATTTGGTATTTCATACAGAAAATGTTGAAAAATTAAAATTCAATTTGATTATACTTGTAACATAACATAAGAAAGATTTCCACAATTAGTGCACTTGTATTTGTGTCCATTAAAAATTAAACAGATGACTAAAGCATTCGCTTTAGTTTTGTCCGTGCAAGATGTTGTAATCAGTACACGTGAGAGCTGGTTGGAATTAGACTTTGTTTATCCGTGGGAGATGTTGTAATCAGTACACGGTGTACAATCGGTTTTAGTCTTAATTAAATGCACACTAGCAATATGTTAATTAAGTTATTTTATAACTATAGTTTATAAGCGACCATTATAAAGTAGGGATCAATTGGCAAAAAGAGTAACCTAAAAATCAGAATATCGTTATAAAGGAAGAACTTTTATTTCACTTCACCATGAAAAATAATACTTCCAATTTGACACCAGATAGTTTTAGAACGTTGACCCTATATCCACACATTTTTTTTTTCTTTGGGGGAAAAATAATCTTGAAATTTCATTTTTTTTTCTGTTATCTTATTGCTCTTGTGACAAAATTACGATGGATAATTCTTTTTTTGTTTTGTTTGTAAAACCATGAGAATTATGAACTATCCCACTTCAAATGTTGAGCAGTGAGCAACATTCCAATTCAATGTAATATATCAAAGAAAAGTGAAAATGTTCTGCAAATTGTTTACAAAATATCATGAAGCCTAAAAAGAATTTGGACCAGAGTGCATTATATGTACAAAGATGAAATAGTTTATTGATTATCTAAGTCAAAGTCCCCACTTTCAAAAAAAGAAAGCTCCTATTTCATGGCTAACCTATGTTGATTTTTATAGAATAGCGGAGAGAGATGGTTAATTAATTTTATGCGCAATGCTAAAAATTGAGGTGCATATAAAAAGACACGTTGAACCGAAAGGATGTTAGGAACTTAAAGAGTTACAATATACAAGAGACCATCATTGTTGTAACACCGAACATGCCCTTATTGTTGTAACACAAAGACGGTGTCACATCCCACATAAATATTCTGACAAATTTCCATTGAAATCTGTAAAAGAAAAAGAAACGGAGAAAAGTTTTCTTTATTAATTATAATTTTGACGAAAATTAAGTCAGTTGTATATATTATTATTTTAAAAAACGATCATATGACTGCATATGCAAAGAATATGTATCTGTATACTCAGTAATGCTTATATAGTGTGATGCAGAATGCATAAGAGTATGCATATGCATATTTAGTAATGTATGATATTTTTTTTAAATTTTATCATATTAAACCTATAAAATTAATTATATAATATATTTCATACAAAATATTTAAAATTATATTAATATTTTTTATTTTGGTTTAAAATTTTTTGAAGGATAATTAATTCAAATATTTTAAGCACTTTTTAAAATATCTATGTATATAATCCACATATTAAATCTCATATACACCCACATATTATTATATATGCATTATGCAATGATTAACTACAAACATATTAAATCCTATGTATACAATAACAACTTCACAATACCTACTTTGGGAGTCAAGATCTTCTGTGGCAGCACTCCGCCTTAACAAGTACAAACTAACAACTACACTGGCAGATGGCAATCTTTCCGCGCGCTTGGTAATTAAAAACTAATTTATTTACTAAAGACTTTTCTTAAGTGCTCATAAAGCAGTTCCTAATAGTGCTGTCAATGGATCAGATTCGAATCGGATCCCGAAGGATCCAAATACGAATCTATTAAAAATTTATAAGATTCATATGCGGATCCGTATCCAATAAAATTTTGAGAATCCAAATATGAATCTATATTTACTATTATAGCGGATTTCGGATGATTCGGTTCATATTTCGGATCTTATATTATAATAATATTAAAAATAACATAATTAATATATGACAAGAGAAAAATTATCATATTATCTTAAAATTATTTCAAACATAACAGCAATCATAATCCATATTTGCTATTACAGTAATCTTAAAATTATTTGTTCAAATCATAAACGTAGTAACAATCATAACTATTTGTTCCAACTTTCAAAACATACAATAAACATCAAATAATATAATAAAATCTACCTAATTAATACAATAACTACTATTCAACTTTATGAATCAACACATAGTGAAACATAAATATTGCTCTTCAATTTAAATTAAATTGGACATGTCTATTTTATTAATTAACATATGATATAATTTTATTTATTTATTGAATTCATAACGGATTTGAATTTGAATCTTATAAGATCCAAATGTGGATCCATTATATTAAATGGATCATTTTTCTAAAATCCATATGTTGATCTAATAAACTAACGAATATATTTTAATGATCTATATGCGGATTCGGATTGAATTTTCGGATTATAGATATCCATTGACAGCCCTAGTTCCTAGCTCTTTATCTTTGTTACCTACTATAAGTTTGTAATGCTGTCAATACTATTTTGACTTGTATAGATTGCCAGGTTTGATATGCCTCGTTGTACAGTGTACACATTATCAACAACAATTTTGCAACTCCTTTTTATCGATATAAAACTATAAGTGTAAATTTTTTGGCATGACTTATTTTTAGAAGTTTCTTCTGCTGACGGCCCAATATAATGTCAATACAAACTTGACAACTTAGCCGACCGCTTCTCTTGTATATTTGATCATAAACTAAACAAATTATTATATGGTAAGATATTGTTATGGCATATTAGGTAGGGGATTGCCAACCCGGGATTTCTGGGAGCTGCTCTCATCCATGACTTAGGCATGTATTATTTTAACAAACATGGAATTTTCACTGGTATCCACGCAAAAATTGAATATATCACATAACCCCAACAATATAAATATTTAAGAAGGTAGAGTGTGATCGGGTTCTAGTCAGGTCATCAATATCTTTTTTTTAATTAAAATAACCTGAGCCAATTTAAAATTGGGTCACTTTTCTTTGACCGAATCCAACCTCATCAGTCCTCATGTTGATTCTGATTTCGAATAAAATAATTAAATATTATATATATATATATATATATATATATTTAAGCAATTTAATGATATTGTTATTTAATTAATTTTAATTAATATTTATAAATTTTAATTATAATTAAATCACAAAAAATAAAAAAAAAAATTAAATGGGTGAGTCAACTTATATCCGATCTAAACTGCCACCACCACAACAACAATAAAATCTTTAATCCCAATAAATTGAGTTAGGCTAGAAATAAAATCCAATATGAATGATCCGATCCAAATTAAGTCGGATAAAAAAATATTGACCCAGACTGGACAACTTATCACCGGATTAATTTAGATCATATCAGATTTGAGTCGGATTAAAAATTCACATCCCTGGAACAACATTATATAAAGAAAAATTACAAATCTTTTATGGAGAATATGAAAACTTCTGATTGTTGGAGGGCTGGGAAAGAAATTTAGATGTTTGCTGGGCCAGTGCTACATGCTCATAAATCTATCCGGATGCGACCTTCTTCGATTATTTGTTGGTTCATTTTTAGGCCCAATAGGCAACGGAAATGTCTATATTGCATTTAGTTTTCTCATTGCTTGTCGTATTGACAGAAACTAAGAACGTTATTTTTTTTGTATTGTAGCTAAGTAAATGACAAAGAAAACGAGCAATGATTTAAAAGGTCGATTATTCTTTGAGAATTTATGATATAAATTGAATACAAAAATTAAAATAAATATTTAAAAAAAATATTTTTTTATCGATTTATTTGAGTTTTGTATTATTTGTTGTCTCATTTTAGAAAATAAAATCATCAAAATAAAATTATTTTGAATGATGTCTTCAATTAATTTATATGTTATTGTGTTCTTAAACATTTGTGGTACGAATATCATAGAAAATTAATATAATTGTATTAAATGATATTTATTATGTTAGTCTATTCGAGTTTGATATCATTTGTCACATCATTTCAATAAATAAATCAATAAAATACAAAAAATAGTCTTATATTGATTTATATTATAATTATTATGTTTTCAAGCTCTTATGATGTGAATTGAGCAGAAAGATTAATACAAATGTATTGAAATAATATTTTATGTTACTCTATTTGAGTTTTCTATCATTTATTGCCTCATTCAACAAATAAAATCATAAAAATACATAAAATTATTTTGAATGATATCTTCTGTTAGTTTATATTTTTAATCATTGTATTTTTTGAGTCCTTATGATACGACTTACGCTGAAAGATTAATGCAAAATACATTGACATAATATTATTTTGTTAGTTTATTCATATTTTGTATCAATTATAGTCTCCCTTCTATAAATAAAATCATAAAAATATAGAAAATTATTTCAAATTCATTTTCTATTAGTTTACATTATAATCATTACGTTCTCGAATCTTTATGATGTAAATTACTCTGAAAGATTAACAAAATATATTAAAATTATACTTCTTATGTTACTTGAGTTTTATATAATTTGTAACCTCATTTTAACAAATAATATAATAAAATACAAAAGTTATATTGAATAATATCCTTTATATGTTTAAATTATAATTATTGAGTGCTCGAACCTTTATGATATCAAATTATGCACAAAGATAAATGCAAAATTATAAATACATTAAAATAATACTTCTTATATTGATCAATTTGAGTTTTGTACTTTTATATCATTTGTGATCTCTTTTCAATAAATAAAATCTCTAAAATATAAAATATTTAGAATTCTATTAATTTATTTTATAATCATTATATTTTTAAATATTTATTACATAAATTATACATAAAGACTAACATAATTGCATTGAAGACAATATTACCCATGTTAGTCTATTTGAGATAAGTATCATTTATTGCATCATATCTAGAAATAAAAAAACCAAAATATACAAAGTAATTTTTAGTGATGTCTTCAATGAGTTTATATAAATGTTGCATTTTCAAGCCCTTATGGTGCGTATTGCACTGAAAGATTAATTCAAATGCATTGAAATAGTACTTTTTTTGTTAGTCTATTTAACTTATGTATTATTTGTTGTCTCATTTCTATAAATAAAATCACTAAAATATATAAAATTATTTTGAGTGTTGTATTTTATTCATTTTGTTATAATCCTTACTTTCTCGAGCACTTATGACGTGAATTGCTATGAATGATTGACAAAAAACATTGATATAACACTTATGTTGTCAGCATATTCGAGTTTTATTTTATTTATTGTCTCATTTCAATAAATAAAATCACCAAAATATATAAATTTCTTTTGAGTGATATCTTGTACTTGTTAATAATATAACCGTTGCATTCTTATGCTCTTATGACATCAATTGAGCTGAATGATTAACACAAATGCATTAAAATGATACTTATTATATTTGTCTATTAGAGTTTTGTATCATTTATCTCATTTCAACAAATAAAATCATCAAAATACACAAAGTTATTTTGAACGATGTATTCCATTGGCTTATTTTATAATTGTTGCATTCTTGAGTATTTATGACACGAGTTGCGCAGAAAGATTAAACACAAATATATTAAAAATAATATTTCTTTTCTTAGTTTATTCGAGGTTTGTTTCATTTATTGTCTCATGTTTACTAATAAAATAATAAAATACATGAAGTATTTGACTGATATCTTTTATTGGTTTATATTATAATCATTATGTTATCAAACCCTCATCGCATCTAAATCATTATGTTATCAAAGCCTGCTAAAAGATTAACTGAAATGCATCTAAATAATTTTCTTCTGTTGGTCTATTTGAGTTTGTATTGTTTGATATCTCATTTTAACAAATAAAATTATCAAAATACACATATTTATTTTGACTAATGTCTTTTATTAGTTTTATATTATAATCATTGCATTGTCGAGCCTTTATGACGAGAATTATGCTGAAATGCTAACACAAATGCATTTAAAATAAAATAATACTTACTATGTTAGTCAATTTGAATTTCGTATTATTTGTTATCTCATTTTAACAAATAAAATTATCAAATACATAAAATTATTTTGAGTGATGTCTTGTATTGATTAATGTTATAATCATTGCATTCTCGAGCTCTTATGTTGCAAATTGTGCTGAATGATTAATTCAAATGCATTGAAATAATAAATGTACAAAATAAGTTATATAATAATTAATATAAATAATATTTTATTTAATCTGAATAATAAAGTCGGTAACAATGACAACATCACTAAGGTTCTGTATATCAACTCCTTTATATTATTAAATCATCATATCATAATCGTAGAAAGTATTGTTAGTGATTTTAAGAGTGAAGAGTTAGTTAATTTATTGCGAATATTTCATTGTTAAATCACAATACTTAAGAAACATAATAATATCATTTAATACTAATAGTTATTTTGACTCTCTTTTTTTTCTGAACAATGAATGAATCATTATACTTGGCCTCAGCTCTCCTCGCTCTTAAAGGAGTGCGCGTTTGAGAAAAAGAAATCTGCTTTGAGGCTAAATAAATGCGCATTCAAGAAAATTCAGAATATCATTCAAAACTATTTATTTTAGTATGAACTTACTAAGTATTTTGATGAGTTCAACTAAAAAATATATACTTTAATGTCTTCAAATTTCAATTTATGTTACTAAAAAAAATCTTTATATTCAAACATTGGGTATACAAATTTTCTATTTTTAGAATTTTTAAATATTTATTTGGGATTTTTAAAATTGATATTATTTCATTTGCAAATATGAATGGTTATTTTATATTATTTTAGATTTATCTTAAAAATTATGAAAAATAGTAAAAAAAATTCCCCTAAAATAAAAAATAGTTTTTCCCAATATTTTTATATAAAAAACTTATTGAGCAATATAAATTGAAAATTAAAAATGATAAAGATACATTTTGAATTAAGTTCACTACAAAATATGATGAGTTAAAACTCATAGTAACTTTTGTTTTTAAAATTACTGCTCATTTAAGCTGAAAGATTTGTTTGCTTTAGCAGGAAGAAATATACATTTCGAAAGTCTGAAAAACTAACTCGTGACTTGTGACAATAATAGACAGTGGTCACGCATTTCTTTTTATTAATATGAGAACTACCTTGTTGAAATTGACCTGTATTAATTTCTAATTGAATATGAAAGAAAAAATGTTCATTTTTTTTAATAAAGATATGCATTCAAAGGTGAACAAGATATCCGTGAAAGCTATTTTGAAGGTGACTAGGTGATGCTATGGAGGTAGTTATCAAAGACGTGATATAACTATTTGAAATATTAGGATTAAGGAATTTATTGAAGCTCTTTTAGATTTGAATAAGTGGGGTTTTTTCCTCTCTTTTTTAATTTTTATCTTTTAGAGGTTTATAAGAAAATTTTCACTCGGATTTCATATTGACAACACATTTTATATGAACGCGGCATTGATAACTTTTTTTCTTTTTAAACGGAAATGGCAATCTACGAAGTGCGGATATTGATGCTTGAATTATTTTTTTTATAATGTAAGAAAATTCTAAATTTTCTTTTCATTTTGAGGCTCATTTTTTTAAGAAAAAATGAGAGTAAAATTCTTAAATTTTAAAATGTTGGTCCCGACACCGGCCAAAAATAAAAGAAAAAACACCGAACCCAAGTCCCCACGTCGTACCCCACCGTTGTCGGAATTCATTATTTTTTTTATTTTAGTAAATAAAATAAATAAATATAGCAAATTGGCCACCCCTCTCCTTACTTTTGCGTTTATAGCCAGATCCGAGTTTAAAACTCGGGTCCGGTTTTTTTTTACACAGAAATGAAAGAAAAAAAACCGGACCCGAGTTTGAAACTCGGGTCCGGGTAAATATATATATATATATATATATATATATATATATATATATATTTTACGTTTTTAATATTATTAAGTTAGTTAGTTATTATGTTATATGAAATTAATTATGTTATGTAAATGATTATTATGTGATATGAAATTATATTGGATAAATGATTATTATGTTATATAAAAATTATTATTATTTTTCTGTTGTTAATGATTTAAAAATTATTATGTTAATGTAAAAAATTGATATAAAGTCAATATAAAGAACAGTCGATGTAAAAATATATATAAGAACAGTCTAAAAAAGTCGATACAAACAACAGTCTAAAAAAATATATCAATGCCTTCCAAATGAGAGACGAAATATACGTGTCTCTAGCCCGAATTTCACGACGAGGACGCTCGTGTCTTGCGTCCGGCGGTGCCTACGTCTCGGGCACTCGGGTGGACGGACCAGGAGTGTCATACGATGACGCGCGCGGAGTATCATATTGGGTATCGGAGGTCCCAGCACCCGGATCGAGGCTCATTTGACTCATGAGCTGAGAGTACGACATGAAATCTCCCTAGAAAAAGTCAAACTCATCAGTCATCGGCTCTGGCCCCGGGTCAGGTGTGCCGCTGATCGAATGATCATCGGCAGAGATATCGATGTCCTCAGGATCCGTCGGAAGACCTGTACGAGTAAATTACACATATTAACATGAATTAAATTATCAAAAATCAGTTAAATTAAAAATACACACAAGTTAAAATTAAAATTTTTAAATATTAACCTGCAGAAGCAAGCATCGAAGTGAAAAATATGTGGATGACCTAAATCACCCATCAAATATTTTATCTGGCGTAATTCATGCTTGCCAAACGCTGCATGCCGGGCTTCGTAAGCCAATCAATGGCGGTGACTGTATTCTTCACCAAACGGAACATCTGCATATATAATTTTTTTATTCTATAGCGCTAGTTATGTGAATAGTTTAATTAATAAAAAATAGATTGGTTAAATGCTAACCGCTCGGGCACTCTGATGTGAATGTGGTACGTACGATAACTCATATTTCAAAATTAACACAAAAAATCAACTAAACCAAACTATATTAACTATATTTCAATTATTACTATAATTATACTAATTAAATCTACCAAAATTACTAATTTTGATAAATTTAGATTTAAATTTAAAATAAAAAATTACCTTTCAAATGATGATCAAATTGACGAATCGACGGGTTTTTTCGACTCTCCTTCTAACGATAAAAAGTTTCGCGCAAATGGTTTATAAATTGGAGCAAAAATGAATTAGATCTAAAAAATTGGGGAAATTTTTTTTTTGTATTTTTTGAAGAGAGCATAAGGGAGGGGAGAGATGGGAGAGTGAGAGGTGCTGGAAATGCAAATGGGGTAGCTGGACCCGAGTTTGAAACTCGGGCCCATATTTTTTTTATTTTTTTACATTTCAAAAAAAAAAAAAACGGACCCGAGTTTGAAACTCGGGTCTAATTATAAACGCAAAAGTGAGGAGAGAGGTGGTCAATTTGCTATATTTATTTATTATATTTATTAAAATAAAAAAAATCTGCGGAATTCGTCCCCAAATCTACAGAAATCGGATCCGTCCCCAGAAGGCTCTACCACTTCGTTAGTAATTTCCCCCCAATTTAACTCTTAAAATTAGTTAAATTTTTTATTGTTAAAAATAAAAGAAATTGTACTTGTAGTAGTGGTAAAGTTTTATATAGTGGTAAATAATTGTGAATTGTAGTTGTTATATATAGTAAGTTTTAGTATTTAGATGCATGCAATTAGAATTAGCGATGCATGTCATTGTAGTAGTTATTTCGTGAATTGTAATTAAATAGTTTTTTATTTTGTCAAATTATTATAATCGACATTAAAAAGAATATTTTAGTAATTTTATTTATAAAATTAAAATTATTGTGATTTCGTAATGCTTGTTAGATGCATGTAATTAGAAATTTGGTAATCATAGTTCATTCTTGTTGGGATAAATGTATGTAGTTAGAATTGTTACAGTCCTAATAAATTACAAATTTATTGGAGATTATTGTAGTTAATAGTTTTTGTACAAATAAATTTAATTGAATTATTAAAACTAGCTTTTGTAACAAATCAAAAAGATTTGTTTAGTAAAAATTATTGTTAAAAACAAATCAAATAAATTATTTAAAATTATGCATTTGTAATAATTTAAAATTGATTTGTTTAGTAAATGTTTATTTTATTCATATCATGAACAGTGTAACAACGACTAATTTAAACGCTAGTGGCAATGGATCTCAGACTCCTGATGATGGTATTGATCATGAGTTTATTTCTACACTCCTCCCCATACCGAAGAGTATGTTTAGAGTGTAATGTTTGCTTGAAAAATGTAAGTATTGACGTAAATCAGAATACTTTATTTATTAATTTATTAGAATATTGATAATATTTTTGATAAATTCTTTTCGTATATTGTAGCCGGAGGATGTCCTAGATTGCCAAGCGTACAAACTCGTTATTCCTTTTGATGAGAGATATGTTTCAATTCTGAAGAAGTTTGGGTTGTATCAGCTTGCACTAATATCCTATACAAAAACTTACCCAATATTAATAACCGCACTTGTCGAGCATTTTCATCCAAAAACACACACTTTTCACTTGCCAACTGGAGAGATTACTCTGCAGGATGTGAGTTGTTTATGGGGTCTACCTATCAGTGATCGAGCGCGGCGATAAAGGAGCCGCAAAACTCATCCAGGACACTTTTGATATCAATACAGAAATGCTGAAAAAAAAATTGTTATCAAAGAGTCGGGATTTAGTATCAGTCTTAAGTGGTTGTGGACTACTCAAGTATTCTGTATAAATTTGAATTTTATTTTGTTCAATAATAATAATAATTAAAAAAGCTAGCATATGCATAATATGATGTAGGTGCCGAATATATATTTTGATAATGTCGGATCTCAGGGGTTCACCGCTAAACTTTCAGATTTTACTCCAATGATGACTCATATCGAGCCTTCTATAGCAGCTGAGATTTCTGTAGTTGCTGAGTCTTCTCACCATGGATTTGTTATGTATGATTTATCCGATGATGGTGATGAAGAGGTAGATCCGATCATTCCAATAGGTAGAGGGAGCCGAATCAAGTTTAAGAGATGGTTATACACACCTAGTGATCATCCTTAGTTATTTGGATTGTGTTATTTATATTTAGTTTGTTTATTAATTAAACTGTGTTATTTGGATTATGTTATTAAAATTGTATCATCTGATCTGTGTTATTTGGACTATGTTATTAAAATTATACTATATGGTATGTATTATTTGGACTATGTTATTAGAATTGTACTATTTGGACTATATTATTTGGTATGTGTTATTAGTTCTGTACTAGTTGGATTGTGTTATTGGACTGCTATACCATTATTGTACCATTTATATATTGTGTTATTTTTTTTTATGGCGAAGTTGAGCTGCTATGGTCCAATTTCGTTTATCTATTCTACAACATACCTCTTTTGAAAATTGATGATAAAAAGGTGAACTCGTAATTTACTGGAGCATGAGCATAGTGGTCCTATAAGAAAAATAATGCATAAATAGTTCAATTCTTCTTCATTTGGTATATTGTAGTTGTATGTAAAAGTTATTTAAGGCTCTGTCGATTATTTAGTCTCATGGTACGTAGCACAATATTGGACGGTGATGCGGCACTCAAATATATATATTTTTAATACCAGATGCATCATTTTTGTGTAACCCGAGATAACGCTCTGACAATTTTAAAAATATTTGTACCTCAGTTGATTTATAAATCTAACTAATTGATTTGTCTAGTGTGTAATTTATTCGAACATGTCAGTTATAAAATATAAACTAGAAGAACATAGGCCATTATCAGGATCCGCTCTATCAGCCGCCTCATCTGCTGGCATCTTGCATAGCTGAACACGAAGCAACTGCTAAAAAGGGTCTCTGTCTTCAAACTACACGTTTGTTTGGTAGCCAGTCAAGATTTAAAATGTCCGGATGTAGGATTTTGATCAGTCAGTAATTAAATTCAGGGTTCAAACTTATTAACTAATTAGATATTAAATAAAAATATTTAAATAATATTTTTTATATATTAAAAATAATAAATAATCATAATTATAAAGAAAATTTTTCCTTTATGAGATTTTATATTTTAATTTTTTACATAATTATTTCATTATCTATGATATTAAATATTTTTTCTCAATAAAAAATAATCAGACAATCCAGTGGAGGTCAGAAATTTAATCCAGGGAAGTCAGATTAACAAAATTTTAGTTTAAAATACTATTTTTTAAAATCCAGGAGATCAACTACCCCTGATATAACTTAAATCCGCCCCCTGCTTATTTAAATATTTAAGACGTTAAGATAAACCAGTAAATTGAGGCTTTGAGTACCTCAATAGAAAAGTGAAGACAATATATTAACTGCTTAATATTTTGACGCTCTCTACTTTCTATAATCCATTTATTTATTTCACACTACAAAGTAACGATATTTTTTAATTAACCAATTAGTCACAAATTTGCTTTAACTCTTGTTAATGTCAAATACAAGTATACAACTAACTATACAAGTTGCAAGTGGCAACATCAACAGTCCCTATCAAGGACACGATCAACGGTCCAGATCAACAGTTGTAGATAAGATCACAAGCGATCACCTGTGGACCGGAACGAGGAAATGTGGGGGTATACTGTACCCCAGGAACAGTCTAAAAAGTAACGAGCAGATCCTTTTCGTACAGTGCGAAAAAGGCAAAAGCCGCGAAACCCTTTCTTTCGGAACCATGGAAGGAGACGTTACTGTTATAGAATGAATTCGTTGCCCGGTGAGTGCCAAACTGCCAATCCTTCGATTTGGGTATTTGGGTTTCCTCTTTTGGGTTCCATGAGACCACCACCACAAGGGTCACTGGAAGGTTCCCTTTGGAAGTTGAAATAGTTTAGTGAGAAACTGGATAAAGCTCGAGGGAAATGAGTGTCCTTTGATTGTTTGTCAGTGAGAGAATATTTTCTGTGTTTTTAGTTGAGAATGATTTTTATTGTAAACTAATTCACTCATAATCGAGTCTTTTCAGCTCTATGCTGTCGATATTCGTTTCCTCAGAGTTTGTCATGGAGACTTTTTTCTTTCGGATTTTCAGAATTCAAGAGAATATTTGATCCTGTCCATGTAGCATTCCTCCTGGAAAAAGCAATTTGCTAGAATTTCCCTTCTCTTTTTTCATCCTTAAACCCGGGAAATTTCTGTCTGAAATGGAAGATACTATTCTTTGAAGAAGTATAGCAGGTGAAATCTCTATTTTATTATTTTTTTAATAGAGATTGGATATTTTCTGTAATTTCCGGTTACAGATTAAAAATAGTTGGGGCAACCACCATTCTCAACTCTCCAATTGTGACATTTGGTTATCACAAGATTAAACCGTTGATTTCTGGATGTTACGAGTGGAGATATATGATTATTCTTACAATTAGAATTTAGTGCTCTGAAATCCACCATATCTTCTCAGCTACCAATGGGCTGCGTAAGTTCCAGGTGTTGCTTCGGCGAAGCACCATTTTCCTTTGAACAATCACGCCCTAAACCTCAAAAAATGAATTTCGGCACTGATACAAGTGTCACATCTGTTTCCTCTGATGAAGCTGGTGAAGAAGAAGACCAAGTGCCTGAGCAAAGTGCTGCTAGGGACTCAAATATTGGCATTACTCGACTTGCAAGGATCTCTTCACAATTTCTCCCACCTGAGGGGTCAAGGAAAATGCGAGTGCCAATAGGAAACTATGACTTGCGGTACTCTTATTTATCTCAGAGAGGTTACTATCCGGAGGCATTAGACAAACCAAACCAAGATAGCTATACTATACACACTCCATTTGGTAGCAGTCCTGATGACCACTTCTTTGGTGTATTTGATGGCCACGGTGAATATGGTGCAGAATGTTCCCAATTTGTGAAGAGAAAATTATGTGAGAATTTGCTGAGAAATAGCCAGTTTCACGTCGATGCCGTTGGGGCGCTTAATGACGCTTACCTAACCACCAACTCACAGCTGCATGCTGATACCAACATAGATGATTCCATGAGTGGTACAACTGCCATAACAGTGCTCGTACGGGGGCGCACACTTTATGTGGCAAATGCTGGTGATTCACGTGCAGTCATTGCTGAGGAGAGAGATGATGATTTGGTGGCAGTTGATTTATCAATAGATCAGACCCCATTTCGTCCTGATGAGCTGGAGAGGGTTAAGGAATGTGGGGCTCGTGTCCTGACGCTGGACCAGATGGAGGGGTTAAAGAATCCTGACGTGCAGTGCTGGAGAACTGAAGAAGGGGATGATGGAGACCCACCGAGATTATGGGTCCAGCATGGCATGTACCCTGGAACTGCGTTTACAAGGAGTATCGGTGACTCGGTTGCAGAGTCAATTGGTGTTGTTGCTGAACCTGAAATTTTTGTTGTTGAGTTGAAACCCAGCCATCCATTTTTTGTGGTTGCTAGTGATGGGGTTTTTGAGTTCCTCTCTAGCCAGACAGTCGTTGACATGGTATGAAATTTCTGCTATATGCAACGGTTGTTATTTATTCATACCTAGATTTCGATAGGGTCTGATTGCTGTTTGTTGGAGCTTGCCCCACTAGACCTCTGGTTTGTTGAGGTCTAATAGGAAAGGTTTGACCAAAATATTAAGAATAAGCCCTAAAACCGCAATTACTTGTGTACCATTGATTATTCAGGCCAGGTATCTGAATGTGCCAGTTAGTTCATGAACTTCATTTCAGGAATTGCCATAATTTCTTAGTATCTGGTAGAAACTTGAATGTAGTCCCATAAAAAAGAAACTTGATCTTACTGATATACTATTGGATTTCTTTAAAATTCAAAATAGATTATACTTTAAGAATTTCAGGTTGCCAAGTTCAAGGATCCCCGTGATGCCTGCGCTGCTATAGTTGCTGAGTCGTACCGTCTCTGGCTTCAATATGAAACTCGTACTGATGATATCACAATCATTGTTGTTCATATTAATGGCATATCAAATGTAAGCCACAGGTTTCTCTCTACGAACTTGTAAGATGTGTAACCATGTTTGGATTAACAGGAAACTAGTAAATCTTTGAAGGTCACTGATTCAAAAAAAAAAAAAAGAAGAAGATGAAGAAGAAAAAGAAAAGAAAGAACAAGAAAAATCAAGTCACAATTACAACAAGGAAATATGAGGTTCTTCATTTTCTTCTATCATAAGTTATAGGGTTGTCACCCTATTTGTAAGCTTTAGGTATTTAGTTTCAGACTCTTGGTATGTAAGACTTTAATTTAACAATTTCAATAGATTCAGAGATCCCTTTATAATCACCTGTTTTTTTAAAAAAAATTCACAAAGTAATTTGTTATAACCCTGATGATTATCTTTCTTCAGATTGGACTAGTCCAAACTATAGCAAAAGCACCATTAAAGCCTGTGCCGCAAACAATGGAGGTTACAGGATCGGAGTCTCCTATGGTAAATTGGGCAGCTAAGAATAACCGTGCCAGGCAGGATATTTCACGTTCCAGGTTGCGAGCTCTAGAGAGTTCTCTGGAGAAGGGCCAGGTCTGGATCCCACCAACTCCATCACACAGGAAAACGTGGGAAGAAGAGGTACGTGGCTTCTTGTGTAACACATTAACCACATGTTGCAAAATTGACCTGGACATGTCAGTGGGCTATATACCCAGTTTAAACTGACCCTTCAATTTTGGTGGTTGGAGATGTCTACCTGTAAATTGTCTTGGTTGGTTGAGTTAGTTTTTTAGATCAACACGCCATTAGCTGACCTTTCTAGCACTCTATTTTTAAGTTTTGATAAATAAAAACCGTTCCAAATACTCAAATGCATTTCGTTGGAGGTCGATTAGACAAGGAACAAGCTCAAAACTTCTGCAAAGCAAAATCCTCTTTAAGTTCAATATTTTCTTAAACCTAATCAGATAGGGTTGAAAGAAATTATTTTCATGAATAAAAGAAATGCTGGAATGATCTCTAAATTATTTCTATGTTATTTTGTAATTGTATTCACTTTGGATTTTGAGATGAAGAAGAATAAAATTACAAAATGATCCCTAAAGTGTCACTTGTTTCATTTTTTAGTCCATAAGCTCAAATGTTCTGATTTTTCTTATAAAATTTGCTTGAGAATTTTTTTTTCATTTTTCTTAAATAAATTGAGATAATGAGTTGCTTATGTGTTTTTTGTAAATTGTAGGCACATATAGAGAGGGCTTTAGATGGTCATTTCCTATTTAGAAGGCTTACAGATTCACAGCGTCAAGTTTTACTCGATTGCATGCATCGAATAGAAGTGAAGCCTGGTGAAATAGTTGTGCAACAGGTCACACTATTTTTTTTTTAATTAGCAGATCATCAGCCTACTACCAAATTCCCTTTGAGCAGTAGAGTATTTAGTCTGCTTTTTTTTTCTTTTAAGACTCAAGATATATTAAACATCATATTATTGAGATTTTTTCGTTTTCACTTTCTGTGTATGATACATGCAGGGTGGGGAAGGCGACTGCTTCTATGTTGTAGGGAGTGGTGCATTTGAAGTTTTTGCAATTCAGGTACTATTATGTTTGAGTAATCACTTAGGGTATGTTTGACACTTGGTGAAATAGCAAAAAGTTGGAATATAATAGCTATTTCGATGAATTAATTTGCCAAACGAATTATAAACTAAGTAGAAAAGTGCGGAAGAGTGCTAATCCGGTATACCAAGTTATAGGTGGTATACCGGATTAGCTCTTGTCGGAATAGCGATTATTGTTTGATTATGTTGTATTATATTATTATATTATTATATTATGATTATAATTATGATTATGATTTATTATTATTATATTATTATTATTATGATTTAATATTATATTAATATTATGATGATTATTTATTTATTTATTATTATTATATATTATATAATTATAATTATAATTATTATTATATTAACATCATTATTATTATATATTATATTATTATAATAATTATTATTATTATTATATTAACATCACTATTAGTATTATTATTATACGATAAATTTTATTATTATTATTATTATATTATAATTATTATTATTTTAGTATTATATTATTATATTATGAATATAAATATGATTATGATTATTTATTATTATTATATTATTATAATTATGATTATTTATTATTATTATATAATATTTTTATGATTATGATTATTATTTTATTATTATTATTTTGTTATTATTATATTATTATGATTATGACTATGATTATTATTACTTACTATTATTATTTTATCATTATTATATTATGATTATAGCTATGATTATATTATAATTATATTATTATTATTATTATTATTATGATTATAATTATATTATTATGATTATAATTATAATTTTTCTTATTATATTATTATATTATTATGATTACAACTATGATTATTATTATCATGATAATGATTATTATTTTATTATTATTTGATTATGTTGTATTGTATTATTATATTATGATTATATGATTATTATTATATTATTATTATATTATTAGAATTATAATCATTTACTATTATATTATTATGATTATGATTATAATTATATTTATTTATTATTATATTATTATATTATTATGATTATGATTATGATTATGATTATGATCATTATTTTATTGTTATTATATTATTATCATTATTATTTTACTATTATTATTATCATCATCATTGTTAGTATCATATTATCCATATTTTAACTATTCTGATTAACAACTGTCAAATGATATTTTCGCTCTTCCGAATAGTCAAGAATACCACTCTTCCAAAAATACACTATTCTATCACTCTTCCAACGCTATTCCTTGATTTGCCAAACGAACCACGGTTAAGCTTTTTCTTTTCACCCGGAAAAGGTGAACCCTGTACATTTAAAGAGTGAAATTGCACTACTTTTACAACAAGAAAGGGGTCGACCTGTATTTGGTGAAATTTGTGGGTAATAGTTAGCTACCATATGTTTTGAAGTAATTGAACTCTTTTGACCATGTTCTTTGAAGACTGAAATAACTGCAATATTCCTTCTTTTATTACAGATTGCTTTAAAACTCCACCGCACCCCCCTGAGAAAAAATGCTTTGTTTTTTCATTTACTTTGATAGCCTGGTAGAATAATGATATTCTTGTGGTGATTTGGACTGTTTCATCCAAATTAATGCTGAAATTAGACGCAAAGATTTATTGAATCTTGGCAGCTCTTTTGAATGGCCTTCTTGAGGGTGTTTTTTGCTACTCTTTGATTTTTAAATATATATATATTTTTATTTTCTGTTGGGGAATGGAGAGAGTTTGTCTGTTTGGGGTCGCTTCCAGGATTCCAATGAATGGATACAATTTGCTGCTGTTGCTGGTATGCTTTATAAACCATTGTCGTCATGTTATAATGGTTAAATGACTATTGAAACAGGAGGAAAATGGTCAAGAAATTACTAAGGTTCTACATCAATACAAAGCCGAGAAACTATCATCCTTTGGTGAACTGGCACTCATGTAAGATGTCATATATTTATAGCTAGAATTCCTGATGCAACATAAATTCTAGTAAGTGTACCTATGATTTATGTCTAAGACTTCTTATTAATTAGGTACAACAAGCCGCTTCAGGCATCAGTGCGTGCTGTGACAGGGGGGACTTTATGGGCCCTTAGGAGAGAGGATTTTAGAGGAATTTTGGTTTCAGAATTCTCAAATTTAACATCTCTCAAACTTCTTAGATCAGTGGAGATATTCTCTAGACTTAACATCTTACAACTGAGTCAGATTGCTGACTCTCTCGAGGAAGTTCCTTTCTGGGATGGTCAAGAAATTATCAGAAAGGTAGTTTCTATTTCAGCTTGAGTGTTTGTTAACTCCTTTAGATCATCATGGTTCCCATGAATTTTGAAAATTTCACATAAGCTTCTGATATAGCCTAGTATCAAGAGCGCATATTCTTGGTTATATCATTTAGGCCGAGCCCATTCCTACGCAGGATTCCATTCCAAAGAGAAGGGACCATGCAACCTCTCCTCGTGCCATGTCACCAAAACCCAGAACAAAGACAGTGTCTGAACAAGATGATGATGTCAGTCTCCTAATAAAAAAATTGGGGTCCCTGGCACCATCAGGTCCCTAGTGAATAACTACCTTTAAAACCTATGCTAGAGAATCTCAGATCTGAGCTGGCATCATCTGGCGTAGGAAAGGACCCATTATGGACCAGTAGCCATACCATATACCAATCAGCTTTTAGATAATGCTTTGGTAGTTGGGCTTTTCTGGGATCTTAAAGAAATGGCACATGGTCTTTTTCATATGTCAATTTGTCAATGCACAATAACAATCATTACTCTTTTTCAGTATAACATATGGACCTCTATGTGTGATCTCTTTCTGTTTTGAATCTTATTTAACTGGTGGCTAGTATATGATATATCTGATCATCCAATGAAAACTCTTTGACACCAAATTAGTAGATTAGCACTTATTATGCCTAAGTTTTAGGTCTGGTACTATGGATTGATGCATTGGTTATATCATTTGGCTAGTGGGCAAAGTGGCAGACACTTCATTAGGTCATTCTTTAGGCGACCTAGTATCTACACTTAGAAGGATTCTATATTGATTGTACTTATTTTTACTGCAGAATGAATTCCACTCTTCACTATACATCATTCGAAAGGGGCAAGTGAGCTTGAGGTATAATCCAGGCGCAATGAGCCCAGATGCATGCAACATTCTGGATTCAAATCTGAAACGTTGGGACCACAGTCAAGAGAAAAATGGTGAGATCCTAGTGTCAATCCCTGAAGGAGGACATTTTGGTGAATGGGCTCTCCTAGGTGACGATATCAATCTTTTAACGGCAGTCTCTGTAGGCAGTGCTGTATGTTCAGTCATTGATAAGGAAATATTCAATGAAATAGCTGGGCCTATATCAAGATTTCAACAAGAAGATGTCAAGTAAGCAGTGAATTGCCTTCTTTTCCACATTTTGCTTACCGATTGGAGGGAGGTTAATGACAGAATCATTAAATTAAGTTACAGATTTAAATCCATCTTAACATAAGACTAAATTAAAAAAAGTATCCTTGCTTAAATGAAAGTCTATTTTAGCAATAGTGCTGCGCTGTATCAGGAAAGTTTAATTGAGTCAAAATAAGTATTTTGGGGATTTCTCATATGCAAAACAGGTATTGGCAGTTGGGTTTTTTTTTTCCAAACAAAAGTAATAATAAAAAGAAGGATAAAGATACTTCAGGGCTTCTCTCTTTTTTTCCTGATAACAGTACTTGATGTATTTAAAATTTTAAATCAATTAACTTCCGTTTGTGTAGGGAGAGCGATTCTTTGGTAAATATTGCTAATGTCAATGATGCCATTCCTTTGAACAAGAAGGTTCAATTCTCTGAATTGGTAGGGGGTCGGTGCCTTTCTTTAGATGATTAAAATAATTTGATCTCGTTAGTTTTGAAAGAGCATCCTTTATATTAGATTCTAAATTCTGGTTCTTTTCAGGAATGGAGAATGTGCTTGTGTGTGACTGATTGCAGTGAAATTGGTCTTGTCAGCATAAAAGGTTCTGGTAAGTTTTAGAAAATACCTTTTGCAAATTGCATCAATATTTTACCATGTTTCAATAGAGGGGTTTTGATGCCCAAGTTATCAGAACCTCTCTTATGCATTAACAAATGTCTAAAAATATCCAAACCACAACCTTGAACTGTTGTTGTTGTTGTTCATCTTCATAAGAGAAGTGTCTGTAAAAAAAATGTTAAGTTCTAGAGTTCTCCTTTTATACAGTGAACCCACTCAAATTATCTACTAGACTCTAAAATTTGATTGGTCCATTTTATAAATGAATGACTTCGATGAAACAAACTCAACAAAATTTTGAATTTTATGTGGACATGTCTCTCTTGAAAAAGAAAGGCTTAACAGTTTGGATTCTTTTTGCATTTTAGAACGTTGATGGAAAAGAGGTATTGTAACAACTGTATTGTGGTACTGGCGGCAAACCCTAAACTATTGTTGTAAATGATAATGACAGTTTTTTTTTTTCTTGAAAGGAAAGTACCTTATAAAAGGTACTTGCTTCTATTAATTTTTGAAAGCCATACAGAAAGTCATCATTGCATATGAGTTATATGCAATGTGCTTCAAGTAGTACAGTATAGAAAAATACTAAACAAGCATCAAGGGGAGCTATATATTACAGCCAACAATCCCCATCAGAGCACAAAATGTAAAACACCTCTAGATAACAACAACAACAAAGCCTTTAATCCCAAATAAATTGCGATAGGCTAGAAATGAAATCTGATCTGAGATCTTAGAGATCTGAGATCTTAGAGATCAGAGATCTCAACAACAAGTCTAGATAACCAGTACAAATATTCAATTAATAATCCCTACATATCGAGTAAGTCTTCATCTGGAGCACCTTGTATGCCTGCATCCCCTGCCATGCCAGCAGGGTCTACTGCCTCAGTAGAACCAGGCACACCCTCAACCCTCAACCCTCAACCCTCAATGACAGTTAATCTCAATTCAGTGAGAAATTTTGATAACATGTTTAATAAATTTGGGAAGCAATATTTATATGGGAAGGGATCACCCGACAATGGCTATCTTGACAATCTTGACAATGGATCTTCAAATAAATATGAAAAAAAAAATCTTAATGTTTTTCTACTTATAGATTGATGGTGATTCAAATTTCATGCAATTTTATTATCGTTTGATAGTCCATCAAAGACCGCTAAATTGGAACCGTTACAAATTGCATAATGTTTTGATGGTCTTTGATGGACTATCAAACAATAATGAACTTACATGAAATTTAAATCACTATCAATCTATAAGTAAAGGAACATATCTATAAACTTTTTCTATTTTTAAGATTTTTTGTATTTATTTGAAAACCCATTGTCAAGATTGTAAAGTAAAAGTAACCCATTGTCAAGGGATCCCTTCCCTATTTATATTGTGTTTTGCTTTATTGATATAAATCAATTTTGTTTTGAAAGTTGGTTAGTGAATTGTCAATCAACAATTTATAAAAGAAATAAAATTAGTTTAAAATAGGATATTAATTAATTTTTGCTGAGTAAATTTTATTTTTTCGAGTCATGGATGGATAGTCAATATTCCACTAAACACACATATACCTCTTTAGAAATAAATAATTTGATGCTGGATGCTGATATCAAATAAAATAAGAAAAGTATTAGGTGAAGTGTGATTTTGTTTGCAGAAAGGATATTTCATTTGTTGTTAGTTGCAGAAAACCTATAATAGCCTTATTTTATTTGGAGGAATATGATCTTATTATTTATGGTCTTAAACCCTCTATAGTAATTAATAAATGATTATTTTTGGCTGAGTGAATGTACCAGATAAAGTCGGAAGCTTGAAAAGGTTTTCAAGAAAAAAAGTAAAGGAGCTTGGGAAAGAGGCACAAGTATTGAAAGAGAAAAAAATGATAAAAAATTTCAGTGGAACTTCCTGTATTCCAGAAGTATTGTCTACCTGCACTGATCAATATTATCTGGGAATACTGCTAAATTGTCATCTGGCCTGTTCTTTTGGTTCAATACTATACACCCCTCTTGATGAATCATGTGCAAGATTTTATGCAGCCTCAATTGTTGTCACTTTGGAGGAATTACATCAGGTCTGATTCTCGTTAAAGAGCAGTATTTCTTATAAACAAACTTGAAAAAATAATTAAGAGAGCATACCTACTTCAAAGTTGATGTCATTTATATAGAGATATGGTTGACCTTACATAGAAAAGTTAGGCCAGCTTTTTCATTTTTTAACTTACCTAACCTCGTTTAAAGTTGCTATTATTCAGAAAACACCCAAGTAATAAAATATTTTTGTCATTTTAGTTTAAAATAACAAAATTTGTTTATTTATTTTGAATAGTAAAACATACTATATTTCTGATGCCTTTTCTTTTGCCGCTAATTATTTTGATAATCCTGATGGAGCTTAGAGGTCTATTCTTTACCGAGGTATATCACCAGATATCCTAATGCTCGATCAATCAGGGCGTCTAAAAGTAAGCAATTTTCAATCAACATTTACTTGCAAAATAATACTGAAATAGTTTTTGTAAAGATGTGCATGTTCCTCTGATAGTACTTTTCTTGATTGTATTAGCTTGTGGACTTCAGATTTGCGAAGAAGCTGGAAGGTGAGAGGACCTACACAATATGTGGCATTGCTGATTCCCTTTCTCCAGAAATAGTACTTGGTAGGGGTCATGGTTTTGCTGCCGATTGGTAAGATTTAAGTTAAAAAAATATTTTGAATTTGCTAAAAAAAGGTACTCAGATTCTTGGTAGTTCAAAAATCCAAATATTTAGGGGACTTGGGATAAAATAAGACAAGAAAAATGAATTTAAACAACATGTCCTTTGGACTGAAAATTAGCGCCCCCCCTTGAAATATATGAAGTATCGGGTGCTTTTTTTGCAAAATAATTTGTATCCGACTGGGTTATTATCTAATCATCATCAGGTGG
This sequence comes from Schoenoplectus tabernaemontani, assembly GCA_037127355.1. Classification (NCBI taxonomy): domain Eukaryota; kingdom Viridiplantae; phylum Streptophyta; class Magnoliopsida; order Poales; family Cyperaceae; genus Schoenoplectus; species Schoenoplectus tabernaemontani. Next base: position 10,974,871 of record CM073740.1, on the reverse strand, counting down.
GCCCTAGGAGTGCTTCTTTATTTCATGCTACAAGGTGAGATGCCATTTGGTTCATGGAGGCAGAGTGAACTGGACACCCTTGCAAAAGTTGCAAAAGGACAAGTTCTTCTTCCTTCAACTTTTAGTATTGAAGCTGTTGATCTCATAACCAAGGTTTGTTGTAACTATTGGAAACTCATGGATCACAAAATGTACATGTTGAGCTACTCACCAAAAAATCTATAGGAAAGTCATTGTGCTTACAGTTTCCAATGTGGCACAGCATTTACAACTCTTTTTAAACTTTTCGGTCAAGATATGTAGTAAAAGAAATAATCTTTTTCACAGTTTTTGTCATAGAAAGAAAGGAAACGGTGACTTCTTTTGTTGTACTAGGGTATTAACTTGTCTGTCCAAGTAGTTTGCATTATAGGAAAATCATATAATCTTTTCCAAGTGATTTGTCCAAGTAGTTCGCAACACTGGTTTGTAACTAATATGTTGTTTACTCATTGAAATTTGTTTCTTTAATAACATTGTTAGATAAAACTGCATAGGTACATCTTAATTAAAAAAGAAAAGAGGACAAAGTACTATTGAGTTCTGGTTAAAGTGAGAGATAGTATGTGAAAATTGATCTGACTTCATCCTTATTTAACACAAATTCATAAGGGCTGATCAGGTATTGACCCAACCTAACCAAGCTATTGAGGTGACTAGTTTTACCATGCCTTAACAACCTCTTTAACTAGCTGATAAAATCTACCTTATTTTTATTGCAGCTACTTGAAGTGGATGAAAGCAAACGACTTGGTAATGAGGGTGTAGATTTGGTCAAAAGCCATGTGTGGTTTGATGGCATAGATTGGAAGGCCATGGCAAATTCAACAGCTCCAGTTCCAGTAGAAGTCACATCCCGCATTGAGAATCACATACACGTTCATGGGGAGGAAGTAAAAGAATCTGTTTCTTCCCCTGCTCAAGATTTAGATGATCTTGATTTCCCAGATTGGATTGAAGATTGGTAGCAGAAACAACAAATACAATGCGTCGTTAGGCAAAGTAATTGATATTTGCATTTGGTAAAAGACAATTTGCTCTTCAATATGAAGAAATTAGTTAACAAGACGAGTACATAGTAAGTACGACATGATACACCATGTAATTATTGTAAAGAAGATAATTCTGTTTTTACGGGAGGCAAAAAAAAGTAACGGAGGAGGATAGTGCACGATGTTTGTCATAGTGCTGCCTCAACTGTTAAAAGAGAAGCTTCTGCATTTGTTAAATTTGTGAATTTTTACCTTCATTATGTATGTATGATTATAACAATGTTTTTTCCCCAAAGGAAATTTACATGCGAATACTGGAGCAAATTGTAATTGACCAATTTATATCCAAACTGAACTACTTAGTTTGCAAAGTGAACGTCTCCTGTTCTATAAATATTGATTTAATTGTATACACCTCATTGGTTATGTTTCATCATATGAAACTACTGAACTACTGTTGGAAAAGTTATTTAATTTTTGACACTTTTAGACTGCAATTCCTGCTGCTTTTGCTTGCTAGGACTTTTTGAGAATTTATTCCGACTTAGTTCCTTTTAATCAACTTTTTGGGTCTTTATCTAAGTCAAAATAATTTTTAGCATTTGAATTAAAATCAATGCAACTTATTCTCGCACTTGTGAATTAAGTGTGTTGTTTCTTTAACTTCTTTTACACTGAAATAATTATATACACAAGAGACTGTTCAAGTCCTGGCAGTGTTTTGTGTATTTGTTCGTGTGGTATCCGTAAAGTGATGACTGATCAACATTTAAGACATGAAAAATTGATTCATCAACTACTGTCTTGAGTATTTCCTTTTATTTCAACTTCGTTATATTAATTCTAGTGCTTTGCTTTTTTTTCAACAAAAAAACTTATGTATATATATAGAGAGATAGAATAGTGTTATGGTGTTTCGCTAAGCATCAAAACTAGTGTTTTGAATTTTAATCTTTATTTTCAAATTAGATATGATCAATTCGAATTGTTTAATCTAATTTTCATATGAAATATATTAATAAGTCAAATTTTATATTTTTTAGAATTGATTTGCTATTTTTGAATAAGGAGAAAATCATTGTTTGAATGAATCAAAATTATTATATCAAATCATTTTCTCTTCATTCGAAAAAATATTAAATCAATTCTAAAAAAATATGAGAATCAGTCTTTAGTCTAGTGACAAAAGACAATGACTTCTATGTGGGAGGTCGTGGGTTCGAAATTCAAATGAAAATCTTTTATGAATATTTATGAAATTTAAGGACTTGACTCTTATCTTTTCTATCAAAAAATATCTAAAATTTTATTTTACTAATATATTTTTCATATGAATTAAATGGAACCGTTCAAATGTTCAAATCAGTTATATCTAATTTGAATCTAAAACATACTGATTATGATGCTTTACGAAGCACCATATATTTTGCAATAGTTCATTATATAACACAACTATATATAGTACGCATAATTTCATTATATATTTTGCAATAGTTGAACATGCATGAACAATTGTACTTTGAAGTATTTTGGTGGTGATTTATGTGAATAATTTTCAGACCATAATTAAATGCTGCCAAATGCCAATTAATCCAATTACGTAGAGGTGACACTCGGCGGTTCCGATTGGGCTGAGCTGGGTCAAGTCAGGTTTTGAACTGTCAAGTGTCAGTTTTTTTTATTGTAAATTAATTCCGATCAAGTTGGATTGGATTTGGGTTCGGACTATTTTGGATTTAAGTGAAGCTAGGAGTCAGTTGATTCCACGATCAGAATTTTTTTATAAATAATTTTGTAATTATATATATATATATATATATATGTATATATTCAGAAAAAAATTATATTGATTTTTTTTAATTTAATCTCTTAGAAAAAAAAATAATTTTTGACTCCATCAAAGTTTGACTCCGTGATTGGGTTTTACCAAATTTATAGTACTAATATATATATCCTAAGAAAAATCTGGAAAGCCAAGAGGGATTATATTACAGTTTACAAGGGTGGGAAAGCAGGGTATGTAACCACTAACCAGGCACGTCAGTTTATCTACTTCTCTATAAATATTCCAGCTTGTGAGCTAATTGAATCCGGATTTATGGGAGAATAGATTTGCAGTTTCATCTAGCTAATACGAGCGCATGTATGTTTTGTGCATGATTTGGTTGTACCGTGACATGCAATTGAATGTTCCTCCATAAATTAAATTGAAAAAAAAGGTGTCTAATTGAGTATTGACTTCTCTATTGGGTAATTTGATCCATGTTTTTGATGCAACAGTTGGCATCTCTTCATTTATAACGCAAGACTTTTTTACATTAACTAATAGTTTAATACACAGATAAAAACGAGAGTGAATTAACAATTAATAAAGCGTGTGAACGAGTGAGCTCATAATCATATTGATAATAGATTTGGTTGAATTAATGAAGTTTACTCACACGGAGAGATCTGATCCAGTGTTGAGCGTTGAGGATTAGAACAATGACTCAATGACAGGGGTACAACTACAAACTCAGAAGTCAGTGAGACAGTGGCTCTTCTCTGCTGTTGTTGGTTTGCTTTCTTCATACAAGCAATAAAATAGTACATATTCAATTAAATAATCAATAAAAATGGCATATCTTGGGGAATAGAATAACTCTCTGTCAGGTCCCACCATATGACCATATGCTGTTCGGTGTTCGACTGTTCGCTGATACCATCAATTCACATCCAGACAAACCACGTCAGCAACACCCAATACAATTATTAGCGAAAGGTTATGATCTTTCCAGCTCGGATTATTTGTTGCAAACGTTTTGCTATTATTCTTGGTGCGAGTCAGTGATGAATTGAATTCATCATTTCATTCAGTTTGGTTCTCTGATATTTTTTTTGTGCCAAATCCATACTACAAGTGATTTGGAACAGGAATGGTTCTAAAATTAAATAGAAGATAATTTATGTTTTGTGTTCTATCATTGCCTACCGTATAAATATCTGCGCTGGCTTGTGACCACTCCCTCTGCATTTGGTATTTTTTTGGAGCGAAGGTGAGAATTTTAAGTTAACTATTTTTTAATTATTTATAAAGAATCTTATTTGGATTTTAAATTTGCACATCCACATGAAAACACATTATATTTGTCATTTAATTTAGAACATTCTTTTGAAATTGAATAATTGATAAATATGGTTGTAAGAAAAGTTTGAGGCTCGTGTTTTGCTCAAGTTTGTCTCGATTTTTTAACGACTTTGGTTTGTTTTTTTATCAACTCGATTCGAGTTTAATTTTCTTATATTTTTTGAGATTCAGCTCGGTTCGACTCGTAAATAGCTCAATATTAGTTTTTTAATATATATGATTATAAAATCAATAAAATATAAATTAATTATTAATATAATAAAAGATAGAAAAATATACTTATTTACGCTATAATTATGTATAATATTGTGAAAATATTATCTATTTTTAAATTTCATTATAAAATTAATAAAATATAAATTATTTCAACTTTAATCATTTATGATTATATAAAATAAATATAAAAATTATAATAATTGAGCTCATCTAAAAGTCTACCTCAGCCCGAATTTGAACCAGCTCGACGTGGTTTAGCTTGGTTCGATTTTATGTCATTTAATTTTAGTTCAAATTCGATTTAAATTAGCTCAATTTAATTTGAGTTCAATTTGATTTTTTGTTCAAATTGATAAATATGCAAATAAGTCTGGTGAGACATAGAACTCGTATGGTTTCCTAAAACAAACAAGGCCCTTTTGTGCTGTATTTTCTCGTATCTTTGTTCCTGGGATGAACATCTGCAATTGTTGCTTGGTGTTGTGTTAGCATGTTTAAATTTGAACGGCACATTTTTGTAGAAATTGAAATAGAGCCAACTCTTACCTCATCTAAGCAGATACAAAATAGTGCTGCATAGTGCATGCGATTTTTGATATCTGTAAGTATTGCTCATTGTTGTTATATTTTTTGGGATCATCCTTCTAAACTATTAACTCGTGGCAAGTTTTAGTTTTTTATCTGATAGTCAATTAATAAAATGATAAAAAAAAAACCTTGTATGCATATAGTATAATATTTAATATATTTATAGACTGTAGAGATTTAATTTGCAGAAAATTATTAAACGCTTAAAAAATTATAGACACTTAATTGATTATTGATAATACAAAATATTTTGGTCATTTCAATTTTATTTTGATTCTACATCTTTATTTATAAGGAATATACAATTATTGAAATTGTTTTATTGATTTAGAGATGAAAAGCAAACAAATGTTAGGAAGAAGAAAATTATTACAAAGTGTTATAAAAAAGAAAACATTTTTTTTTATCAATTTTAGTTATTTATGTAAATAAAATTTGTCTGAAGATAAAATAAAACATATGAAATCAAAATAAAATAAAACATTAATTTTATTTTTATTGTGATTATTTATTTAATTTTCTATAATTTTAAAATAATTAATGAAATTACTGCAAACTAAAAGTTCGTAGATATAAATATTTTATATATTATACTATAAGAATGCATGGGTATTTTTGGTCATTTCATAATTTATAATTTAAGTACTAAAGTAAATTAGTGATCAGTGTCGGGTTCATTTGTCACAAATTAAATATTTAAATGTTGCATGTTTCCCTCGAATCATAAATTATTATTATTTTCAAAACATATGAATTATTTTAAAATAGAAACATTCACTATATTGTAACTGCTACTTTACACATGTCCTGGCCTCCTCTATTTTCTCGAGACGTTATGGGTTTAATTGAGTTTGGAGCCACTTCTGGATAGATTTATTGGCAATATTTGTTGATAAGACTAATGCCTGAGTGAATGTATGTAGAACCGAATAATGAATAAATTCATTGATCGCAGCGCTTCCTCCATACAGAGTGAGATTTATTTTAAAAAAAACTTCCCGCATTAACCGTCGTGTATAAATAGTTGAATACAATAGCGAAGAGATGCCTTTCCTTTTTACTCCTCACGAGTCATGATCCCAGACCATGTTTTTTCGCTCCGCCACTCAATCGCTGAAATTATTTATATGTAACAAAATACTCATTTATGTTAAATACAAAAATACATAACAACTAGAATATATATCTATTTGGATACATCGGTTTCTTTTGTATGTCACAAAAAAATATTTTAGGTGTGTAACATGGAACTATTTATCTAATTAAGGGCTTTTACTGATATAAAGAGTAACAATTTATACAACATATCATGTGATCTTTATGTTGTAAAACTATTTATATTTGCCAACATAATTCTGACTTTATTTATATTTTAACTGATTGCAATTTACATCTATTAATCTGGTTACTAATATTAAATAGCTAAAAATATTAGTACTTGATCTCGATGTTATTTATATTTACCAACATAACTATTTATACAATATATTATGTATTCTTTATATTGTAAAGCTATTTATATTTGCTAACATAATTTTGACTTAATTTATATCTTTAACTGATTGTTATTTACATCTATCAATATGGTGAAAAAAATGCTTGTACTAGCAAATTTTGCGACAAAAATATTTTGGAAAGTAAAGAAGATGATTTAACCTTTAGAGAGAGGTGTTGAAAATGGTACCTCTTCATATGAAAACAACATGGAAAGTAGTAGTTACTTAGAAATTATTTTCAGTATTTGGGCTAACTCTCTTATGAAAAATAGAAGTTAGATCAACCAATGAATCTTAGAAAATGGAAGTGAATAGAGATGGATGTTTGAGAAGAAGATGAGGTCAGATAAGAAATTAAAAGTTTCTGATATTAAAATTAAAAAAAGATAATATAGCAATCTCATTCTGAATTACAATAAATAAATAAATAAATAGTGTGGTCAATCTACTTGCAGGATTTCGAATGAGGATTGAGCCATGTTGCTGGTGGGCTTATATTAATTGGGATAGAATTATTTCTTATTTTAATTGATTGTCTGATTCCCGCAACCATTGATTCTTCTACGTGACACTACAATAATTGGAATATCAACAGAATGATGGAAACAATAAAAAAACTTATTAACTCTTTAAATCTATGATTATATTTTATTTTTATAAATAATTCTCAATTTTATATTTTTCAATTTATAAAATAATTATATATGAATTTAATTTTTTTAGTTTATTAAATACATGATATTAAGCTTTAAGATAATAATTTTGAATCAGATTGTATGGATCTCAAGATTAAAGTTAGATTAAGTTAGATTAGTAATAAATAAATATAATCAAAATAATTTTGAGATCAAAACAAAGAAAATAAAGGTATTATACTCTAAGCATTGTGACGATTTTTGTGCAACGGATGACCAAAAAATATTTTTAATGTATTTCAGATAACAATTATTATAACTTTTATCATAATTATTGTAACGAAATAAATCAAAACTTATTCAAAAATCACAAGAGTGTAATTAGTCAACATCCGTTGTAAGTGTTTATCATAACCGTTGCAACCAATAGTCTTCAGTTATAACTGTTATAGTTATGTTGTAATTGATAGTTTAATTTTTTTTTAGTTTTTCATAATCGTTGTAATAGTTATACAACTATTATAACGGTCATACAAAAGTTGCAACGATTAAACAACTGTTGCAACAGATATAACCAATATGTTGTCTGTTTTGCTGTCAAGCTATAAAAGACAACAATTTTTCTCTCCCAATTCGCAAATTTACGCATCATAGTTTTGAGAAACCCTAATCGCCAGCTTATATATAGTCTAGACTTTTGTCTAGTTGATTTCAATCTCAACAATACCTTATTTTACCTTTATAAAATGAGATCGAGAGATTCTCTATTAGATTGTTAGTTTTTTTTTCTCCTTTGTGAGTTTTCGTAGGTATTGTCATCGTTGTTTATTTGGTTGATAATTGTCTATTTACTTGGTGTAAGGAATTGAACGTTCATAATTGTAAGAATAATTACGATAACATTTGGATCCAAAGACAAAGGCTCGTTATAACCGAATTCGATTATATTTTGTGTCATTTCTCTACTCTCTATATTATTTTATTTCTTGATGTTGAATTGCTAAACTAGTTAAAGATATTTTTTTACTATGTATTATCAGTGCCATTATGAAAAATATATTTAAATTTTAAATGATAATAAAACCATTAAAGTTGATTGTATCACTTTTGTTCCGTGCATGTAATAAATATATCATATAATTTTGTTTTTATTCTGAATTGCTTTAAGAGGTTCACAAACAATATAGGTGTGGGCGATTTTTTAGCATTGATGTTTCCATAAAACAATGGAGCTAAAATGTAACAACAACGTACAACATTTATCAAATCTCACGATTAGTCATTTGCTTTTGAGTTTTAGATTTTTATTGTTTAAGAATTTCAGAATTAATGTATTGGAAAGGCAAAAAATATATTTAGAAAAAAGAAAGGAAAACAAGGAAAAAGCAGCGATGTTTGAATTCTTTATTTTTTTTTCCTTGATGAGGACATTGATAGGAGTTAAATTTTCATATAATTATCTAAGAATTTTATAAAGTTAAACTTATAAAAAATGATCAAAATATTTTAATTTCATTAAATTAGGATTTAAGATCAATTTATTGTTCAAATTTGATGTTTGATGCAGGAGAAAAGGAATGAAACAAGTTAGATGCGATTTAAAGTAAAACTGACGAGAGACGATGAAAATACAGACTTTTGAAACTATGTGCATCCGTGCAAACCCCCCTCGCAGACCATGTTTAGGGCCGCAGACGGTCTAAGGCAAAGTAGTTTCAGCTTGACCTCTCTAACGGTAATTTGCAGTTTCTGAGAAATTTGTTAGGAGTTTTCCAGTGTTTTTAGCCTCGTTTCCTTCAGACAATGAGTAGAATGCAATGATTGATTTGCTTGTTGTTCATGAATTACCTGTGTATGAAATAATAAATTACATATTTAGGTAGTTGCTAATACTTGAACTTGTACAACAATTGATCAATTTGATATTTATATACAAAATCTTAGGTTTGAGACTAATTATCAAAAAGAGACATCGATTGTCTAACCCAACCTGAGACTTAGGAAAACTATTTCGTTAGAGGCTTTAGTACCTTCTTGGACCAAGTTTAAATTCTATTATTGAGTCCATTAGAGGATTTGATGACTTAAGTATACAATCCGATCAATCATAAAATTTAGTTTGTTTAAAATATGCCACAAAATAAAAGTTGCCCTAGATAGAAGACTGAACCACAAAAATGAACATATTCTAAATTGAAATTGAGAAATTCTCAATTATAATTATATGAAAAAATAGTAACATGATTCAAATTAATTTAGTGTATGTATTTAATTATAGCTCAAAAGCTTTAGAATTTTTTTTATTTTCTAAACCTTCTTAATTTATAGTTCTTTAATTTAGGATAACATTTATTTTTTTATATTTACTTTAGCGTATAATTAGAATTAGATCACCATTTTTATTTACAATAGTTTAGACAATTGAACGTTGATAAATTTAGTGTCAAAAGTTGTTTATGTAGATCTACCCCTAGTTATACTATAGTTATTAGGTTTATATGTTTATAAACCTGACATTTAAATGTATATTTACATTAACACCCGACACACATCAAATATCTGTGGATGTTTCTGAACTTTTGCCATTTGATAAGTCAGTCCTCGAATTTTTAGTTTGGACAAATAACTAATTTAAAATGACCAGAGTACATTTATATTGTTTAATATAATGTTTAAAATAATTATGTTTATGAGCTTTCAATTTACAAAAATCTAGTAATCATTTCAATTTGTTATGTCATTTATAGTTTGAGTTTATATATCTTATTTTTATCATTATAAGAAAGATATTGGCAGGTAAATAATTGATTTTGATTTTTTATTTTTCTATTTTTATAAAAAAACTTTATAATTTTCAAATTTTCAAATAATTATATTTATTTTTAATTTCATAACATATATAATCATATTTAAATTGGTAAAAGTTTAAAATTATTTTTTACGTAACTATATATATATATATCTTTGTTCTAATTATACAATAAAGACTTATAAACCAAACGAAATGACATAAAAAAATATATTATGTTTTGAATATTAAATTGAGTGTCAACATTTGTCTAAATATTTAATATTTTTTAATTTAAAAATGCATTTATTATATAAGGATGTGAGGTTAATTTGGCCATTTTATATTTTAAAATGGAGGATTAGATAACAAACGAATTGTTGGATGTCGTTTGTCACTTGTATAATTTTAAAGTGTTTGTTCAAAATAAAAGCTTGAAAACTTGACTTTGCACATGTCGTTATTCGATGGTCCAAAAATCGAAGAAAATTAAAGACAATGGTAAAGGTAAAAATAAGGTTGATATGGTTTTTGGTGTTAACAAAGCAAGTACGTCCGGTACAAAAACATACTCCTAAGTGTCATCATTGTAAGAAACGTGGACACATGAGGAAGGATTGTAAGAAGTTTAAAGATTGGCTCGCTAAGAAGGGTAATGATTTCAATTTCATGATTTGTGAATCTCTTTTAGTTGATATTCCCTTAAATACGTGGTGGGTTGACACCGGTGCCTCCTCAGTGCACATTACGAACTCATTAGTGGATTCCTTTCCGTGAGGATGCTTCAAAAGGGAGAAAGGAAACTCAAGGTAGCTAATGGATTAGAGCATTAGGCCGAAGTCGAGGCCATTGGAACTCTTCGTTTGATGTTGAAGAGTGGCTTTATCCTCGATTTGCATGATGTAGTATATATTCCTAGTATGATTAGAATTTAATTTCTATTTCTAGACTTGATGCGTGTGGTTTTATATTTTAGTTTGGAAATAATGAGTTGAGACTATATCATAACTCTAAGTATAATGGCCAACTTGTTACAATACAAAAATTCATAGTGTCTAAAGCATTAAACCTTTCTTAACACAAGTTAAGGTGTATCCCTGATTGTCCCGTTCTTAAACCAGCTCAAAATCTCAAGGTTTGAAATTCGACCGTCATATTTAGAGGGACAAAATCAGAAATGATCGGCAGAGATATTTGAGTCAAGAAAATAAAATGTCCGGATCAAAAAAAACTTTAATTTTTACTGCATAAGTTTTATTTTTCAGTAAATGAAAAGGATACCCGGAGTATAGGCTGGCACCCATCTTAGTTCCTCCCTGACATATTCGAATTTCTCAATCTCTACAAATCGATTCTTATTCACAATTAAGTTAAATTATATTTTTATTTTTTCCTTTTCCTTTTCCTTTTGTTAAGGAGAAATATATCTACTAGATATTCCAAAATTCTATCTATCGACGGACTTCCTCATCTCAGAAAAATTGTAAGAAGATAAAAAAAATACGTAAAATCGCTTTCCAACATATTTTGATATGTATATCTTATCGAGTAGTTTTATTTTGACTGCTTCAAGCATTAAAATTTAAAGCCGGATAGCAACATATATTTGTTATTCCTTTTTGTTTATTTCTGAAATCACCAAATATCTTTATTTCGCAAAACATCTTAACGCAAGTTTTATGAGACATTTAGAAGTTAAAACATTCTGACATCTCGTAGTTATTCTCGAAAGAAATAGATGAACGATACGCCAAATAATTTATTTGTTAGCTAGACCTTCAAATTTCTTAGGTAGTTTAGTTACCATTGATTAATTTGTAGACTTTGATGTTACTTTCATTTCTGGTAAGGAAATATGAAATTTGCGTGGATTGATTACAAATTAAGATCCAAAATTGCGTAGATTGGAGAGTTGGTCCACATTTAGTGAGGAATATTACCATCAAATATCAATCCACCTTATGTCATCAATAGACATCCATGTCAATTTGTCATGTGTCCACGCAACCATCTATCCATACACCCTGCATTGTCATGTGATCCAAGCTGTCAATGGATAATGTCAACTAATCCAAATCTGACCTGTATTATTGGTCTGAAAATTTTGGTTTTATTTTTGAAATATTGTTTCATTTTCCTTTTTGTCTGAGAAATTAAGCATTTGAGCATTTCGAGCCTACGGCTCAAATTTTAAAATCCCATACTCAAAATTTTAATTTAAATATCTAAAAGATTTTCATATCATAATCTTGTAGATTATCAATTTTCATCAAATTTAGAGTTATTTTACTATACTTAATAATTTTTGAAAGATTGCTCTAAAAATAATTAAAAATACTAATTTTTGTAGGCCAAATTTTATTATCTTTCAAAAATCATTAAGCATAGTAAACTAACTCCAAACGTGATGAAAATTGATAATTTATAAGATTATGATATGAATTTTTTTTTGAGCTATTTAAGTTAAAATTTCAAGAGCGGGATTTTGAAATTTGAGCCATAAGCACTTGGTCGAAGTGCTTATGGAATCACCATAGCCAAACTATATATATATATAGTTATGCTATGGTTGGTCATGAAGTACAAAATATTTTTATATTTCACGTCGTATCTCTCATTTTCGAATTCAAAACACTTATCCGCTCATTAAAAGTGTTCTCCATATTGAAATATATTTGGAGAATAAATTTTATATTTTTTAGAATTTTTTTCTTTTTTTGAAGGGATGAAAATACATTAAGTTTATGATTTTTAACATGGACAATTTTCTAATCCATAAAAAAAGAAAAAAATTTCTTAAAAATATAAAATTTGATCTTCAAACATATTTTAATATGGAGAACATTTTTAACGATCGGATTAGTATTTTGAATTTAAAAATGGGAGATACGACGTGAAATATAAAAAATATTTTATACTTTATAACTAACCGTAGCATAACTCTCTTTCTCTCTCTCTCTCTCTCTATATATATATATATATAGAGAGAGAGAAAGTCCGACTATGGTGTTTTGCAAAGCACATAGGCGTTATGTGTTTTGCGCTCTATTTTTAATTTCAAGTCAGAAATAATCGATCTGAACCGTTCAATCTAATTTTCATATCAAAATCTATTAGTAAACCAAATTTTAGATTTTTTTTTTTTGCTATTTTTTCTGATGAGGAGAAAATGACTTAATTTGAGAATTCTTATTCATTCAAAAAAATATATAATTTGGTTTAAATGCCTGATGATCGCCTGTGTAACATAGATTGTCTTTCACTATTGAGTAGATAGTCATATGGCACACACATTATCTTCTAATTTTAGAAAGATATGTTGATAGTTACGAATAGCTTCTTGCTATTGGTGAAGCGGATGTCTCAGTTACTCCTTGTGCTTGTTTCTCTTTTCTTTTTCTTTTTATATATTTCTAGCTTATATTAATTACCGATACGATCTCGACTTTGCTTTCACTCCTCTTCCTTGTTAATTTAGATTTTGATATGGACAACGTTTGGATCGATCATTTATGACTTAAAATTAATATACAACGCTCTTGTGTTTTGCCATCAACCTAATTTTTATATATATATATAGAGAGAGAGAGAGTCCGACTATGATGCTTTGCAAAGCACAGAGGCATTGTGTGCTTTGCGCTCTATTTTTAATTTTAAGTTAGAAATAATTGATTCAAACCATTCAATTAATTTTATATCAAAATCTATTAGTAAATCAAATTTTATATTTTTTATGATTAAATTTGAACCATTTAAATCAAATTGGGCTATTTAAATTCAATAACAACAAGCTGGCATAGAAAAAAAATCTATAGCAACGTATTGGGACCCAATCTTTATGGCTGCATTGTCATCAATCACATGCAAAATTTAATCATATTGTTTTAGTTAATTATTTAGTCTGTCTCTGTATCTTGGGTGAAAATCAACAATTAATTAACGACTTACCTTTTAGTTACCTATTTGCTTGGTAGTTTCTATAAATTTTATACCACTAAAGGAAAAAAAAATTGGCTCATTGGGAGAAATTTCCGGTTCATTAGTCAACAAGAAACGCACAATATGCATGCTACAAAGTGTGAAAGATGCAAAAATATAAATTTCCACGGGATTCACACTTATCATGATAATTTATACAAATTTTACATTTAATTTTGTTTATATATGACGCATTGTTGATTATCATGATGGAACTTTGGTAGCATCCTAAAATAAATATACCAAATCAAATGTAGCCTTTTAATACAAGGCGTGTTACTGGTTTTCACTTTCATAATTTAATTATACCCCAATGATTGGTTACTATCACCTTTGAATTTAAAAATAGTTGCTTCCAGCTTCCTCCATATAGTAAGCTTATCTACTTCTATAGCGACCATTAACTATATATTTAATTATTTATTATTTGATATAGCTACTTAATCCAAACTCCAAACAAAATTTGTCAAGAGTCAATACGAGGGAGTTTGAATCTGCTGTTATCCAACTAATATGAACTGTTCATTTTTAATCCGAGTTGGACCATCCGATAAAAAATGACCCTATTATTCCGAGTTGGACCATCCGATAAAAAATGACCCTATTATTCCGAGTTGGACCATCCGATAAAAAATGAACGAATCTGATTAATTCCGAAGAGAGAAAAAAAAAGGAAAAAACACTAATATGAACTGTTCATTTTTAATCCGACGGTGCAGCGAGTTCTATTAGTCCGAGATGAATAACAGCCAATGTGAGTACCTTAGTTATGTCAACAGTGCTCGCGGGACCCACCGCGTGAGGAGAAACGCAACTGGTCGGTTCCAAGTGGGACCCGCAAATTTCTAATGGGCCCCGGAAATCATTTATGAGCTTAAGGCATTTCTAATAAATACATGTCAAGTATAGCTGGCATGTTGGTATTGGATAAGGTCCTGTTCCTCATCCTCATCCACTACACACATTTCACAAATCTTTTTTTTTTAAAAGAAAGAAAGAAAAAATCTCTCAAATTTTGCATTCCGAGTTCAGGTGAAATATTTATGGTACTTTGCGCAGCATGTGAATGCACGTGGAGTTGAAAATAACATGCTAAGCTAATTTTTAGATTGCAACTTGATTCAAATATTTAATATAACATTTGAATTGGACATAAACTTCTAATACCCATCAAATGTCGTAAATTTTGGAGCTTGCTTAATTTGTAAAATATTAAAGGTATAAAATGACAAATTAAACCTCTCAATATATAAGAAGTATAAGATGATAATATTGTTTTTATTAATTAGATGGACGAGCTTTCTCATCTTGATTTATACAAAGAGAAACCTAAAATTGTATAGAAAATAACATCAGGGGTCTGAAATTAGTTAGGACTTAGGACATATAAGCCATATTTCGCAATAATTGAAATTAGAAGGGAAAAAAACAAATTTCGCAATGTTCACAGTAGCAGATCCTGATCTGAAGGAGATAAAGACAAAAGGTCAAAAACTCAAAAACTCAAAAGAGGTCAAAACAAAAGCAAAGGATCGAATCGATTAATGCAACTTCTTGTATTTTTCTTCACAAATATACGATAGAATAAGAACTTAAAACTGTTTGATTTCGTTGTAACTTGTAAACCACTGAATTCACTCGTATTAGTCGTACCCTCGCTAATATCATAATATTAATGTGTGTATCTGATAGTTGGTACTTTAGATAAGAAACAAAGCAAAAAAGTTGAAACAATAGTCTTCAAATCTTCATAACTTATTCTAAAAAAAATGTCCTTATACCCATCAAATTTTCTTAAATTACAATTTTTTTCATTAAAACTTCAAAATAGACATTGTCCCATTGAAGGGCACTCATTTTTTTATTTGTTATTTTTCATTATTTAATCTGTACAGACGTAATTTTCTTTATCATTAAAAATTTAAACGATAAAAATCAAATCTTATGTAATTCATTTATAAATTTTGAAGATTTGACCTCTTCTCCTTTCTTCAAGATAAGTATCATAACGTGTAGTTGAACATATTTTTTTTGTAATATTTAATGATATTTTCTTTAACAAAATTAATAAACCTGTCTAATTCATAACTTCATGAGTTGAAAAACATACATATAAATCATGTGGACGGGCGGAGTCAGCACCTATGATAAGGTTGGGCAAAAAAAAATTCTTGAGTAAAGATGGGAGCATAATCTATCTATTTTTTAATTATTTATAAAAAAATTATTTGGGATTTTAATTTGTAATCTTCCACATGAATAATCAGGGGTGGATATAGTAAAAGCTAGAGGGATTAATTGATCTTCTTAGATTTTAAAAAATAATATTTATGCGTTAAGATTTTACTAATTTGATCCCCTTGATTTTTTTGACACCCTCTAAATTGTTTGATTTTTTTTATTGAGAAAAAATATTTAATACTGTGAATAATGAAAAAAAATATATAAAAGTTTCAAAATATAAAGATCTTGAGAGGAAAATTTTCTTCAATGACTTGATTATTTATTATTTTGAATTTTATATTTTTAATATATAAAAAGATATTATTTTGATAATTATTATTAGACAAGAATTTATATTGAATTGTTAATTTTTTTATTTAGCACCAGATTGGCTAATGAGTTTGAATCTGATAAGCTATTATAATCTAATTACTGACCTCTTTGATTGAAATCTTACTTCCTTCCCTCTGAATAATATTGTGTTTATCACTGGACCAAAGACTAATTTCATCAAAAATATTTTGAATGAGAAATAATTTTATAGTACAAATTGTAAGCTTAATTGTACAAATACGAACACAGTAGTTTTGTGAAAACAATTTTACCGGGGACAAGTAGCCACGTACCTATCATACCAATATTTGGCTCTGCCAAGCACAAGATTCGTAAAATTTAATTGTTTGAAAATTTTCAGAAATTAGAGTTACTGTAAGCGAGTAGAGCTCGAGCGGATTAATATAAATCCAAGATGAGCTTAAACTTAAAAATTATCAAACTCAACTAAATTTGAACATGAATCAAGCTTGATTTTCATGTAAGCTCAATTATTAAGTTCTTAAAATTTTCAAAAGTAATAAATAAATTATTTAATTATTAATATTTTATTAATTTCATTATGCAATTTGATAAATATGGATTATATCTAAAAATGATTATTGCTCTTTCTTTTAATGATTAAATACACAGAGTTGAATAAAATAATTACAAATTATTCTGAGTTAAGTTCAAAAGTGTCCATACAAAGGATTTGTATTTTGGGCTAGAACTAGAGCTGTATCACGAAATAAATACATACTAAACTCACATTTCTACCAGATATACACTTTTCAGAATGATGCCGATGATCTTTTGACGTAGTTTTAAGTTTTTTTTTATAGGTGTATGGTACCATAAGTCTTCGAAAATCGTTTTTATTTCAAAAAGTCACTCGTGATAGTTCAGTTTTACTGAACCACGTAAAAATATTTCACAGTTAATTTTTCTGGTCTTCCTACGGAACTTGACATGTGATCATGAGCAATTGAGCATCTATTATATTGGATCCGCATACGGAGACCCAACAAGCAACCGTGCGATCCAAATCAATAAATCATATGGCTCCTATAAATACGTAACACAGCTACAACATTTTATCTTGAATCCTCCTTCAAATTTCAAGAGATCGATCTCAACTCCTCATAAAAGAAGCCATGGCATGCATTGCATTTGGCCGCTTTGATGACTCTTTTAGCGCTAACTCTCTCAAGGCATACCTCGCCGAGTTCATCTCGACTCTGGTTTTTGTCTTTGCCGGTGTCGGATCCGCCATAGCTTACAGTTAGTTATCTTCCTTTCCTTCTTTCTTCTTCAAATTGACAGAGTAGCTGTTGTATTTTATCCTAATAAAAGAAAACTAAACGAACGAACAAACAAAATAAATGATACGAGTTATCGTTGGTTTTGATAAGGGATTTAATCAATTGGTGTTTGCATTTTCTCTTGTAGCCAAATTGGCTGGAACTTCAGAGCTTGATCCAAGTGGACTCATTGCAATAGCAATTGCCCATGGTTTGGCTCTTTTTGTGGCGGTGTCCATCGGTGCAAACATTTCTGGTGGCCATGTGAACCCAGCTGTGACCTTCGGTTTGGCTCTTGGAGGCCACATCACCATCCTCACTGGCATCTTTTACTGGATTGCTCAGCTCGTTGGTGCTGTCATGGAGCTCTTCTAGTGGAATTCGTCACCGGAACGGTACAAATTCCTACAAACTAATATCCTTTTTGATCCAGTGGAAATGGAGTAAATATGTGTTCCCATCAGCTGATAAAAATCAACAAATTGAACAAATTTTATTCTGTGTAAACAGGCTACTCCCACCCATGGTCTAGCTGCTGGAGTCGGTGCATTTGAGGGGATAATATTTGAAATTATTATCACCTTTGGCCTCGTATACACTGTGTATGCAACTGCTGCTGACCCGAAGAAGGGAGATCTCGGCACCATCGCCCCCTTGGCTATTGGACTCATTGTCGGTGCCAATATCCTTGCTGCTGGCCCCTTCTCTGGTGGGTCCATGAACCCAGCCCGCTCCTTCGGCCCGGCTGTCGCCAGTGGAAACTTCTCTGGCCTCTGGATCTACATTGTTGGTCCATTGATCGGTGGTGGCCTTGCCGGTTTGGTATACACATTTGCATTCATCAACTCTAGCCACGTACCTGTGTCCAGCAGCGAGTTCTAAGCTTGAATATGAAACAAACATTTCTGTCCAAGTTTGGGACTTAATCATGGTTATATTTTTGGGCTTTGATTTGGGTTGGAATTGTCTGAAATGTGACAAGTTGATTTTCTGCTGTATTTTGGTGGACGTTAGAGTGGCTTTCCTGTTTATTGTGAAAAATTAGTGCCATTGTTCAAACTTTGTTTTGCTTATTTCTAGCGAGAGTTCTGTAATAAATTTCTATCCACTCAAAACTACACATTTCCTTTCATGTAATCAATTTATCTAAATTAACTCAAATTTTCCATATTAGCTTCATAATTTAAAATAAGTTGCCAGATCAATGATATTAAAAGTCTTAAGAAAATGTTTAAAAATATATATGTTTATATGATACGATAGGTGTAGATGCAATGTAGCTCAGTCAAAAGACCAGTTTTTAGTGATAATAATTATTATTAAATTAATATTATTAAAAATAAGAGTGAGAACCGTAAAATTTCAAATATACGAATGGTGGCGCGCCACTGACAATGACGCATTTGATAATGAAACACGCCACTGTCAGTAACACGTTTGCTTCTTATATATACAAAACACACAGCGCCTCTCCATCTCACTTGCGCAGAATTATTATTAATAAAAACTGTCAAAAGTCATGTAAGACAAGTTTATGCTATTCATCAATGTATTGCTTCCAAAGGAAATTTGGGTTCTGTCCATTCCCAGAAGAGAGTATTATCAAGTAAGAAGATTACAATGTGTCCAGCAATATAATTAAATTGAAAGAAGAAAAAAATTAGGGCATTTGTCTTATATAAGCAGCGGAGCTAAACATTTGATCACTGGGTTTGGGGCCTTTCTTCAGCTTTCTTCGGCTGAAAAGGTAATAAGAAAATACTATATCAAACTACTTATAAAAAAAAATAAAAACTGAAGAAGATTTAATTTTAGATGAGTGGACAATTTATAACATGATATCAATCGGGATAAAATTGATTAAGCATACAGTGAATTTAGACAAATTCAATTACAAAAAGAACAACTGAAAACATCAGGTGTTAAAACCAAGTTAATAGAATAGGCCAGTATCAGCCTGTATTCTCTTCACAACTTATTAGTAGCATTTGATCAGTGCTTATCATCAATTTTAGGTTTAAAGTTGACTCTATCAATGCCAGTCCCAGTAGTATCAGAAAACCATACATACTAATATGGATCAGCCATGTAAATTCATGCTTGTTTTACTAAGTTCAAAATTGATGGCTGAATGATTTTATAAACATGGTACACTTCCATGAAATTTTTATACCACACAATTTGAGGATAGATCTAATGCATCTTATACCAGCTTTTCGGACTATTGTAATTGATCAGAACTACCAATAAACACACCTGGAATAAGTCAGTTAAACTGCAGGACTATATTTTTTACTAAAAACATTCGCTCTTAATTGGTCATGATGTTTTTTCTATGATCATAACATTCTTATAGCAATCAGACCAGGGAATCACCGCTAATATGAGACCTAATGAGCGATGAGTAGAAAGCCATGCATGGTGTATCGGTGTTAGAAATAACTGCCCGCTGATTAAATGCTAAAGCAACTTTAGATTCAAATTACTTTACATAGCTCAATCTTCCTATCCCATTGCCAGAAAAAGGTGAAGATCAACGTATGCCAACAACCTGTTTGATAAAATACCCCGACCATAATTAACAAAACTAGTACAAACCTTTGTTCCAGGAAAACTCTGATGGATCTCCTCTTCTGGTATAACCACTGGCCAAGGCTCCCCAGACTCGCGAAACATTTGCTCAGTCTCAAGCAGTTGGCCGCGATCGAGGATCTGCTGTTTTATGGCCTGGGCGGGAGTAGCAGCGGCGTCGATGGACTCCTCTACTCCATTGACGTACGTGACAACCACGCGAGGTGGAGACACCGCGTCGGGGAGGCGATGCAGCTCGACGACGCACGCCGGGTTCGACTCCTTCGCCTTGCGCGCGTTGCACTGCGCCAGGAGCTCCACGCACGCCGCCTTCCGTGGGTCCAGCGCGTTGTACTCTATAACCACTTTCGAGAGGAATTTCAGCATTTTTTGTCAGCTCGAGCCTCTAGGGTTTTGTCACTGTATTTCTCAATTCTTTTCTTGTTTCATGGAGACGGGAACTATCGTCTGGAGGTTTTTTTTTTTTTTTTTTTTTCCTGCGTG
Organism: Schoenoplectus tabernaemontani; assembly: GCA_037127355.1. NCBI lineage: Eukaryota > Viridiplantae > Streptophyta > Magnoliopsida > Poales > Cyperaceae > Schoenoplectus > Schoenoplectus tabernaemontani. The sequence continues at coordinate 10,954,098 of CM073740.1, read as the reverse complement.
GAGAGTTATCTAAATTGGACGGTTTATTTTAGGGAAGATTTAGGTATTTGCCATTTAAGTTGGGAAATTAGAAATTTATCATTCCAAGGTTAAGATTTAAATATTTGCCACTCCGAACTCACTTAAATTAGATATTTATCAATTTCTGAACTATAATTATGTATTTACCCCTTAATTAATGTTTAATACTATAAACATTATATACAAACTCATCTATTTTTTCTAGTATTTACAAATCAGTCCTTACAACTTTTTTTTTCCTCATCTCATCATATTTCTTTTCACCATGTAGTGCTGATTTATCATATTTTATGCTATAAGATAATCGCTCTATTGTCTTCTTCTCTATACGCATCCTTTATTGGATCATTTTGAACAGGGAGCGGATGCAGGATTTTAGTCAGGGGGTCAATAATCGGATTCAGTAGCTTATCGGATTTAAATCCATTAACTAATCGGGTACTAAATAAAAATATTAAAATAATATCTTTATATATTAAAAATAATAAAAAATAAAAGTTAAAATAATAAATAATCATAGCAATAAAGAAAATTTTCTTCTATAAAACTTTATATTTTAAAAATTTTACATAATTTTTTCATTATCCGTGATATTAAATATTTTTTCTCAGTGAAAAATAATCGATAATCCAGGGGGTCGATTAACAAAATATTAACCTAAAAGACTATTTTTCAAAATCCAAAAAGGGGTCAATCGACCCCCCCTGGCGAATGCTATGTCCGCCCCTGATTTTGAATATAACCTATAACCTGATTGCTTCCCCATGTAACCTTCTTTTGACTGCTTAATTGATATTTGAATTGATTTTACTAGATTACGTGGTTTATTTATTTATCGGACTAAAATTTTATTGCATAAAATTGGTTGGACATACGACATGGTACTAGCACAAATTTGCCTGGTAGAGCTTTTAGTTGGTTCCAACTTTCAATATCAACTTTTGTGTTGTTGGGCTCCAAAAGAAATCTGTAGTCAATATGAATTAAAGTATCTCAATCATCTAAAAAAGGGAAAAAAAAAAAGAGAGAAAAAGAGGGTACCAAGACAAAACTACCAACTAAACTTATTTCCCAGTAGTCATTTAACTATTTCTGAGTGATCACCAAAACGTAAATGTACCTGGGAAGAATTAACTACTCTTATTCCATATTTGGGTATGTAACACTATTTAGTTTTTCTTCTTGAGATATTCATGTTTCCATTCAAATTAAAGGCAGAAACTTCGCCCCTTCTTTTTTCTGATACTGCTGCTGCATGTTCCAACTGATATGCCACCTATGAATTTGCTGGTATCTGGTAAATAGTGATGCCCATATCATGTGCTGCTCTATGCCAGTTTGCACTCACACCAATTGCTTGCTATGTGATTGGCCGGTATAAGTTGGTATGGTACAATTGGTTTTGCTAAATTGAAAAACAAACACATTAATTAGAAGAAAGAAAGGAAGTTGGTCAAGCGGCAAAGGAAGATTGAGAGGAAAATAGAGTTGTGAGGACTGATTTGTAACAATCAGAAAAAAAAATAGATTTAATATTTATGATATTAAACATTAATTGAGGGGGTAAATGCACAATTTTAATTGGGAAAGTGACAAATATCTAATTTAAGTGAGTTTAAAGCGGCAAATATCTAAACCTTAATTTTAGAGTGGCAAATTTCTAATTTCTCAATTTTAAAGTGACAAATATCTAATTTTCTCTTTATTTTAATTATAAAGCTGTGAAAAAATTTAAATATAAATTTTGATACAGAGTGATTTATTATTATTAAATTTTAATCTTTAATCGAATGAATAAAACAAAAAATTTTGCGCCCCACTTAATGAAAGGAACATCAGATTTATTCCGTTAGTCTCTTGTCATTTCAGTTTACTGTGCTCGGTTCATTTTAGGCCACATTTTTTTAAATAAAATAATTATAAAAATCATATTATTAATAATAAGAGTGATAAAATCAAAATTTTAAATCTATAAATGGCGCGTCAATAGCGCTAAGCAAATGCGCGCGCCGGTGGCGTCGAGCAAACACGCGCATCGCTCGGTTGGCGTCTTTATCGAAACACGTCATCGCTGTGGCGCGTTTGTCTCCTACAAATACTAACCGCGAATGTATCTATCCGTGTGTGTATTTATAAAACATGTTTTTATAAACGCGCCACGCAGCGGTGGCGCGTTTCATTAAAGACGCCACTGCCAGTGGCGTGTTTTAGTAAAAACGTCACTGACAGTGACGCACTACCATTCATAAATTTAAAATTTTGCTTTTATCACTCTTATTAATATTAATATGATTTTTATAATTATTATATATAACAAAATCTGATTTTAGGCGAAGGTTAATGTCTGCTTTTGGTAACATTACAAATTTACAATCCTACTTCGATTATTGTTTGATTATATTATTATATTATGATTATGATTATGATTGTTATTTATTAGTATTATAATATTATTTATCATCCCAAAGAGAAGACAGCAAGAGAAGCAGATGAAGAAATGTGTGGTGTAGGAGCTTCATATATGGACAGGACTTACCGAACTTTGGCTGTTTGGATCGGTCGAATCCTTTCCGACTTCCTCTTTTTTGGTGATCTCTCATTTGGTATCTCTAGCTCGTACTCGTAAATGAATGAGATTTAGATGTGCGTATGTTTTGAATTAATCTATATAACCTTGTTTATAGTTCACTTAAAATCAGCTCCTAATTTGGTAATAGTTACTGCTTCGGTTGTTTGCGTTCCTTTCTATTTTCTATGTTTTGCTGGTTGCAGACAAGGTGCTCGACTATTTGTCTTTTAGGTGTAAGATCAGTAACATAATTTGTGGTTAATGGTGTAGCGACTCTTCTCCAATCTTCCAACTACCGATTTGTATTGACATGCTACATGATCGCTACAGCTGTTGTCGTGCAAATTCAAAGAATTGAAAAGGTTGTGTTGGATATAATAAATATGAAGTTTCTTTGGATGAATCTAAACTAAACTATAAAGATACAAAAAGAAAAAAATGTATCACATTTTTTAACTTGTGGTACTGTATCAGTTTCCAAAGAATGTAGGGCACTATATCACCCACGAGTTAAAAAATGTGGTACAATTTTTTTTGCATCTTTATAGTTTAGTTCAGTTTTCTCATTCAAAGTAAAAATTCATATTTATTATATCCAACACAATCTTTTTCTCTTCAAGAGTTCAGTTTTCTCTTGAATTTGCACAATAACAACTTTAGTGATCATTGTAACAAGTCAATAAAAAGGTGCTGATATAATGCCCCCTTGTTATGCTCCTTATTTCACCCACCACCTCTTACACACGGGCCAACACGATTTGGATTTATATGGGGCCTTTTTTCCAAAGATGGTTGGGGGCATTTTCGATATTCTTTTGTACTTGTTGCCCACTGATTGTAAATCTCAGCCTATTGAGCCTCGCAATCCAGACTGGTACTTCAACCAGAAAGGTGATCCTACCAAGGATAAGAAGCGGCCGGACTTTGTTAAAGAGCAAAGGTGGATTAAATGCGAGTATGACGAGTTTGAGGTTAGTATCAATGCTGTATTGATATAAATTAGCGGAGCCAAATCTGAAGAATAAAAGAACTTTTGGGCCCCACAAATTGGTCACCTGCCAGTAGTACACCGATTTCTTTTTCTGAAGATTATCTTTGCTTGTAGGTTCGCAATTTATGTTTTTTTTTCTTCAGTCACAGCTAAGGCTTAATGAAGCTTTAGACAAGTTATGCTAAACCACGGCAGGAACATTATTTTTCTCAGTCGCAGTTTGTTTTTTTTTTCTCAATCACAGCTAAGGCTTAATGAAGCTTTAGACAAATTCTGCTAAACAATGGCAAGAACATTATGCGGAACAAGTTCTGGACTTCTGGTAATGCGCTCATGCCTGTTAATAATACAATCTTCAAGTTTCATTCAATATTTCCAAATTAAAAATTGTGCCGTCAGCCCATCAGGCTAGGCTGATGTCAAATTATGTGTACTAGATATCAATGTACATGAAAATATGAGATAATATAAAAACAGTCAAGGAGAAGTGCATCAGTGTTGTTCTTGCAACCTAGAGAAATGAGAAATACTCCATTATATAACAAAGGCGCCATAAAATTAGTCATGTAACGGACCAGCATATGGAAGATTTATAACAATGTTGAAGGGAGCGGTATTGATAAGTGATTACAATGCAAGTTGTTCTGACTTTCTTTTGGCAGCAGCTACATGCTCTACAATTTTACTTCGATTTCAGTACCACATGGAATATGGGTTCAGGTATGTTTATTTCATTTTGGTAGGATAAAGGGTCCGGACTCTCTCTGAGGACACGGCTATGTATAGATGGTGCCCAATGCATCACCAAGGGAAGCTTCACAGATCATAACTCACCTCCTTCCTAAACCGTACACCCAACAAACAAGCACGATTATTGACCAAGCAGCTGACCTGACCTCCAGCTTTGAACTAGACAAGCTCATATGGAAATGGGAGCGAGCTGGCACATATACAGCATGCTCAATCTACAGAGTACTTGCAAGGAGCGGAAAGATACGAAACGGCTTCAGCTTCATATAGGAATCACCTGCCTTCTATCTGTCTGAATATTCACATAGTTTTGTTAATAGAAGGGAAGTGCACTGTGCCATGATCGTCCCATTGAATAGGAACTCCATTTTTCTTCCTTTGATCAATGGTGGTACAATTCTGGCAGTGCATTCACTCACAGTTGGACTTCCAAATTTGGTACCTGACCTCACAATACAGTTAGTCTGTATGAAGGCACGAGCAAGACTTACAGGAATGGAACAAGCAAAACATTGACTTGTGGACAAGTATCTTGGCTGTTACCTGGCACTTGTGGAAGGAGAGGAACACCAGAATTTTTGAACGCAAAGATACTCCTACCATATGCCTCATTGTTAAAAGGATTACACAGGATGCACTGCTGTAAACTAAATTTTGTTGAATAGTGTATTAGGATCGTAAGATTAGGTGTTTTTGTGGAAATTGAGACATTGAATTGAAAGAAGAAAATGGATTTTTGTATATCTTTTACAGAGGAGATTTTTACATCTATATACTGGACAAGCTAGCCGTTGCTAGTTGCTAAATTTACATGGATTCTAATTATATCCTGATTACATTCTAATTCCTTAATTATAGCCTAATTCTAAATATGCACAATACTAGCCGTTGCTATGTACAATCTATGACAGCCTGTGATGATTTTGATAATCTGAGGCCATTAGTATCAATCTCAATACTCCCCCTCAAGTTTGGTTCGTACAAGTTGTAAGAGCCTAACTTGTTGAGAATTTGTTGAGACGTTTTCTTGTCCAAAGCTTTAGTGAAGATATCGCTATTTGTTCTGACAGCCGATAAAAGGAATTGCGATTTCCTTTGATTTGCACTTTGTCTCGAATGAAATGACAATCTACTTCTATGTGTTTTGTTCTCTCATGGAATCTTTGGATTTGAAGCAATGTGACGTCTTTGCTGATTGTCTGAGAACATTTGTATGGGTTCTGGACTTTCAATTAGCATGTCATGTAGCAGATGCTTGATCCAAATGAGTTCGCTTGCGGTTGATGCCATTGCTCTGTATTCTGCTTCCGCACTTGAGCGAGCTACTACGTTCTGTTTCTTGCTTCTCCATGTTACTAGATTGCCACCTACGAAGGTACAGAAACCGGTGGTTGATTTTCTGTCACAGCTTCCGGCCCAATCTGCATCAGAGAAACCAACCACAGTGTCAGTTGCATTTTGTTTCATCAATATTCCTTGTCCAGGAGTACCTTTAAGATATCTTAGTATTCGATTAATGGCTTCCATGTGACAAGTTCGAGGTGCATGCATAAATTGACTTACCGTGCTAACTGCAAATGTGATATCAGGTCTGGTAACAGTTAAGTAAATTAACTTTCCAACTATTCTTTGGTATTGGCTTATGTCTGATAATGGTTTTCCATCCTCAGTATTTAGTTTAATATTGGTTTCCATTGGACTAGTGGCTGGTTTGGTTCCTAGCTTACCAGTTTCCTTTAGCAAGTCTAATGTATACTTTCTCTGAGATAAAAACAATCCTTTGGTTGAGTGAGCTATCTCTATTCCTAGAAAGTATGAGAGTTTGCCTAGATCCTTTATGTCAAATTTTCCTTTCAGCATTTCTTTGACTTCTTTTATTCTTTGATTGTTGTTACCGGTAATGATAATATCATCAACATACACTAGGATAATAGTACTTGAGTTATCATTCTTTTCTATAAATACAGAGCAATCTGCAGTGCTCTTTTTAAAGTTATGCTCTATGAGAAAAGTACTAAGTTTGGCATACCATGCTCTCGGAGACTGTTTAAGGCCATAAATAGCCTTTCGAAGTTTGCATACCTTGGAGGTTCCACAATATCCTGGTGGGGGTGTCATGTAGACTTCCTCCTCAAGATCGCCTTGTAAGAAAGCATTTTTTACATCCATTTGGAACAGGTCCCACCCATGATTGGTTGCTATTGACATTAAGATCCTAAAGGTGTTCATTTTTGCTACAGGGGCAAATGTTTCTTGATAGTCAATGCCGTATGTTTGGGTGAAACCTTTGGCAACTAATCGGCTTTATACCTTTCAATTTGTGCCATCTTTGTTATATTTTATCCTATAGACCCATTTGCATCCCTCTTGGTTTCTTACCTTTGGGTAGTTCTACCATGTCCCATGTGTTGTTTTGTTCTAAGGCCTTTAATTCTTCATTCATGGCTTGAATCCATATGGTCTGTTGTTTGGCCTCGTCATACGAATTTGGTTCATTGTTACCGTCAAGTTTGCTTAAATAAGTCTGGTAGGTTGGTGATACCTTGTTGTAATTAATAAAATCTTGGATAGGATACAAAACCTGATGGGATACAAAATCCCTTAACCTTGTTGAAGGTTGCCGTGTTCGTGTTGAGCGTCGTCTGATTGCATCTTCTTCTTCTTCTTCTTGTCTGTCTTCTGTATTGTTCCGTTCATCCGCATAATCTCCCCCTGAAGAAGATGCGGAAGGATTTTCTTCATTGTCAAAGGAAGGAGAGAGGAATTGCAGAGTGCTTGGTGTTGCAGCGGTGGTGTCATGTGCAGGCGTGAAGAATGGTTCATGTTCTCTGAAAACTATATCCCTGGAAATATACAGTTTATTTTGTTCGGGATCAAAGCACTTGTATCCCTTTTGGGTTGACGAGTAGCCAAGAAAAATAGTTTTCACAGAGTTTTTATCTAGTTTGTCCTTTCGTTTGATATATACAAAGCAGGTGCATCCAAATACTTTAATATGGTCTAAGTCAATTTTTCTTCCTTTGAGAATTTCAAGAGGACTTAAATTATTGAGATTTGGGCTTGGTAATCTATTTATGAGATAAGTAGCAGTTAGAATTGCATCCGACCAGAATTTCTTTGGAACATTATTCTGAAGTAGTAAAGCTCTTGTTTTTTCAAGAAGATGTCTATTTTTTCTTTCAGAAACTCCATTTTGTTGGGGTGTATGAATACATGTTGTTTGATGAAGAATACCATGTTGTTTGAAAAAAATGGTGAAATCCTTATTCATATATTCAGTACCATTGTCAGATCGAAAAACTTTGACTTGAGCATTATATTGGTTTGTAATAAAATTAAAAAATTCTTGAAAGCATGAAAAAACTTCATTTTTGGTTTTTAAAAGATATACCCAAGTAGTTTTTGAAAAATCATCAATGAATGTAACATAATATTTATAATGATTGTATGATTCTACGGGAGAAGGTCCCCAAACATCAGAATGAATTAAATCAAAACATTTTTCTACTTTAGTTATGGAAGTAGGAAAAGGTAAACGAGTTTGCTTTGCAAATCTACAAGTATCACAACTAGAAGAATCATAATTATAATGAAAAAGTCTATTCAAAACTTGATCAGATGGATGACCAAATCTTAAATGCAATAAATATCCACGATCATTATTTTTACTTGATGCAAAACACTTATTATTTTCTTCAAGATAATATAAGCCATTCCTAAGAATTCCTTCACCAATCATATTCCCTGAGATTCTGTCCTGAAAAATCACTTTTTCTGGTAAGAATATTACAGCACAATTGAGATCTTTGACGATCTTATTAACAGATAATAAATTAGAATGAAAGTCTGGTAAATATAAAACCTCATTGGCTGGTTGGTTGAGAACAGAAATAGTTCCTGTACCAAAAATTTTGGTTTGACCACCATTAGCTGTTGTGACAAATTGTGGTTTACTTGAGGTTACCAGATTTAAAAATTTGTTTGGATTACAAGACATGTGGTGCGTTGCTCCTGAATCGATAATCCAATTTGAATCATGCTGGTTTTTATTTAAATACATTGAATTATTTGAAAGCTTAAGTTTAGATAAACCTGAATAATTTTGTCTCGGCTGGAGTAGCTGGTTCAGTTGATTGACCAATTGTGTCAATTGATCTGATGTCGGCCCAGATGAGCCAGTCGGCCCTGCTTGACCAGAAGGCCCAGGCGGCCCAGATGATCCAGTCGGCCCAGAAGACCCAGGCGGATTAAACAGGGGCGGCCCAGAAAACACAGGCGGCCCAGTCAAAGAAGCGGGCCCAGACGGATTAAACAGAGGCGGCCCGTAAAGAGCGGTATTAGGGTTGATTTCACCCGCACCTTTTTCCTTCGCGTTCGTCCCGCCGCTGGTGATTTCTCCTATGGCGGAGTGTGCCTCTCTGCGCCATCCGCCAGTGTTGGCGCCTCCGCCGCCTCGGTTGTTCCGTTGTGGCTTGAGATGGGGTTGCAGAACCCAGCAACTCTCCCTGTTGTGACTCGATCGCTTGCAGTGATCACACCATAGGTTTCCCTTTCCTCTGTCTTTCGTGTATGTTGCCCGAAAAGCCTGATTCTCTGTGTTTGTTGCGAATGACGGATTCATGAGCCGTCGCCTCGTATCTTCTGTTCGACCACGAGTACTACATCATCAAACGTTGGCATTTCTGCCGATGAGAGGATACGAGCCTAATGGGCTCGAAACTTGAATCTAATGCCCCAAGATAAGTATAAATCAACTCATGTTCATTTCTTTTGTGAATTTCCTCTGGATTTTCTGTTTCTGGGAGATACATCTGCAATTCTTCCCATTTTATCAACAATTCTGTTACTAAATCCGAGTTGGTGAGATTCCCTTGTTTGATATTGGACAGTTCTTGTTTTAATGCAAAGATATGTGCAAAATTCTTTCCTTGGCCATATCGAGTTTTGGCCTTTGTCCAGATTTCTCTGGCAGTTTTGCAATACATTAGGGCACTTGATATTTTTGTGTCCATTGTGCTTAAAAGCCAAGACATAATCAGTTGATCAGAGGTTTCCCAATTTTCTATGGTGGTCTTTTCATCAGTTGTGGGATTGACTGGATCCTTTGGTTTCGGTTTCTGTTTTGTAGATAGCTCTGGTGGGGGATTTAGGTTAGATACGTCTAGGGTACAAAACTACAACATAAATACATGGACCACGGTGGTGTTGTATTTTCTCGCTAAAAAATAAATCCGTGGAAGCTACTGCCAAGCTTTAAAAAAAAAAAAAAAAAAAAAAAAAAACTTGTTGCTCTAATCGCACCGCATGGATTTGATTCGGCAAGTGAAAAAAAATACAAAATTAAGGCAAGTTGTCTAGAGGATATAACTTGTAGAATTGAATCAAAACTCATTCTATAATTTATTGGCGAAAAGAGGCAGTAAAATAAGAAAACCAGTTCATGTTTCACATCATGCCTTTCTGGTATTTTTTACAGTCAGTCAACCTAAAATAAATAAATCAAGCAATGAGCATTAATTGTTCTATTAAATTCGGGATAATCTCAATCAAGAATTAAAACGGAAATCTAAAGCAATGGAAGTTAAGGAGCATGCATGAGGGTAACTGTTATCAGGAGGAGATACACAAGGAACGTGATATCCAGGCTTCGTACAACAAAATAACCTGACCAGTAGAATAGCAGTAAATAATGAGTTTTTAAGATTTATAGACATTAGATAGATGCACAAGACGACAATTGGCATTGGAGTAAAACATTAAAGCTAGAACCCTTTTGTGAAAGGCATTAACAGCAAAATAAAGGAAAATCTGTACAAATAAAATCTGAGAGCAGTTTAAAAGAATTTAAAAACAAAAAAAATATATTTTACTAAACATGATCTAACAAGTTGCATCATTTCATTCTACCGGCCTTATTGGACAACCAAATATTTGGATTCCTTCTGGATCCATTACCTTGAACCCGAGAAGAAATGCTCCAGAGGGCATCCCCTTTACCCGGTTTTGCACTAGAACTATTACCTGTTTTGGAACTCAACAACGGATGCTTATTCCCCTTACCCATACCCGCAGCTATCAACCACCTTGACCCAGATTGCTGTTGCAAACCATTACTCCAAGGGTTTTTCTTATCGGGTACAGGTTCAGGTTCAGTCTGAAAACCCGCAACATGCACTTCATTTATTTTATATTGTGGAATTGTTGCCACTTCTTCCCCTTCTACCTTCTCATCCTCTTCTATGATCAATTCTTTACTTTCAGATTCCCTCTCTTCATCCGTTTCTATGTCAACCTTAAATGCAACATTACCATAAACTTTGGGTTTAGGTGGTACAAAAACCCGCTCTACTTGAATTAGAGCAAGCATGGGTGCCCCAACTGGTTCAAAATTCCTTAGAGGGTCCCGCAATTGAACCATAATAGCGACTGTGAAATTATTACCCAGTAAGCCCCACGTCCTACTGCCCCGCTTCCCCTTCTTATGTCCATCATGGACCAAGTTCACAGAATTTGCATGGTGTGCAGCCAAAATCTTAGCCGTTCGTTCGGTTATCTCTCCCTCCTCTTCGATTAAGCCAGAATCGAACCGCATCCATTCATCTAATGTAAGAGATAAACCCATTAAACCATCTACATCTTCTCCCTCTTTAGGTTTGATATCTAACAGTTGTAAGCCACCGGTTCCTTCTAAACCTAAAGAGAGGGCATTTTGGGAAATTTTCCCTTCCAAGGCTGAAACATCCCCAAAGGATTGAGGGGTGATGTTAGTTGGGGCCTCCTCATCAGACATGCCAGACTGGATTCGGAGGCCTTCAATGGATAAAGCCTCGATCTTTTCCATTGCTAAAGGGGCAAGGTCCTCAAGTGAAACATACTCTGATGATGCAGCCTCACCTCCAGTATAGGCAGAAGAATCAAAGCCCTTGCCCTTCTTCCTTATAAAAGTGGAGGCATCCTTGGAAACATAGTCATTACTACTCTCCAGCATGTTAGGCCTGAAAATTTTAAATTAAAAAAAAATTATCGTGCAAGAAAAAAAAAATATAAACCTGAAGTTTTCTTTTCTTATTTTTCCTGTACTGGGGGAAATAATAAATAAACAACTATCTGACAATTTGATAATGAAAGTAAAACCTGAAAGTAGTCCTTAAAAAATCTCGGGGGTCACTATCACAGAAATGCCCCCCCCCCCTTTGTACATGGGTACCACAACGGTCAAGGTCTAACAGCAAACTGGCAAAATGCCAATGGTACAGCACAACATATGGTATCAAAATCTGCCATAACAAATTGCAATGGATCTTAAAACTTTACCTAGGAGACAGAATTTAAAGTACTCATTAGAGAACAATATGAAGACAGTACCTATTGTAAGTCTCTTCCGAAGAGGCACCTGTTTCACAGACAACCTGTTGCATGGTCTTTCCTTTAACATCCTCCAACGGCATGAGCCTGCTTGCTTGCTTTGATAACTTCTCAATCCCAACTGAGGCCAGCTTTTGCAAAATGTCCATAATACCACCACCCATCTCAGCTGGAACCACAATCGGAGATGATGCTTGCATGACCAAACTACCACCATTTTTTGAATTTTTAAATAAAAGAGGGTTCATTGACCTAAGAAAGCCCCCATCCTTTGTCTGAACAAAAGGACCCACATCTTCTGCAAGTGGAGGCAGGTCAATTGGATCTTCTGGTCGTAAATGGATTGGGCTCCCAAAGCTTGTAGCCTTACCAGCACAAGCTGGAGGAGAATTATAAAATGAATTCTTGCCTAACCCAAACTTTCGCATCAGTGCCTCAGTTTCTGCATCTTCTAGTAATTTGGCCTTTGAAATTGGCATTTCAGCTTCAGCTTCTTGAATAAGTGAAGTAAAATCAAAACCGAAATCACCTTCTTCAATTTTGATTCCATTTTCACAATCTTTGTCAAGAGCATCCTCAATTATGTTGCCATTTTCAGTTTCATCTGTATCTTCCTCACAGTCCAGTCCAAAAAGGCCACTACCTGTTGCTAATGATTCCTTCTCAAACTGCCTTAGAAGGCGCTCTCTTGGTGAATCTGGGTCTGCAACACAATCAGATCCTAAACCAAAGGGGCTATGTTCTAAACCCAGCATAGTAAGAAATTCACTGGCCACGGACTCTGTTGCAGCATCCAAGCTACATGCTCTCTTCAAGCTAGGAGAATTAAAGCTACGATTTATATCATCTTGAGTCAAACATCTGTGTAAGTTGTTATTTTCCTCCAAATTTGGGGATTCAAGATATGAGAGATTCTCAAAAATCGATTCCAGTTCCTCCAAAACATACTCTTCTGTCTCTTGTGCTGTTAGTTTCACCTCTGAGACCAAATCCTTTTGAGCAAGACCCTCAGGTTCAGTATCTTTGTCAGCTTGGCCCTTGGTTTCAACCTCAATACCTTGCTCAATCACTGTGAAATCAGTGTTGTTATCAACCGGGGAATCCAACTCAAACTGGTTCATTGGCTCCACAGAAGTACAATATTTTGGTTCGGGAGAACTATCATCTACCACCTCCTTTTTATCAACATCTAATTCAGTATTCAACACACATTGCTTTTTGCCAGTTTCCACTTCAGCATGCACCCTTTCACCAATTTCACACTCTTTCTCACTTTCCTTTTTAGTGCGCAACTCAGAAACTACTGGTTTCACATATGGCAGTAACTCATGTAGCATTTTCACTTCTTCTATAGAATGAGATGAATTCCTACCTCTAACAAAACCAGGTAAAGATCTCTCTTTTTCCAATCCACCATGCTTTGCATTCAAAATTTCAGCAATTTTCTTTTCCCTGTTCTCTCCGACTCTAATTAAGGAATACCCAACACTTACATTGAGTTTAGCACCATGGGCCCTACCTGTCAGTCGAAAACTCGTGCTCCACTTTCCTTTTTGCTCTCCTTCTCCCTCTTCTTCATCCATCTTACTCTCGGCCTCCAGCTCAGCAATGGTCAAAGGAAGTAACCGGGTTAGATCCACTGTATGTCGGCCCAAATTGTACCGGCACAAGTAACATGAATCGAAAATTGTCTGGCCTCATACTTTGCAGCATGTGTTTTTGACACAGAAGATTTCGCATAAATTGTAGAACGGTAATTCAAGGTCTCCTCAAACTGCGCCAACCCCCGGGATGACTTAACAGGTCTAGTAGAGAGTGAAGAGGACGAAGAGGAACTGGACGGGTGGAAGTGCACGGACACAGAGGAACCTTCTAGAGATGACGGAAGCGACTCAATCGCTTTCACGTGGAGATAGAAGATACAGTCGAAGCGCCTCTGGCCAATGTGGGACAAAGACTTGAGTGATCGCCATATCGACGGCTTAGATGTCGGATTCGATTTAGGGTTAGATCGGGTAGCGGAGGGTGGCGCAGGGAGGTAACGGCGGCTTGAATTCAACCGGGACTTGGAAGGAGAGTTGAGAGAGAGCGCCTTGCTTAGGGTTTCTATGTCGTGGAGAAATCTGGTATCGCCTGAGGAGGAGTTTGCGGTGAAGGAGGCGGCGGTGGAGGTGGAGGTGGATTTTCCGGAAAGAGGTTTTCCGGCCATGGCCGGAAGTGGCAAGTGGGAACCACTTACGGGTTTCTCGGATTGGGGAGGTATGAAGGTGACAACGGCGAGGTGCGAAGGTAAGAGCGGCGATGTGTGAAGGTGACAGCGGGTTGGAGCGACGGCGAGGTGGTACGAAGGTCACAGCGGCGGAGTGCGGCCGCGCCCTCCGTCGCTCTTTCTTCTTCTCTTTTTTCTTCTTTTTCGTTTGAGAATGGCAGTTTTTAGTAATAATAAGTTTTATTAAATTAATATTATTAAAAATAAGAGTGAGAAACATAAAATTTCAAATATAAGAAGAATAGCAGCGTCGATAATGCGCGCTTTTTTCATTATTTATACAAAACGCGTCACATCATAAATGACGCATCTCATTTCTTATATATACAAAACGTGCAGCGCCTTTCCATCTCATTTGCACGGGATTTTGACGTGTTCCATAAAAATAATGAAATGTGTCATCGCTTATCATGGCGTGTTTCGTCATCGCGCCATCGCCAAATGATGATACGCATCGCCATTCGTATATTTAAAATTTTACATTTTTCACTCTTATTTTTAATAATATTAATTTAATAAAATTTATTATTACTAAAAAACTGTGAGAATGGAGACGAGTAACGACAGAAGCTAACCCTGATTTGTATTGTTTTGGAGCCTTGAATTAACGGCGCAGATTGATTGCGATGAATTAAAGATTAGGATAATATATTGCATCTAGTTCTTCCAACTACTTTTTAAGTATTTTTTTTTAAATACAAATTTAAGTATCTAACTTTAATTTTACATATTTAAAGGGTGATCTCGTTCTTAAATTTGAAACATCATCATTAGTTTAAGTTTACCGCTGAGTTGGTTCTGTAGAAATTGAAAAATAAATATAACTAATTGTTCAAATATAAAAATTGTTATTTTGTAATAATTTAAGTTATAGAAGTATAAATGATGTATAAATAAAGTATAAATACATATTATGTACAAGACTATTATTTATAAATGACATGTACATATTATAACCAGTTCATGCGTTGAGCAAAAGAGTTTTCTTTTATTTATGTAAAATATTATTATTGTGTTTTGATTACTGATATCATAGTTAAATTGATGCGTTTGTTATGCGACAAGGGAAAATATACACAACTAATTAATTTATCAAAATAATTAGTTAAGTAATAAACTCAAATTATCTAGTTATCTTGAACAACAAACCAGGCAGATGCCTCGCGTGAATTCAGGTTTCTTGTGCTTTTGCTTTGTTAAGTAATCGACTAATGGGCTTTAGTTGTACTACACTGTGAGATTCTAGATGCGGGTTTTCTATGGCAGCAGTCTCTATAGTAATATGTGTGCTCTACACTGTGAGATTTGTTCTGAATTTTTTTTTAGGATGCAATTGATTGAGATTAATATCAATCACTCAAAGACTTTAAGAAAGAAAGCCAATACCTCCGTCCTTCAGTTGTTAGTTGATTAAATGTTGATTTTTCAATTGTTTTTTTATGAATTAATTGCACAAGAGCGACGGATCCAGTACAGCACACAAGTTTGAGCACAATGGAAAATGAGAGGCCTTGTAAAATCAAAATATTTTTCTCCTTATTAAGCACTTAAATGTCATGATTCTGCAGCGGTTCAAATTTTTTATTAAATTTTTAAAACTAATATCAATCATGAATTGAATTATTCATCAAATAATGTTATTATTTTTATGACTATTTGTGTTTAAATTATAATTTTCTCTCAATTTTGATTGTTATACAAAATCTTACATAATTTAGAAGTACAAATATTTTACTTTGTTTCCTTCTCTTCTTAGATTATTATCAATTATGAATTTTAATTTTTCTTAAATTTTGAATGTCAATTTTTCTCTTAATTTTATATTTATTTTACATTAATTATATATTCATAATTAAAATTTACATTAATTACTAAATTATTTTTATTTTTATTTTTATTTTCTTTCTTTTCACATAATATCACAAGAATCAACTGAGCCAAGACTGTCCAAATTCATGCGTGTTTTTCTATGAGACAAGTTTCCACTTTTCCTTGCCATTTCTTTCAAGCATTGACTTCTAAATGGCGGAATTCCTCATGTACAAAACCAACTACAAGTCTACAATTATTTATATTTTTTAATCAAATGAATTAAAAGTTGACTACTTGAAAAATATAAATATAGGAAAACTGAAATACAATGCATTCTATATGGATGAACTGATGTGAGGGCTTCAAATATCGAACTTCAAGCTAAAAGTAATTGATCCAATCTGATTAATATAATTTTCATATTAAAACTATTAAAATTTTGATTTTTATATTTTTAGAAAGATATCACCGTAGCAACGCACGAGCAAAATACTAGTGTGTGTAATATACTTGAGGTGAAATTTAACTCTTAAAATGATTCAACTTTTTTATATGATCATTTATAAATTATTATATATTTACTTATATTATTTATTATTATTATTATTATTATTATTATTATCATTATTACTTAGCATTTAAAAATTATGTCTAAATTTTCTAATGTGAAATTTTATTGAATATATTTAATTTCTTATATTATTAATTATTTATTTGAGAACTATATTGTCGGAGTGAAGCCTGAGTTACAGTCTAGCATAGCATAATATTTGAAGGGAAGGGATCACTTAACAATGGTTATCTTCATAATCTTGACAATGAATTTTCAAATAAATACTAAAAAATCTTAAAAATAGAAAAACTTTATGGATATGTTTTTCTATTTATAGATTGATGGTGATTCAAATTTCATGTAATTTAATTATCGTTTGATGGTCCATCAAAGCCCGTCAAATTATAACCGTTGTAAATTATATAAAATTTTGATGGTCCGATGGAGTATCAAACGATAATGAAATTATATGAAATTTGAATCACCATCGATCTACAAGTACAAAAACATATATGTAAGGATTTTTTTTTCTATTTTTTAGATTTTTTTAGTATTTATTTGAAAATTCATTGTCAAGATTGTTAAAATAATCCATTGTCAAGTGATCCCCACCCATATTTAAAATATTTATGTTTTATAAGCTTTTAGTTTATAAAAAAACGGTGATTATGCAAAATCTAGACATGCATGCATGAATGATAATCCGAGAGCACTGTCTTATGACATAATACTTTTATACTTGACTTAAAAAAAAATTCTCCAAAAGTTATTACGAAGTACACATATTTATAATTAAATACTCTATATTAAAATATTAAGTTCGTTTATGATTAAATTTTGAAATAATTATTAGGATGATATGCAATTTATTTGGCGATAACGGTAGTTACAGTCTTACAGAATAAGTACTTGCTTTTTGTAAAAAAAAAAAGCATTTATACAAATGATCTAAAGTTCAATGCTTCTGGCTTTCCAAAACTCTCAGATCTGGCTCATGAAGGCTCAGATATCATTTGATAACTAGTGTTCTACTGCAATTTTTTGTTGCAAATGTGTTATAAAATCGCTCTTTTTTTCCTATGTGCAGTGAAATAAAAATAAAAAGAAAGACAAGATCACTCTTTTTCCCTCGCTTTCGCTAAGAGTTCTGATTTGAATTTCATTAGTGGTGGACTGGTGGGGCTGAAATTCAATTATTTACATTCTCGAGTTTTCTAAAGAATTAATTTATGAGGCGGAAGCGTGTTTGAAGTTTTGAATTTGAATAGAGTGAGGCAGGACTTAGGAGACAAACTTCAGCTCGGTGTGGACCACAACGTGATCTAGCCATCTAGGCCCTTTCGACCTTTCACGTATTGCCTGTGACATGGGACCCACAAGAGTGTGTGGGCAGTGACGGATCTAGGATTTTGATTAGGGGGGCAATTATCGGATTGTAATTGCTTTATCGGGTTCAAACCCATTAACTAATCGGGTACTAAATTAAAAATAATAATAATTTAATATATATACTTAACTAATAATTTTTTTATTAAATAATAACATTTTATATATTAAAATAACAATAAAATAAAGTTCAAAGTAATAGATAATCAAGTTGATGAAAAAAAAATTCGACTAAGGAACTTTATATTTTGATATCTTTGCATAATTATTTCATTATGTACGGTATTAAATATTTTTTCTCAATAAAAATAACCAGACAATTCAATGGGGGCAAAAAAATTTTCAGGGGAGGCAAATTATCGAAAACATTACCGAAAAATATTATTTTTCAAAATCCAGGAGGCACGTGCCCCCCCTGGATAACCCTGAGTCCGCCCCTGTGTATGGGTGGGGAGTCCTTTAAAGCTGTCTATTGACTCTATTCCTGATCGACTGATCGTCAATGAAAATGCCAAGATTGTGCTTCCAAAGAAGAAAACTGTTCTCCATTTGAACCTTCAATTACCTGGATCTTGATTTTAGTATGATTAATTTCCGTTTATAAAATGGAACTGCAGGTCTTGTATGATTTGGTAATGAGTTTCATCTACATAGTGTAAAAATACTATGAATTTTAACTCAAAAAATATATTAAATTACCTTTAAATTTTAATTTATCATATTTATTAAATTCTTTATATGAAAATCGTATGGGATGCAAAAATTTAGAGTATTTTGAGTTTTTAATTTTTAAATTGATGTTCAAACATTGAATATTTAATTATTATTTTTAGAACTAATTTTCAAAAATTAAAAATCATGACTTAAAAACTCAAAACACTCTAAATTTTTGCATCCCATAAGATTTTCATATAAAAAATTTAATGAGCATGATAAATTAAAATTTGGAGATGATTTGATGTATTTTTTGAGTTAAACTCACGGAATGCCTCCGTAAGATTAAAATTTATGATATCTTTACTCATATATATAGTAAAACACGTGTGTTCTTAGGAGTACATAATCTCTCCGTGATCCTAACTAAAAAATTCAATAAATTATCTCCAAATTTTGATTTATCACTCTCATTAAATTCTTCATATGAAAATCTTGTATGATACAAAAATTAGGGTATTTCAAAAATTTTAAGTCGCTCTTTTTAATTTAAAAAAATAACTCTAAAAATAATAATAATATATTTAATATTTGTACATTATTTTAAAAATTAAAAACAGTGACCTAGAAAGTTCAAAACATCCTTAATTTTTGTACCCCGTAAGATTTCAATATGAAAAATTTAATGAGAGTAATAAATCAAAATTTAGATATTATTTGATATATTTTTTGAGTTAGAATCACAGAAGGGCTCTATGTTTATGGAAGCATGTTAGTTTTACTCTCACTCTATATATAGAATTAAGATCGTTTGACAATTATTCATCATGATGATAACCTTGACTACAAACTTTAAATAAAATATAATACTACAGTTGACACTGTAGTCGATATCAATTTGTTATTCACAATAATGGCTTAATTATTAAACTTATTTTTGTATAATACTGTGTTATTTAATTTAATTAAGTTATTATTCAGAATTGTAGTATTTCAATTGAATAACAAAATACTGTACACAATAAATTGAATAACCAAGCCATTATTGTGAATAATGTTTAGTTTGAATAATAAAGTGGTATCGATTATGATATCTTCCGAACATTTTCCTTAATAAATTCATAAAAATTAAAAACAAAGACTTTGACAAATATATTTTTAAACTTATAGATTGATTTTGTTTTAAATTTTATACAATTTGAGCAATTTAAGTGTTATTTTATATTTCATCAAATTAAAACCATCAAAATTATATGACGGTTCTTATGGTTTAATATATCCAACCAATTATGTTTATTATTGAGCTACTGAAAAGTAGTGATTTGAACTATCATTTCATTAGCATCGATTTGACATGCAAAACCTTTGGCGTTGGATCTCTTGAAATGAGGGAACACTTTTTAACAAAATTGACGATCAGTTTTCCAAGAGAAAAAAAAAATAGAACTTGAAATGTACATTTTATAGATATGTTATTGGACAAATAGATAGTCTAACTATCAAATTCAATTATTATCTTGAGGATATATAAAACATATATTTTCAGACAGCTAAAATTTCAATCGCCTTATATTTAATGGCAAAAAAAAACAAAAAATCTCATAACATTTATAAACATGATATTTTAGTAATATATATCTTGTCTATAGTTTTGGCTATAGAGATGTACGATAGGGTTTGCTATTTTTGACGTAACCTTCTAAAAAGAATTAGCGGATTTAATGTGTTAATTGTTATTATCTATTATTTGGAGATGTTGCGTACAAAATTCGATGAAACCATCCGTATAATGTTTCACCAGTTTTTAGTAATAATAAGTTTTATTAAATTAATATTATTAAAAATAAGAGTGAGAAACGTAAAATTTCAAATATACGATATAGCGGTATCACACACCTGGCATGCGTGGCGCGTTCATTCATTATTTTTACGAAGCGCGTCAACGCATGGCGTGTTTCATTATTTTTACGAAACGCGCGCCTGCCGCTGGCGCGTTTGATTCTTATATATACAAAATGCGCAGCGCCTCTCCATCTCACTTCGCGGGGTTTAGACGAAACGCGCCACTGGCAGTGGCGCACTGCCATTCGTATATTTAAAATTTTACATTTCTCACTCTTATTTTTAATAATATTAATTTAATAAAACTTATTATTACTAAAATCTGAATGTTTCACACACCAAAAATACCAGAACACAAGCTTCGTAACTCTCCTCCGCTCACCTTTTTCAAAGGGGCGTGCTATTTTGCTCGCAATTTTTGTAATATTGAGAGCTCTGTCAAATTTTCTTTTCTGTATCTCTATTTTATTCTCTCTCTTTCTCTCCTGTCAACTAGCACAACTATCTATACTATTATATAAAACAGCTAAGAATTGGATGAGTCAATTTTTTTATCATTTATTTAAATTTTTTATATCCCAAAATATCCCTCATCTAATAATTTACATTAATTTTAACTAATCGGACGAATACGATAGCGTCCATTATTTTATATTCCTCTCCATTTTTTTGCCATATAGAAGGAAGAGAATTAAAGGTCGAGAGAAATCATGCGAGATTATATCTGATATAGCATCTATAATTGATTTTGTAATTGATATTTTTCATATTAAAATGACGTATATATTATCATGTGATATTTTTTTATATCTAAATAAAAAAATTCACTACAACGCGGATATACATCTAGTATCTAATAAAGGAGATGCATTTTTTGATAAAAAAAAATCCCAAAAAAATCTCTAACACAGCGGAGTCTCCGTCTGATTGAAAAGGTTTTCATTTCTCTGATTTCCTCCTTTTTTTTTTCTTTTTTTTTCTATTTCTAATTGGATGCATCTACTTTTCTTCTCTCTAAAAGATTTGAGTTCTTTCTGTATAGTTGTGGTGCATCTGAGAGAACTAGCTTCAAAATATTATATTCATTTAATATACTGAGAAGAACTATATTTGTTGTGTCTGTGCATTATAAAAGAACATCTAAACAAATAAAAAACAAAAATATCATTTATAATACCATGAAGTTTGTAAGAACAACTGTATATATATATGATAGTAAGAATGAAATACATCATTCATAATACCATTAAACGTCTCAAAAAGATTTAAAAAAAAAACTAAAGCATTCTATAAACAAGAACCATCCTGCATTGAGCTAGAATCATAATTTTCGTTTGCAGCCTTCATAATAATCTCCATGTAAATGACTTTGAGAATTTGATCGTTTGAACCTCCCACTCCCCAACCATCATTGTATTTTTTTTTTATTAATTACTTCGACCTGGAGACCAACTGGCAGCGGCCCGTTAGTCCCTCGTCATTTCAGCTTACTGGGTTCGAGTCGTTTTAGGCCTTCTCAGGACAATCAGTTGAGGAATTATAATTGTTAAATATTACTGCTGTTTTCATGGGCCTTGGTGGAAAAGCTGAAAACTTATATCTGCCCAAGTACGCAGAGACTAGAGAGACTCAGAGACATAGCTGCTCGCCTGCTCGAGACTCGGAGGGAGTGCGAGCGAAGGTTGATGCTTGCTTTAGGTGACATCACGTTCCTATTGCTAAAAGAGATTTGTGGTGTAGGAGCTTCAATTGTGGACACGACTTGCTGACCTTTGGCTGTTTGAATCGGTCGAATCCTTTCTGACTACCTTTATTTTTGGTGATTTAGATGATTTAGTATCTCTAGCTTGTACTCCTCTAAATAGATGAGATTAGATGTGCGATGTGATATGCATGTTGAATTGATTCTATATAACCTTGATTATGGTTCATTAAATAAATCAGCTCCTAATTTGGTAATCGTTATTGCTTCGGATGTTTGCATTTCTTTCTGTTTTCGTGTGGTTAGTGTTGCTTTTTTGTGGTCGTACGTGACCAATATATGTTTTTCTGGTTGCACACAAGGTGCTCGACCTTTTGACTGTATTTTCTATGTGAGATCAGGAACATAATTTGTAACTGTCAGCTACTAATTGCAAAACTCTGTCTGACACTTTTGTTGGCTGTGTTAAATCCTTGTAATTGAGTTTGTAGAAAATAATTCTCTAAAAAAAGCTTCAGCAAAGGAGTTAAAATTAGATGTTCAGTTCAGAAAGAAAATGTAAAAGTCAAAATTGGAAAATAAGTCAGCATGGATTGTCAATATAATGTGGAAAAACCAGGCTGTTTCATTTTTAATCGCCCACAGCCTCTTAAAGAAAAAAGAAAACAATGAAATTGGTTCCAGACCTATACTAGGAAAACCTAACTACCTCCTGTATAGAAAATATGTTTCAAAATCAATGTCTCTCAAATAAATAGAGTTGGAGGAAAGAAGGAAAGTTAATCACCATGGCTACATCACCTTCGGGAAAGATCAAGTTTGCTAGGAGAACATCTAGTGGTCGGATTGTCAGCTTGCCACGAGATGAAGGAATTGACTACGTTCCTGAGCTAAACTCCACATCCTCAGGTGGCCCTTCAGATTATATAAATTACACCGTGCAGATGCCACCTACACCTGACAACCAACCCCAACCAGGCCCCTCGGCATCAGACAACATCCCTAGAACACAATATGGTTCACACACTACCCGAGTTATCAGCAATAGAAGAGGAGAGGGAGAAACTGACAGTCTGGGAAGGAGCATGTCTATGATGAAATCAAACAATATGTCATTGATTAGGAGCCAGACAGGAGATTTTGACCATAATCGGTGGTTGTTTGAAACAACTGGTACTTATGGTATTGGAAATGCATTCTGGCAGCCCCCAGATGGTGGGTATGATGATGAGGAAGAAAGCGTGACCAGGTTTGACTTCATGGACAAGCCCTGGAAGCCACTTACTAGAAAAATCAAGGTTCCTCCTGCAGTCATGAGTCCATATAGGTATGACAAATCAGAGTATTATGATTCATCAAGCATACAAAAAAAAAACATATTTTGAGTACTGTTAATTTTGAAATGTTTTGTGGTGAATTCCTTTTAAGAATTCTGATAAAAGATAACTCTATGTATCCCAGATTAAGACCTTTAGCATAGTTTTCTCATTTTTTATGTTTTGGTTCCTACATACCATCTAACTAGTGAAAATTATGGAATGCATAGGTTGCTTGTCGTGATTAGATTGACAGTGCTGATGTTCTTTTTGGTCTGGCGTGTAACAAATCCTAATGAAGATGCAATGTGGTTGTGGGGGATGTCAATTGTGTGTGAAATCTGGTTTGCATTTTCTTGGGTGCTCGACCAGTTGCCTAAGCTCAATCCAATCAATCGTGCTGCCGACCTGGCCGCTCTACGTGAAAAGTTTGAGACACCTGGCCCCTACAACCCACTAGGCCGCTCAGATCTCCCAGGCCTTGATGTGTTCATTTCCACTGCTGACCCTGAAAAGGAGCCACCTCTTGTAACAGCAAACACCTTACTTTCTATTCTTGCAACAGAGTACCCAGTTGAGAAGCTCTCAGTATATATTTCGGATGATGGGGCTGCCATGTTGACTTATGAGGCAATGGCCGAGGCTGCTGCCTTTGCCGAGGTATGGGTGCCGTTTTGCCGCAAACACATTATTGAGCCTCGCAATCCAGATGCATACTTCAACCAGAAAGGTGATCCTACCAAGAATAAGAAGCGGCCAGACTTTGTTAAAGACCGACGGTGGATTAAGCGTGAGTATGACGAATTTAAGGTTAGGATCAATGCTCTTCCTGACACCATTCGCCGCCGCTCAGATAGTCTAAACAAGAAGGAAGCTCGTGAAAGGCGCAATGCTGGTGGGGAAACTCCAAGCAATTCCAGTCCACCTGTCAAAGCCACTTGGATGGCAGATTGGACCCACTGGCCAGGCACTTGGGCCAATCCCACACCCGACCACTCCAAGGGTGATCATGCAGGCATTCTTCAGGTTTGACTCTGCTAATTTATATCAATACATCATTCTTTTAGTTTGTAACAAAAAAAATTATTACTGATAATGTGTCTCAAGTAGTATTGAATTCTTCGGAAGCAAATATTAGGTTCGGATATAAAATATCTCTTGATTTCTAACATAACAATTTTAAGTTGATTATACTAATATAAATGAAGTCATTGCATTGTACCATATTTATAAACCTTGTATTTAAGTTTCCATCTAATTAATTTTTTTTTTAAAGTTGGCAGAGACTGTCAGCTGTTAATCTAATGAAATTGTTTCAAAAGATATTGGTGAAATCTACATATAAATTCAAGTGAGGAAAGTTATTTTTTATTTTTATATTTTTGATAAAAGTGGGGGTGACAAATGCTTTTTAGTTGTGTACATTTTGTCCTTGTTCTTTAACACCAATCATAACAGTCAAATAATAAATGCTTTGCATTTACCTTTTTCTTTTAAATCACCTATTACTCAACAATCTCAAAATTGCACTTTATCAAAGCAAAGAGGGGTAAACTTTCAATTCAAAATGCTCTCGTTTTTCTCAGCATCAAGTTTAATATGTAACTTAATTATTGGAATTAGAATCCATAGCAACCATTAAGTTGAGATTTATCTAACAGACATATATTGACTCATAGGTTTTGATCAAGACCCCATCATTTGAACCTGTGGAGGGAGTGTCAGGTGACCACCCATACCTCGATCTTACTGGTGTAGATATTCGGCTGCCCATGTTTGTATATGTCTCCCGTGAAAAGCGCAAGGGCTATGACCACAATAAGAAGGCTGGTGCCATGAATGCCCTTGTTCGTGCTTCAGCCATCCTCTCCAATGGACCGTTCATAATCAATTTTGATTGTGATCACTACATATATAACTCGAATGCCATCCGTGAAGGCATGTGCTATATGTTGGACCGTAGTGGCGACCGTGTCTGCTATGTTCAATTTCCCCAGCGGTTTGAAGGAATCGACCCATCTGACCGCTATGCTAACCACAATACAGTTTTCTTTGACGGTAATAAATAAGTTCTTTTATTCTCCAGTCGAATCTTGTGCTTAATATTTGCAGCCCTACGTACTGCCATAACGAGAATATTTCAATTAGTATATCTATTGGATAGGGTTGGAGTTCCCTGCATATGCTTCTTTTGAATGGGAGATGTGCACTCGGTAGAATTCCCTACATTTCATTGGTTTCAGAATCACCTTTGATCTGAATATGATGGGTCCTTTTAATTACAGGTAACATGCGTGCACTCGATGGATTGCAGGGTCCCATGTATGTGGGCACTGGGTGCCTCTTTAGGCGATATGCACTGTACGGTTTTAATCCACCGAGAGCACATGAGTATTATGGATTGTATGGTCAGAATAAGAAACCTGCCTCATCATCACCTGAAAATGTGAATGTTGGAGTGAGCAAGAAGGATATGGAGATGCTACCCCTCAACGAAGCAGAGCTGGATGCACCAAAGAGGTTTGGGAGTTCAAAGAAATTTATCGACTCTATCGCTGTTGCCGAGTTTCATGGACGCCCACTAGCTGACCATCCCTCAGTGAAAAATGGGCGTCCACCAGGTGCACTTCTCGTACCAAGACAACCACTAGATGCAACCACCGTCGCAGAGGCTGTCTCTGTAATTTCATGCTGGTATGTCTTATTTCTGTTGTTCAGCTCCTATATTTATTTCATACTACTAACAACCTATGACAAACATATTGCAGGTATGAGGACAAGACGGAGTGGGGAGACCGTGTTGGGTGGATCTATGGTTCCGTAACAGAGGATGTGGTGACAGGCTACCGCATGCACAACCGTGGCTGGCGTTCTGTGTATTGCGTAACAAAACGTGATGCCTTCCGTGGCACTGCACCGATCAATCTGACTGACCGCTTACATCAGGTTCTCCGATGGGCAACTGGTTCTGTTGAAATTTTCTTCTCCAAAAACAATGCCTTTTTGGGCACCTCAAGACTGAAGTTTCTCCAACGAATTTCTTATTTGAATGTTGGAATATATCCCTTTACCTCCATTTTCCTTGTTGTTTACTGCCTCCTACCTGCCCTTTCCCTCTTCTCTGGATATTTTATTGTCCAGTCTCTAAATATTAGCTTCCTCTGCTACTTGCTCCTGATTACCATCACCCTCATGCTCCTCTCCCTCCTTGAGGTTAAGTGGTCTGGCATTGCCTTAGAAGAGTGGTGGCGTAATGAGCAATTTTGGGTCATTGGAGGTACTAGTGCTCACCTTGCTGCAGTAATACAGGTATAACAAAAATGAAAAAGAAGATATAATCATTCGATATGAACTTAGAATTTCTTTTAAAAAAAATGCTAAATTACAGGGTCTGTTGAAAGTCATTGCGGGAATAGAAATCTCATTCACCCTGACATCAAAATCAGCTGCTGAGGATGAAGATGATGTCTTCGCTGACTTGTATGAGATCAAATGGACGAGTCTTTTTATACCACCACTAGCCATTATAACAGTCAACATAGTAGCCATAGTGGTAGGGTTCTCTAAGACAGTATATAGTGAGATACCTCAATGGAGCAAGCTTCTCGGAGGAGTGTTCTTCAGTTCTTGGGTCCTCGCACACATGTACCCTTTCTGCAAGGGGCTGATGGGAAGGCGTGGCAGGGTGCCGACAATTGTTTTTGTTTGGGTTGGTCTCCTTGCCATTGTTGTCTCATTACTTTGGATTACCATTAGCCCACCGACAACTACCATAGATTCTGCTAGCAGTGGGAATGTTGATATCTAATTGACTGAACAAGTTCAATGAGAAGATTGTGTATAACGCTAATTTTAGAAGAGAGAAGGTATTGAGGTTACGGTAGGAAGGTTTTAACTTTTTGACACCAAATTGACAATGACAAGAGAAAAATTGCCATTTTCATTAGTTCAGAAGTCAGAGATGTATTCTCCATCTGTTCAAAGTCAGGTGATTGCTATGTATGAGAAAGATAGATCGCCCTGTTCATTGGTTCAAAAGTCAGATGTTATATGATGAACTTAGAAATTTTTTTTTTCAAGACTTGTGGTAAAATTTGAGAGATATTCACTGAGGTATAACATTAAATAGAGAGCCAAGATCATGCTCTCGGAAAAATAGTTAATTCAGTTATACTTACTATTTTTTTTTCTTTTCTTTGTCAATTACAATCCCAATCATCTTTATTTTTTTTTTCCTTTTGTAAGGCTCATTCAGGAAAGCTAACGGATTGTGTTTCTGTATATTGCTTATAAATAAATATATCATGTTATATATAATGTTATATATAGCATTATAGCCATTATAGCCCAACTATTATGAAAACATTTGTATTTTGATCGATATAAAAATATATCAAAAAAATACTTTGAAGTCTTCAAAATTTTGGTTTATAATTCTCATTAAAATTTTCACACAAAATCTTATAGGATATAAAAAAAATTTAGAGTTTTTAAGTATTTATTTTAAATTTTTAAAAAATGATGTACAAACATTCAATGTTTCATTATATTTCTAATCTGATTTTTCAAAAACTCAAAATAAATACTATAAAACACTAAAAATAAAAATAAAAATTATATGAAAAATTCAATAAGAATCATAATCAAAATTTTAAGGACTTTAAAATATATTTTCATATCAACCAAAAATACAAATGTTTCACAGTAGACTATCCAAGTATTAGGTCTTATATTAGACATTAATCTCCATATATTATAGGCACATTTTGTACCGAGGACTAGGGGTGTCAATGGGTCGGGTTGGGTCGGGTTCGGGTCGGGTTATATTATTTATTATTATTTTTGATCTAATCCGAACCCGACCCGATTAAATTTGGGTCAAAAAATCTGGACTCGTATCCGA
Source organism: Schoenoplectus tabernaemontani (assembly GCA_037127355.1). Lineage (NCBI taxonomy): Eukaryota > Viridiplantae > Streptophyta > Magnoliopsida > Poales > Cyperaceae > Schoenoplectus > Schoenoplectus tabernaemontani. The sequence goes on along the minus strand of CM073740.1, from coordinate 10,925,965 downwards.
CCCGACAGATCACGGGTCGACCCGACCCCACCCGTGTAAAATAATTAAATATTTATTAATTATTTTTATATTATTTTAAGCAATAAAATATTGATTAATTTATAATTAATCTTAATTAGTGTATAATTAATGTATATTTAAATTTTAATTAGTACTAAATCATAAAATTACTTAAAAAATATAATTAATCGGGTCGGGTCGGATTGACCCGATCCGATTCGGGTCAAAAAATTTGAACCCATACCCAACCCATTTATATTCAGATCGTGTCGGATCGGATCGGATCAAAAATTGACACCCCTACCGAGTACCCAAATTGATTTTGGACCGTTATTCCATTTGGACATACAAGTTCGTCACCTACCAATTAGTACACCTATATCCTTTTCTGAGATTATTTTTGCTTATATTATTGTAATTTATTTTTTTATAAAAAAATAAGAATCGAGTTCTCAAATTTTATAAATATCCATTTTCAATTCTATAATATTGCGGTTTTTGTTTTTCTCAATCACCGCGAAGTCTTTTGATGAAGCTTTAGATAAATATTCTAATAAACAACAACAGGAACATTAATTGTTTGATAATAAGTCAAAAACCACTTGTACTTCTGGGAAACAAAGTTCTAGTAAGATAATAACCTAGCACGCCATCTTAATAATACAATATTCTTCAAGTTTCAAATTAAAATCTTCTTTTATCTAAGCTTGAAATAGAAAACCTTTTGTTTTAACAAAATAGTTAAAATAAACATTCAAACTACATAAAATTTAGGATAATGACTGAGAAAATGAAGCAATATATTTACAAGTCCATCCGAAAAACTATATTTACAATAGTTCGGTGGTCGCATTTCACTTGCCACAATCTCGTGTTCTAAAAACTTCCATCCCCATAATTAATATGACTGTAAATGTACAAATAATCTATGATTATAATGTAATAGAGCTGTTTCCGTCCTTGCTGGCATCGGGCTGATACTGATCCAAGTAGTGAGAATGGTAGTGGCAAGGTGCCCGAACAAAACATAGATGATGGTTGATTCCACAGTCCATTATGTAGCACATTCCCTCACGGATGGCAAATGAGTTGTAAATATAGTGATCACAGTCAAAGTTTATGATGAAAGGATCACACGACATTCATAACATCGGCTTTTTTGTTATGATCATAGCCTTTGCGCTTCTCTCGTGGGACATTGACAAACATAGGAAGCTGATGAGTGTGTTGATCTGTTATTATTGATAACGTTGTCTAATTTTTATCATAGCAATTACCATTGATTTTTTAGAGAAAATTAGAGAAACAAATTACAAAGCAACACAAATTTTATTGTCGATCGGAACATCAATTCATCTAGATTAAAAATTACTACATGTCAAGTAATACTAGACTGCATCTCTATTTTTAAAAATCCTATATTTGTTCTTCCCAGAAAATTTTCAAAAATCAAAGTGATTATTTTTATTTAAATATGTAGAATTTCTAATTTATAAATTATAATTAAGATCTTTATTATATATATAATATTTTTTTAAATATAATTTATAAATTAAAGATTCTTAATTATATGATAAGAGAAGATGTTCATTTTTTATACTTAAAATTTTTGAACAAAATAATTTCAAAATACCTGTTAAATTTTCTAATAAAAAGGAATTGAATATTTTCATTTCAAATACACAACAAATAACTAAAATTCCAAAAACTATTTTTGTTTCAATAATATCCTCAGTCTTAAATATCGAAATTAAGATAATTATATCTAATATATCTGAACATGTGAATGCAACATACAAGAATACTTTTAAAATCTTAAAATAAAGAAACAATAAAAGAATAATATTTTTTGCTTCATCATCCTTAGCCCTTGCAACTTATAAGTAGAAAGAAAAAAAAAAGGTTATTTGATCAAAACTAGGGGTGTCAATGGGTCAGGTCGGGTTCAGATCAGGTCATATTATTTTATTATTATTTTTGACCCAACCCGATTAAATTCGGGTCAAAAAATCTTGATCCATACCCGACTCGACGGGTCATAGGTCGACCCGACTCAACCTGTGTAAAATAATTAAATATTTATTAATTATTTATATAATTTTAACAACAACAACAAAGCTTTTAATCCCAAATAAATTGGGGTAGACTAGAAATGAAACCCAATCGAAAAACATAAGATCAAAGATCTCAAATATCAGTGATAATAATGAACATGATGTAAAAAATAATAATAAATAAATAAAATAATAATAATATTAATAATAAATAAATAAAGATGATAATGATAATAATAATATACTAATAGTAATAGCAATAATAACAATAATAATAATAATAATAATAATACAATAAACCTCTATTATAAAACCTATTCTAAATCCTAAAATTCTATTTTAAAATCTAATTCTAAATTCTAAAATCTAAAATCCTATTTCTAAACCTCTATTTCTAAAAACTATTTCTAAATTATAAATCCTAAAATCCTAAAAATCTAAGAACATAAAATCTATAACTCTACTATTAGACTCTAACTCCTAAATCATGGTTCAGGTACATGAATCGTCATCTTCCAAGAACTCCTATCCAAAGCAAGCTCTTTGGATATATTTCATTCCTTCAAATCTTTTTTTATTGTTTCCTCCCATGTCAGTCTCGGTCGACCTCTTCCTCTTCTTGTATTTTCAAGACGACTTAGAATATCGTTGCGTACTGGTGCTTTAGGACTTAGGAGGCCTTCGTTGGATATGACCAAACCATCGCAAACGATGTTGGACTAACTTCTCTTGAATTGGTGCTACCCCAAGTTTGTCCCTAATATCATCATTTCTGATTCGATGTTTCCTTGTGTGGCCACATATCCAACACAACATCTGCATTTCAGCTACACTCATCTTCTGGACGTGTTATCCTTTTGTAACCCAACATTCTGCGCCATACATCATCGCGGGTCTAATCGTCGTCCTGTAGAACTTGTCTTTTAGTTTGTTTGAAACCTTCTTGTCACAAAGAACACCAGATACTTGTCTCCATTTTACCCATCCAGCTCTTATTCTATGACTAATATCTTCATCGATCTCTCCTTCACTCTGCAACATCGATCCCAAATACCGAAATGTGTCATTCATGGGTACTACTCGTCCATCCAAACTAACATCTCCGCTATCCGAGTTTTCCCATTGAACCGACACCTCATATATTCAGTTTTGGTCTTACTAAGTCTAAAACCTTTCGATTCTAAAGTTTGTTTCCACAACTCTAATTTCTGATTGACTCCAATTCTGCTCTCGTCAATCAGCACCACAACATCAACAAAGAGCATACACCAAGGAATATCTTCTTGTATATCATTTGTGATCTCATCCATCACTAAGGTGAAAATATATGGATTCAATACTGACCCTTGATGTAATCATATCTTAATAGGAAATGTATCGGACTCGCCGTCACATGCTCTGACATAAGTCACAACATTTGTGTAAATATCCTTAATAAGGGTAACGTACTTTGTTGGGACTAGTTTCCTTTTGAGCGTCCACCACATGATATTTCTTCCCTTCCGTTTCATATCTCAAATCGCACAGAGATCAAGCCATTCAAATTTTAACAATTAAAACTATTATAAATGTTAAAATTATTTGAGATTTTTTGGACCATTAATATAATTATTAGTATCTTATCTGTGCTTTTGCGTTGTGAAGTAAAGAACAGTAGGGAGCAACCCCTGGCCCTTGCCCCTCCCTCCTTCCGCCCCTGCTGCCATCCAAGTTGCCTTAATTGGGGATTTAAATTATCAATAGAATGGCTAGCATTCGCTTCCCTTTCATGATCTACTTTCTTGTCTTGTCTTATATTTTCATACAATTTTTTTTTGGTCAAGCAACTTGGAAGATCTAACAATAAATAGTCGTGTTGTTTTCACAAGCAATGTTTCAGTAGTTCTCCAACTGTTACAGTGATCAATATGAAATCACGATGAAGAAAATGCGAATCAAAATTCACTTTTCAACGAGGCGCGTGATCAGAACGAAGGAGCAATGCGAAGAAGTAATGAATCAGCTAAAATTGAAAAAGCCGAAATCGCGCAGCGAATTCCTAACAAAAAATGAGGTATTTGGCGAGAACTGCTCCGACAGCAGCGTGCTCCTGATTTAGCCCTCCTTCTTCCCTTTCGACAATCAGTCGTCTACCACCTTCCTCTCTTCGATAATTTGAGAACTTCCTCCCGATAAATGCATACTCCTCATCTCGTTCTACATTTCTTTTTTTTTTTTTTTTTTTCGATTTAATTCTTGTGTTGGATCACACTTGTAT